>MU226565.1:2413112-2448292 GCA_018584345.1 Thuja plicata
CTTAGATCTTGGGGTTGTGAAAGCATTCCTCTGATCTGGTTGATTAGAAGATTCACCATTCTCATTGTACCCTAATCCTGTGTAGTTGTTGACTCTTCTTTGTCCATCAAGAAAATCATCCATCCTTCTGTTGTTACCCTCAGCCTTTTTGATTAACTCATTGTGTTGATTTTGGACTTTGATTTCATGCTTCAATTTCTCATTCTCTTCTCTTAGCTCACCAATGACCTGTATTCTTTCAACGAGTTCTGTATTTAATCTATTTGCTTCTTGAATCATAAGAATTATCTAGTTTGTAACCTCATGGTGATGCTCAGTGAGTCTTTGAATCTCTGATTCTTTTTCTTGTAGCTTCTCTATAATTTTCCTCCTATCATCAATGGCTAGTGTTCTTTCATTTTTAGATTTTCTTGCATCATTCATGACATCAATCATTTTTACCATTTGAGTCTCTTGACCAATTTGCAGCATCTTGATTTGATCTGTCAGATGTAGATGAATCTCTTGCATACTTGTAATTTCTTCAACTGATGCATCTGAAGCTTTGCTCAATGATGATTCTGCTATTTCAAAGTACTCTTGTATTTCTATTTCTTTGTAGTCTTTCTCATTCAGCCTGGTTTCCATAATCTTTCTTTCATCAAGAAGTTATCTCAGCTTTATTTTTGCTTCCTTATATTGCTCATAGTTTATTTTCATCTGTAACTGCTCATTCTCAATAGTCATGTCCAGTCTAAACTTGTCCATTGCTCTGATCTTTTCTCTCAAGTCTTTAAGCTTTTGAAGAGAGAGACTTAGCTTTGATACCAATTGTTGGAATTATATTGAGATGATGTACTGAGAGGGGAGGGGTGAATCAGTACCTCTAAAATGTTTCTTGGTTATCCCATTAACCCTTAATCATCAGTTTGTAAATTATCTTATCTAACTGTTCATCTTTATTTATGCATGTGCAATGATATCATAAATTATTTAGCATGCAACCATAATAGAAACATTTATGAAAATAGATAACACATGACATAAGATATGATATCATAGAAAACTCCTGTTAGGAAGTAAAAACTGTGGTGTGGATTGTTACCCACAAGACTTCACTATCTGTAGATAAGAAGGGGCCAGTTAAGGCTTACAATTGGTCAATTCTGATGACCTACCATGTTAGGAGTATTACAGTGGAGACCTGTTAAGATCTACTTTGTTTGAAGCTTTTAGCAACACTGTTAAGTGTGCACTCTGTTAAGAGATTTGGTAAGAATGGTTAAGTCCACCTTCTATAAAAGGATTTTAGATGTGATGCACTTGTTAGAATGAAACTACATAAGTCTTTAATCTAATGATAAATTCAATCTTTAATTGCTGATAATAGATCCTATAAAGCTTCATACATATTAGTAATCATCCTTCCATGATTGAATAATACCTTTATCTACTTATCGGTAGCCTCTGTGTGTTCTTGATAACTGATGTATTCTGTTTCTAACCTTTGCATGAATTCTGCCTTCTACTCCTTAGATGCTCTTGGTGGCTATCAACAATAAAGAATTCATGTACTCACAATTGAGTTTGAACATCTATTTATACTAAATTAGACTCAGTTCTTGATTCATGCATCGCAAGTTAACTCTAGATCCAAGGTTTACAACTTGACCTTGATCTTTAGTTAGCTATGTTTTAGATCTGTTAGGATGCATTAAAACATTTACATAAAGATTTCTTGACCCTCAAGTTATGATTTACAACAAATAAAAACTTTATAAATAGAATGACATTGCTTTATCCGTCATGTAAAAATCAGATCCACAATTTGCGAGTTCTTTAACTGACTGTTAGTTCTGACGGTCAGTTTTCTTGGTCGTCGATGTTCCTTTCTTGAACTTGTCATCGGGTATGCCTTTTCTGTTCTTGTCAGGTTAGTTCTCAAAATTGTGTCGCCGGTGAAGCTTGTGGTCACCGGTGATGCTTTTCATTTCTATACTTAGCATTTTTCTTGCGACCTTTGTATTCTGTCGGGTATGCTAGTTGTTTGCCGGTAATGCTTGTAATCTGCCGGTGATGCTTGTAGTCTGGTGGTAATGCTTTAGTTTGTCAGTGATCTCTGTCAATGTTTTTCACTAAGTGTACTAATGGCAAAATAATGTCATCACTTTGTAGCAGTACTTGAAGACCTTGACAAAGAAAAAGAAGAGAATGGTGACTTGAGATTAAATTTAAGGAGAGCTAAGGGATTAATTAAGAAATTGAAAGACCAACTTGAAATTTTCAAAAATTAGAGACAAGATGTTATGGTTCAGATAAAAGAGGATTAATACAATGATAATTCAGATTAGATGAAACAAATTGAACAAGAGAATGATACTTGAAGCTTGAGAATGATACAATGGATCAAAAAATTCAACAGGAAAGGATGATAAAAACAATATTGATGAAGCTTTGAAGGATGCTAATATTCTGATGGGACAAATGAAGAATGAAATTGAACAGTAAAAGAACAAGTATCTAGAATTGGAGAAATATAATCAGATCATAAAAGGTGAACTTCTTGAGACAAAGAAATATATTGAGAGACTTCACATGAGCAGTGAATTGATCGATGAAAACAGAGACATATAGAAACCTAAAGGAGATATGACTTGTGTTGGCTTCAATGAAGATGAATGTTCTAAGAATCAAGAAGAGAAACCTGATGCAAAGATTGATGGATATAAACATATTCTTCAAGAACCTAAAGGAGAAATTAGACCTTTCAGAGGTATATGTTTTGGTTGTAACAAGTTTGGACACATGAAGAGAGATTGCAAAGGTAATGCTCCTTTCAAACCATTTTTTGGTTATTGTTTTAATTGTAATGCATATGGGCACAAGAAAGAAAAATATAGGAAACCTGATCAATCTAGATATAGACAAGATAACATCAGAGGATAATCAACATTTAAACCCACATGTTACAAGTGTAATAACCTTGGGCACATTGCAAAGTATTGTAAGCTAAAAGTAAGTTAGAATATACCTCTAGCTATATGCTTCAAATGCAACAATCTAGGGCATATAGAAAACTTTTGCAGGTACAATAGAGAAGACAGTAGAAGAGTACCACCTCCTATGGACACAAAGAGGAATGACAGTGATAATTGTAAGAGTCTTGTAGATTAGAAAACTGATTTTTACAATTGTTTCAAGAAAGAAGAAGATAAAAACAATGGTAAGGTGTGGAAAATCAAAGAGTCAAGTGAGATATTGGTTAAGGGAGAGACAATAGATGCTACTGAATCTTTGCACAATGCTAACACTATTACATTGGCCTAAATGGCCAATCATGGCTTTAGGGGGAGCATTGGATAAAGACATCAGATTATATCCAACCCCTTATTCTAAGGAGTAAGCTCCAGTGAGCTTAGTTATGACATATGCAGAAATCATAGAACTTATATATGAGAGCACAATATTGGATGATGCATATTTTGTGATCGTAGTATTTTTGATTGACTAGATAGTCTACGAAGTTAAGTATATTGGGTAATGTGCATTTCTCACTTAATGATGAATAAAAGATATCTAAGATTCATATTTCTTCACCATTTGAAGAGCAATGACCTAAGAAGAATAGAGATTGGATAGTATCAGACTTCCTAGCAGCTACATTGCATTATCTATCGAAGTAGAAATTTGTAATTCAACATGATTAAGGTATTTACATCATCTAATTGAACATAAGTTATGGATGCACTTTTGATTTATGATGTTGTAGATTGACCTAGATACAAATTCAAGAAACATCCATTTAAGTCTTGTGAAGACGACCTTGAAGGAGCATTTTCACAAACACCACACGGTGTCTTGCACATAGAGGATATTAGGGCTTATATTCATTGCAAAAATGACACATTGGGAGAATGAGATTACTATAGAATTGTAATATATGCTAGGTGATGATGGTAAAATTAAGGATGAATTCAAATGCATAGACAACCTAAGCATCATGAAAATATTAGAATTGTATGATTTCAGCGAAGAATAATGGATCAAAATATTATTGAGCAGAGTACGTGATCAATTCATCTAGATAGGAAAGCAACCTGTAAAGATCTATAGTCAGTTGATTCATGATATAACTGGGTTAGAAAACACTGGAGTTATCCCCGTGGTAGAGAAGCACATAAAGAAACAATTTTAAACCCTAACACATTCTAAATAGGATAAGCGAGCTATGATAGTAAATGATATTTTCTTACAAGATGTTAGACTAATTGTGATGATACTTGGATACAAGTTTTAATATAGTAGTAGACCTAATTCAGTCTCATCAAGAGTCATTATGATGACTTATAGAATGATAAAGGAAAAAACTACATTTAAACTATGTGAGGTTCTGACACAACAATTTTTGGAGAATATTAAGCTAATCAAGAAGGATAAATATAAGAGCTTTAGATTTGGCTCACTTCTAGTTCATATGTATATCCACATTGATCATAAGTTTCCTGGCATGCACCCTAGATCTTGGAAAGACAACATACCCACTGGTATTCAGATTTTACAAAGCTACATAAGACAAAACAAAACATGGGTAGATGGAGAACTGTTTGGAATGATTAAGATTCTTCAGAGGCAAATGAAAGAAAGATTCAGAATTCCTAAAGAGTTAACTGAGAGATATAAGGATACAATCTATTTCATGGTTGAAACTGATTATGTATGTTTTGAGGCAATTGTACCAAGAAAGAAATGGTATTACCCTATGGGTTATGAAGTCAATTCAAAAGTCTTAGTTATGCAAATTTAACATGTCTTGGCATCTGAAGTTGATACATCTGAGGAGAGATGGGGTACATATGAAGATAAATTAGCTAAAGTCAGAGAAGAGTAGACTAGAGGCTTAAGGAAAAGAAGAGTGGAGAATATAATTGATGATTTTGCAGCAAAGGTAGGTTTAACTAAAGAAGAGATGAGAGAAGTAAGGAAAAAGATAGTAGAGAGATCTTCTAGCTTGGAAAGCACTGCTACTACAGCCCTTCCACCTCTAGAGATTGAGCAAGTAGTTAGTCAACTTTCTATTGTTATTGATGTGACTACATCCTCACCACCATAGAAGACTTCATAGGAAGAAAATATTGTTCCTTGGAGAAACACTAGGTCCACTAAACTAGACTCACCTCCTAAGAAATAGAGGAATGAAGAGGTATAAGAAAAGAAAGTTAAGAAAGAGACCACAAGTGATAGACATATATAGAAACCCGATATAAAGATGTTAGAGAAAATATCTATTAAGAAAGGAAAGATTGTTCCAGTGAACAAATATTATGATGGGTATGAGGAATCTGAAAAACTAGTAATTGAGGACATAGTCATAAACCATTTACTTGTTTTATAGAAAAATCTACTAGAAATAGAGGGCAGTATACTTGAGGAGTTGTATGGAAAAATAGAGATTAGAAAACAAATTGCACATGTTGAAGATGAGGCTATTAAAAATCAAACTATTGAGGATATGTTTCCAGTAGTTTCTTTACAAGAGAAAGAAAAAATATTTGAAGCACTCAAACCTTTTTTGAGAACCAAAGCAAGATTAGTGAAAATTATGGGCAGGAAATATGAAGAAGTCATAGAGGAGACTCAGAAGGCATTAGATCATATACTTATGAGTAATATTCTTGAGAAGACTCCACCTCCTAAATCTACTATGCCTACACATTTAGGAATTGGAGAGAGCTCTAAGATAGTTGAGGTAAATGTTGAGAATAGTGAAGTTGACATGCAACCAAATTTCTATGTTTCTGGTGTGCCTATGACCCTTGACACTTCACATGATGAGAGAGACCTATTTGAAGGGAATATTGACAGTACATTGGCAGATGAAGTAGAACATAAAGAGGAAGAAAATAAAGAGGAAGAGAAAAAAGAAGAATCAGAACACAAAAATGAGATAGACACAGAAAAAGAAGAAGAGACAAGAGTTGAAGTGAAACTTGAAATTGACACATCTTCTATTCTATTATTGGCAAGTAAGGACATATCTGTAAGCATAGATGTTGACAGTATGGATGAGGATGAACTGATGATACTATCCTTCATCGCATTCACAAAGGAAAAAGAGATATCTGAGTAGAAAGGAGACAAAAAGACTAAGGTAATTACTAGAGCAATTGATACTATGAATAAACTTCTTCTAGTCCCTATTGTTTTTCAAAGTAAAGATGATGCAGAGAATCTGAAAAATGGCACTAGATAATTTTTATGGACACTATGAGTCCTTAGTGAAGATTTCTAAAGATAAGGCAGAGATAAGTTATCTAGAGAAGAAGTTGAAGGAAGTATGCCAGTCTATTTCATGGGACTTGGGAATTCTGAGATCAGCTATATTAAAGGCTAGAAGTTGTGTTACACATGGAAGGATGCTATTCAACTATTATATGAACCCTATCAAACACATTCAGAATATTGAAGACATTATTGAAAAGGACATGACTACTCTGAAAAACATGATGGACAATTGTGAGACCTCCTCACAATCTATAATAGAGATGGACAGAGAGGTAACAAGGATTCTTGATAAGTTGAATGTATTGGATATAGAGAAAGTGAGATTAATGAAAATATTTGGTTTGCTGAAGAGTCTAATCACTCCAAAGATATTAATTCTTGAAGTACATCTATCTGATATGGAGAAGATTGCTAAATCATTGACAAATCCTATGCCCACGGAGTTAAAAGTAGCATAGACATCATCATATGCACTGAATGGATTAATTCATGTTAGTAAATTATTGGTTGAGTCATGGAGTGGAGAAGTGAAGATCTTGGAAGATTCCTTCCAAGATAATCTTAGACTGGTGAGAAAGAACTAAATCCTACATTTTTGTAAATTTTGTACACCTTTTCCATTGTTGTCAAAGGGGGAGATGAGAGAAGATAAAAATGAGAAAAGAGAAGAGAAAAATAGAAGACAGTTTGTGTTGGAATACTTAGTCTTTTGTTTTGATAAGTGTTGCCATCAATGCCAAAGGGAGAGATTGTTGGAAAGTGATGTTTTTGGGATGATATGAGACACTTAATGGTTTTAATTTATGGCAACACATCTTATAGTATGATCGAGTGAAGAACAGTTTTGGAGATTCAATTATGAAATTGACTAAGTATAGAAACAAAAATACAGAGTATAAAAAACATTGTTTTGGACAACGAAGATCAAGTATGATGTTTTATGGCTAGAGAGCTTAGAGGAAGATACTATGATGTATGTATGACCTAAAATTAAGATCGATTTGATTTTGGTGATGATTACAATGAGTTAGAGTGATTTGAAGACATGCAAAGACAACAGAACAATGTAACAAAGTAGTTGTACAATTGTGACAATTGAGGGAGTATGTGATGAAATACAAGTGTGCTAACTTGGATTGGTATTGTGAATTAAATATATTTTGGTACAAGAGTGCCGACATTATATTTACTTTTTGGATAAGTATTTATTTTGTTTTGTATTGTAATTGGAAGCCGACCAAATAATGTAATGCATATATATATGAAGAAGATTTTGTAAAGCGGAGATGTAAGAAATGAATAGATGGATATGTAGAGATGACTGATGGAAGATGCGAGATCAGAGATTGACATATTGCATTGAGAGATATAACTGTAACTATCTAAGAATTGGAGATGCTTGTTTTTGTTTATTTCTCAGAATACTTTACTAGAGTATTGATTGTAAGAGCTGTAAGCTCAGTGTACCTCTAACAGGGTGTTGTATACCTTTAACAGGGTTGTTATTACTTTAACAAGGAAATGTACTATGTAATATTCAGCTCCTAACAGGGACATTATACTTTAGTGCATGCTTGTGGGTACCATCCCCACTGAGGTTTTCCCTTGGCCAAGGTTTTCTCGACAACAAATAATGGTGTAATGAGTTGTGTGTTATTTTCTTATGTTCTTTTCATTTCTGCAATCATATGGTTTATGTGGAATTTGTTTAAGTTTAATTTAAAGTGTTGTAATACTGATTCACCCCCCTCTCAGTATTACTTAATCCTAACAACCCATACGCAACAGTTTTACTATATTTAATCTCAATTGATTAAATAGTTTTTATTATTTAATTAATTAGTGTCAATCGACTATATTTAAATTAAAATCTCATTATTTCCCTCTAATTTCCATAATTGGATAATTTTAATTAATTATTTAATTATTAGCATCTAATTAGTATTCTTTTATTAACTAATTAAACAATAATAATAATTTGATTAATCTCTTATCTTCAGAATTGATTAAGTAATTGTATTATTTAATTAATATATTCCAAATTATTATTATTACATAATAGTTACAATTAATTAATAATTTCTCCTTATATATATATATATATATATATATATTGTTGGAAATGAGATAAGTAACTAAGAGGGGAGGGGTGAATCAGTTACTCCAAAAAAAATCCTTGTCCCTTAGATGTCTAAATACTTTAATACTATTACTCGGGTTACTTAAGATATTCTTCTGTAGCTTGGGTGTCAAAGCAATATTTAATGCAATTATACTTAGAGATTAAGTGCAGAAACATAAAACATCAAACAAGTAACAAGTACACATATGACACAAGATTTAATGTGGAAACCCAATATGGGAAAAACCACCAATGTAAATAGTTACTATTTTTCACTCTTCTGAATTGAGCCCTGTTAGGAGCTAACCCTGTTAAAGGTTACAATAACACACTGTTAGGTGTGACCTATTTAAAGGATTTAATCACCCTGTGAGGAGTGGACTTGTTAGAGGTCTTTAACACTTCAATCTAGAAATGCTACCTTGTGAGATGATTTACAAAAGACTGTTAAGTCTACTCTGTTATGAGATTTTGATCACTACTACAATTGTTAGAAAGTAACAATGGATTGACCTGTAGGTGTAAGCAACTATCTTTTCTGATTCAAATCTCTTCTTGATTGTAACTGGATCCTTGCTGATTAGATATTCTATTGCAGCTCTGAGTGTTCTATACTCAATCAGAATCCCATCTGATTTTACCTTCACAAAATTCCACACTTCTGCCTTTTCACTTTTGCATCATCTCACACACTTAGGCTTCAACTACAACTCATTCAATCCAAACTTGACCTTTCATAAATACATGGTAAGCCCTGTCAAGTCGGTTTGAATAAACTCTAAATGATAAATCATAATTCAGTCAGCCTCATATAACCATTTATTTATATAATATAAATCACTATTAGTTAGCTGTAATTGAATGCCAGACCAAGATTGAAATGCCTGAGTGAACTTGATCAACACCAAAATCCTTCAATGCCCAAACTCAACTCATTCTGTTTACCAACTATGCTCGGTCTGAATGTAGACATTAGTGTAAAACCTCTAGATAAGTGTATATACATGTGTAACATCAATGACAATACACAATTGAATAATTGTCTTCAACAATCTCCCTCTTTGGCATTGATGGCAACACAACATGTCATAATAAAAAGAATTATGGAGCAACATAAAATTTCTTTAATGTCTTTAGCTTCATTCTGATTCTCCCTCTGACAATTTCCTTAGCTTCATTATGATTCTTATGTATTATAGAAAATTCTCCCTCTTTGACAACAGATGCCAAAGACTCCAATTACACAAGTATTGTTTCTCTTTGAAGTTGTAATGTACCTAAATGTACTGATTCATCTATAATGGGCTCTGATAGATCTGCATCAATTGGAAGATTTTCACTGTCGCTCGGGTTGATGCATCACTAAACTATATTTTAGTGACCTTCAGGTAGGGGAAGTACCCCTATATTTTCTTTAAGATACAAGAATGCATCCTTAGGTAAGGGTTTGGTGAATATGTCTGCAACTTGTTCTTTGGTGTTTACATATTCCAACCTTACTTCTTTATTCTGTACTAATTCCCTCAATAAGTGATATTATATTGCTATATGCTTGGTTTTTGTGTGCATCAGAGGATTATTTGAGATGTTAATGACACTGGTGTTGTCACAATAGATAATAACTGGTTCTTTTATCTCTTCCTTCATTCCTGACAACAACTACTTGATCCATATGATGTTAGAATAGTTCACTACTATAGCAAGATATTCTGCCTCTGTTGTAGACTGAGAGATACAATTCTATTTCTTGCTAGTCCAAGACACTAACCTTTTTCCAAGAAATAAAGCTCCACCACTAGTTCTCTTCCTATCATCAACACTTCCAGCCCAATCAACATCAGTGAATGATTTTAAATCAAAGTTTCCACCTTTTTTATACCATAAACCATAGTCTTCAGTACCTTTCAGATATCTCATAATTCTTTTGATTTCCATTAGGTGATTATCTCTGGGATTAGCTAAAAATCTTGCAACAATACCAACTACCAATGCAATATTAGGTCTAGTGTGCACAACATATTGCAATTTTTTAATCAAGTATCTAAAATTGGTCTGATCTACCTCTTTTGAATCATCATCCTTAGATAGTTTCTATCCAGTACACATGGGTGTTCCAACAGGTTTGGAATCTTCCATACAAAATTTATTGAGTATCTCCTTGATATATTTTGATTGAGTAATGTAGATACCATCCTTCATTTGATGTACTTGTAAACCAACAAAAAATTTGATCTCACCAAACATAGACATTTCAAATTCTTTGCTCATAGCTATAGAGAATGCTTTGCATAGGTCATCATAACTAGTGAATAATTTGTCATCAAAAAATATCTTTGCTAACAATATTGTGTTCTATGGTCCTTCTTTGATGTACATGCTACTATTATCATTGGTTCTCTAAAATCCAATGCTTATTAGATAGATATGTAGTCTTTTGTACTAGGCTCTGGGTGCTTTCTTTAGTCCATACAATGCTTTGTGTAGCTTGTAAACCATATTTCTTCTGCTGGGATCAATAAAGCCTTTTGGTTGTTCAATGTAGACTTCCTCTTCTAGGATTCCATTCAAAAATGCAGACTTCACATCCATTTGATATAATTTGTATCCTTTGTGTGTAGCATATGCCAGAAGAGTTCTGACTCCTTCAAGTCTTGCAATAGGAGAAAAAGTTTATCCATAGTCAATACCCTCTTTTTTGAGCATATCCTTTACAAAATAGTCTGGCCTTGTTTCTAGAGACTTTCCCATTTTCATCCATTTTGTTTCTAAAAACCCACTTGGTTCCAATCACATTCTTGTCCTTTGGCCTGGGTACAAGAGTCCAAGTTTTGTTCTTCTCAATTTGATAAATTTATTCATTCATTGCCTCTATCCAACTTTCATCATTCAATACATCTTTAATAGTTCTAGGTTCAAATTCACTTAGTAAGCATGTACCTTTTAGTTTCTTTCTTTTCATTACACCTTCTGTCTGATCTCCAATTATTTGATCAGGTACATGATGCCTTTTCACATATCTGGAAACTACTGGAACCTTCAATCTAGATTCTGGACTTGATCCATTAGGTCTGTCATTCTCAAACATTCTTTCTTGATCCTCTGTCTGATACTCAGTTTCCTCTGACTGTGACTCGGGTCCTTGTGTCTATGACTCAGGTCCTTCAATCTGTGACTCGGGTCCCTCTGTCTATGACTTGGGTCCGTCTAATAGCACTTCATGTTGCTCATTTTGTAACTTAGGTAGTACAGTTTGTGTTAGTGTATGTTGTCCCATCACCATTGCTATCTTCAACACACACACACACACACACACACACACACACACACACACACACACACACACACACACACACAAAGGTGGCAGTGCCACTTAATATAATATTTTATTAATATAAACTAGTTCAAAGAGCTCTCAGAGAAAAGAACCCAAAAGAAAAACTCTGATCCTTGCTTGATAATACAAAATCAAAGTATGAAGTTTAAATACCTAATCAAAACTAGAATTACCCCTTGGTAGCCACAGCTAGATAAAATTAATAATTGATGACCTGACAGAAGTAATCAATCCTAAACCTAACTATTACAATGGGCCCTCAGGCTATATATAGAAAGAGCCTGAAGGCATTTTTTTACAAACTGGTCATCATGCTTTTTTTTTAAGAAAGGATTCATACAAGGTATATAATTATGCAAAAAAGAAGAGATTTCCCAAAAAAATTCTTTTACTTCAAATATTTGCACCAACACAAAAAAATTTATGACCTACTTGGAACATCTGCAAAACAAAATAACTCTAAAAACAACCTGCAAAACTGCCAAAAAAATTAGTCTTCCATAAAATATGCTGCAGCTTCTCTAGACCCTAATTTTAGGTTAAGATCAGAAATAGGTTGAGACATAGTTGAAGTGAATTGTGGAGGGGATGCAGATGGGGTAGGTTGAGTATTGGAGGGAGTAGAGTCTTGCTCTAGAAGATCTAGCAAAGAAAACACACTACGATGGATTCAACACTGAATGATGGTGGAACAAACCACCAATGAGAGAAGTGTCACCCCAGAGATCGTATTTTTGGATGACCTTATGGAACTTATTACTGCAGATAAATTCATGTTTTGCATAATGATTAACAATCAAAGCCAGAAGGAAGGGAGACTACAGAAGGTCCAGTGCATTAGAGAGAAAAAATGAAAGGATTTGAGATGGAAATATAATACATTTTCCAGAGGGAAATAGGATATCAAAGCCAACTATCCTTTTGATTCCACGATGGATATGTGGCCATTCACAAATAAACATAGCTGCCAACATTTCATAATTCCTCCTAATATTTAATAAATGACAATTTATTTAATTTCCTAATTCATTTGTATTATAATTAAATAAATCTTATTTATTTATTATTAAATGAATTTTCTAATTTATTTAATTCTAATTATTCTTCTACTTCTAACTAACACTAAGTCTCAGTCTGACTATTCAATCATATTTCCTCACTATTCAATCACCTTTTCTGACTGATCTGTCTATTTAGTCCTCTATTCTATCTAATCTATTGACTAATCAATCTATTTAGTCATCTCTCAATAAATCCAATCAACAACACAATCAAATTCAGTTCATTCACAATCAAATAAGTTAACAAATCAATCTATTCACTTCACTAACCAATCAATTGAGTTAACAAATCAATCTATTCACTTCACTAACCAATCAATTGAGTTGAGCTCTTCAATCAAACCCAGTTGAATCTTCAATATATTTCAGTCATCCCCTAAATCAGAGAATCGTGATTGAAATCCATAATGTCTATATAATTAGAGCTAATTCTCGTAATTTGTAAACCTTGGTATTGTTTAATAAATTATTTTGAGTCCTTCAAATAGACACTTTTTTGTAATTATTTTTTATGTTTGAGTTCTATTTGTTGCAAATCCACTCAGTCTACTAAGATTTGGCGATATTTAATTTCTTCAAGCAATTAGTTTTCTTTTATATTTTTTGTGCATTTTCTTTTAAAACACGTGTTGTTATTTTATTAACAACATTCTACATAGAAGCTATTTTGTTAAATGGTTTCTAGGTTGTGAGCACCTCCCTTAGAGCTTACTAAAACATTTCATAGTTTTGAATTTCTTCGAGTTTGGAGAAAGTTATTATATTTTTAGTATTGTTCTTGCAGATGATGAATAAAAAGAAAAATAGGTAGTTTTGTTGGTTGTTTTTACCTAGAAATGTGGTATTTTATTTTTTGTATGATTTACTTTTAAAAATAAAGAATCTATATTCATTATTTTATAAAATTTTACTATAGTTATTGAAAATGTTGAAAACAACATGTCTCAAGTTGATCTGGAAGAGTTTTAATTCCATATATTATTATCTAATTGATATTTTAATCTAAAATTTTCTTAAATTATGTTTGGTGCAGTCCTAACGATCCCTCTAAAGTAGTTTCATTTTGGAACCAAAGACTTTCTTAACTTAATTATTTTCATCAAACTCAAGTTTGGTAGAGTGTTGGTCCATATTTATTGTTGGGAGGTGTAACAAAATTAACTAGATCTAATCTACAAAAACATGGATGCTAATCTAGCTGAGAGTTTTTTTGAACTTTCCCAAAGTGATAACCACATTGACTGATATTGTTAATGACATTGTAATACAACAACTTCTTGGTCCTGAAGACCTTCAACCAAAAACCAAATGTGAGGTCTAGTTATATGACTAATTATGAGATATTGATGTTCTCTTCACTTAGATTCTTGACATGGAGACATATTTTGCCTAAGATGAGATCCTCGATGATGATAAAGTTCCATTTACAATATTGAAGCTCTTTGGTGTCACAAAGGTTCTGGTCACTAAATGTTGATAACTTAGAAACCAATCACTATATGGAATCAAATTGTCACAACTTTAAAGGATACACTAATGAAGAGGCCCTAGGTGGACTTTGTTTCATTAGGTTCTAGAGGGACATCACATGTGTTCTCACAACACCAAACTAAATTCTTCCATAGGATCATTCTTCTTGATCCAAGCCACACCATGATCTATCAGAGTGCACACCATGCCTTATGCCACCATATGCTCCACATCCTTGTGAAAATCACAAATTTCCCTCAATCCATCCATTGGATTCATCCATTCAACTTATTCAAGAAACTATCCCTTACCAAGTGCTCACTAGCCCTTAACCTATAGTAGCCCTAAAAAGTGGGTTTTCCAAGAATAACTCCAACTTTCCCGAAAAAAATCACAAAAATAAAGGAATATCTAGATATCCTTTTCAAATTTACATAACATATCTTAGAATCTCATACTACTCCTTTGGACAAAATACCCAAACCAACACCCTATCGCCTTGCAATTAACACTCTTTAGCCCTCCTATTACAAAGAAAGTACCAAAAAATCACACCCCAAGCCTCCCAACCTTCAAAAGTATTGATTTATCATCAAAATAAAATGATTTTCACACTTACGAGTGGTTCCACCAATATCTACCAACCCAATAAACAAACCCTCCTTTCTAGGTGCTCCAACCTAGGGCTTTCTCAACCAGACCTCTCCAAAAACTTCCAGAACCTCTCAGTGGATCCAACACCATTATATGAATATATTATGACCTTAAAATTCATAAAAGGTGACTCTAATTTGGGTGGAACTCTTAGAACTTGACTGGTCCAAGTACTACTTACCCTCAATCATCAACTTATCTCAATCAGAGATCTCTTTCCCTATCCTCTAACATATCCCTGAAATGAAACATATATGGACACATATAGTATAAGGATAGGATTATACCACAAAACATAATAAATACACAAAGTGGGAGAGTCTAGGAAATCATGGAGTCTTAAAAACAATTTGCTATTTGCACCAAAACATTGTCCAGGAACAGTCAGGATAATTTGACTTTCTTTTCTTCAAAACTTCACAAAACAATATAAAATTGCATGGAAATGATCAAAAAATTAAACCATAACTATTTAAAACCATTTCCAATCAAATTTTAAATGAAAGAATATTTTAATAACATAAATACAATGATTGTATCCTCACGGCAGAGAGTAGGCAGTTTACAGAGACTTAATGTTTATTGATTTGAAACTTCATTACAAACATTTCCTTCAAACAAAAACACCACTAAAAAACTCCCAAGAATCAATTTTTTCCAAATAACACTCAAAAAACCCCAAATAATATTTTTGAAATTAGTTTAACAGTCTGCAACTCCCTTCCAACCGACTGCAGTCAGTTATTTGATTGTTACTTTTTAGCTTATTGTTGTCAAGTTGACAACATAGTTGTCAACTCGACAAATCTATATCCTTAAAATTTGTATTAATTAAAATAAAATTTATAAAGCCTCTTAGGATAAAATCCTAATGCTTAAGACTCTAAACCATCACTAAACCCTTACATGAGCCTTTATAGGCGTGTTTGCCATTTTGGGCAATATTACCTTTTTGGGCACTTATAGTGCAATTGACTCACTTAAATGGATTTATTGGCCATATTAAAATCATCATGGACCTTATAGGTCCTTAAAACAATTAATCTAATTTAGGATCCCCAAATTACCCCAAGGTACACTCTAAACCCCAAATTCCATCAATGGCTTACATATTTGATCTTATACAAAATGATCAACAAAACATTACAAACATCATCAAATGACCATTATTGGTCTTCTTATAATGTTAATGATCTTTCAAGGTCATGTTGTATTTAAATATCCCTAGGATCTATCAGTGACCCTATTGCACCATCATGTCCTTGGTGCTTGGCCTTGGTGCTCCTACATCATAATCCATAGCTTTAAAATCTTTCCAAGCCCCCTTGGAAACCTGCAACAAAAAAATGTCAGCAAATAAAAACCATTTTATCTTCACCCTTGGTTTGAAAAGATCATCATTCATGATCCATGGAATCCTCTCAATCTGCTACCTCATCATGCAATCTTGCATCTCCATTCTCAGTGTGTCTCCTATGGGAAAAAAGTAGACCAATCTCTGATCCCAAATCTACATTTTTGATCCACCTTGTGCTATCTCCATGATAGGAGAAAATTTTGTCATATTTTGAGCCTCCCCATGGCTTATCTTTGCAAATTTAGTCTCTTAATTGAAGGATTCTCCCTCATATGCCTCCAAAAATCCTCCATAACTCTTCCATTCTTCAACTACTGCAACAAACTCATCCCACAAATCAAGTTCCTCAACCTCAAGCCTCTCTAGACTTGTCTCTATGCTATATACTCGAGCATCCACCAAGAATTCATCATAAGTCTTTACACCCTCCATCATAGGTGCATCAAGAGTAACCTTCCTAGTACCCTCCTCTTCTTTAACCTCTTTCTTCTTCCTTGCTACTGCAACTAGTCTCTGAATAGGCCATCTCACCTTCCTCTTCAACCTTAAGTTCCAACTTATAGCATCCTTAAGCATCCTCTCTAGTTTCTTCAATCTTTCTTCACCTTCTTCCAAGGCTTTCATCTTTTCTTCCCTCTCCTTTCTTCTCTATTCTTGAAATCTTATCCATTTCTCTTCCTTCTCTTCCAAAAGCCTTTTGATGTTTCTCAACTCTTCTTGCCTCATCCATCCCATTTCTTTCTTCCTTGCTTCTTCTTCTTCCTTCTTCTTTCTTTCTACTTCCTCTCTTCTCTTCTTGTCATCTTGCATGAGCTCTTTCAAAAAATTGGCTAACTCCCTTTCACTTCTGTTCATGACCATATTCACACACCAATCTAAGCTACTTATAATATCTCCAATACACTGATCAACTTTGGGACACACAAAGAGGAAATGGTTACTCCAAGGCTTCAACAAAGGACCAAGTATACAAGTGACCTAAATTTTTTTTATCACTTTCCCTCAACCTAGGATGATTCTAGGCTCTGATACCATCTAATGCAGAGGCCCTAGGTGGACTTTTATTCATTAGGTTCTAGAGGGACTTCACATGTGTTCTCACAACATCAAACTGACTTCTTCCATAGGATCATTCTCCTTGATCCAAGCCACACCATGATCTATCAAAGTGCACATATGTCCTTATGCCACCATAGGATCCACATCCTTGTAAACATAAAAATTTCCCTCAATCCATCCATTGGATTCATCCATTCAACTTATTTAAGCAACTATCCCTTACCAAGTGCTCACTAGCCCTTAACCCCTAGTAGCCCTAAAAAGTGGGTTTTTCAAGGATAAATCCAACTTTCCCCAAACAAACCACAAAAATAAAGGCATATCTAGACACCCTTTTCAAATTTACATAACATATCTTAGAATCTCATACTCCTCCTTTGGACCAAATACACAAACCAGTACTCTATTGCCCTGCAATTAGCCCTCTTTAGCCCTCCTATTACAAACAAAGTACCAACAAATCACACCCCCAAGCCTCCCAACATTGAAAAATTATTGATTTATCATCCAAATCAAAGTATTTTAACACTTACATGAGGTTCCACCAAGATCTACCAACCCAATCACCAAACCCTCCTTTCTAGGTGCTCCAACCTAGGGCTTTCTCAACAACACCTCTCCAAACACTTCCAGACCCTCTCAATGGATCCAAAAAAATTATATGAACATATTATGACCTTCCAAGTCATAAAAGGAGACTCTCCATTGGGTGGAACTCTCAGACCTTGACTGGTCCAAGCACTAGTTACCCTCAATTAGCAACTTATCTCAATCGGAGATCTCTTTCCCCATCCTCTAGCATATCCCTGCATTGAAACATACATGGCCACATATAGTACAGGGATAGGATTATCCCACAAGACACAGTAACTAAAAAAAGTGGGAGAGCCTAGGAAATCATGGTGTCTTCAAAATAATTTACTGTTTGCACCAAATCACTGTCTAGGAATAGTTAGAACAATTTGACTTTCTTTACTTTAAAACTTCACAAAACAAAATAAAATTGCATGGAAATTATCACAGACTTAAACCATAACTATTTAAAACCTTTTCCAAACAAAATTTAAATGAAATAAGAGTTTAATAACAAAAAGACACTGACTGTATCCTCACAGCATAGAGTAGGTAGTTTACAGAGAATTAATGTTTATTGATTTGAAACTTCATTACAAACGTTTCCTTCACACACAAACACCACTAAAAAACTCCTAAGACTCCATTTTTTCCAACTCACTCTCACACAAAACCAAATAACCTTTTCCAAATTAGTTTAACATTTTGTAATTCCCTTCCAATCGACTGTAGTCAGCTATTTGAGTGTTACATTTTAGTTTATTATTGTCAAGTCGACAACATAGTTGTCAACTCGACAAATATCTATCCTTAGCATTTGTATTTATTAAAATAAACTTTTTAAAGCCTCTTAGGATAAAATCCTAATGATTAAGAATCTAAACCCTCACTAAACCCTTACATGAGCCTTTATAGGCTTGTTTGCAATTTTGGGCAATATTACATTTTTGGGCACTTATAGTGCAATTGACTCATTTAAATGGATTTCTTGGCCATATTACAATCATCATGGAACTTATAGGTCCTTAAACCAATTAATCTAACTTTGGATCCCCAAATTACTGCAAGGTACACTCTAAACCCCAAATGCCATCAATGGCTTACATCTTTGATCTTATACAAAATGATCAACAAAACATTACAAACATATCAAATGACCATTATTGGTCTTATTACAATGTTAATGAACTTTCAAGTTCATGTTGTGTTCAAATATACCTAGGATCTATTAGTGACCCTATTGAACCTTCATGTCCTTGGTGCTTGGCCTTGGTGCTCCTGCACCATACACTCTATCCTTCCAACTATGAGAAATATTTTCACATTACGTGGATTCACCTACAATAAGGATGACATATGTTGGTGCAAGATTATATCTACTAATTTAATAAAATAAGGATACTACTTCAAGTGTAGGATCTAGGTGTTTATCTCATCCTAAAGTTTAATATTTGATTACAAGAAATTTTTTTATGGAGTTGAATCTCCCCAGAAACCCTTGATGATGAATTCAAACAAGCACAATTTATAGAAGGAAAATTGTTGCCCAATCTTGAGCATCTCGATCTTGTTTTTCTACAAGTCTTTCAAAAGATTCAAGTTCTTGACCACTAAATTTTTTATAAATAAAAATATTATTTTTATTTATCATATTTTAATTCTTCTTCTTCTATCCTGAGAAATATACCAAATTTTGTAGTTATTGTAAAAATAAGGGACATGAAAAGTCTTAATGTTTTAAATTAAAGAAGAATTTTATTGTAGAGTCTCTTGATGAGGAAAATAAAAAAATTTCATCGATACTTATGGTGATGATAAGATATATGATGATTTTAAAGGTAGACTTAATAAGGTCACCTTAGTGAGCCATCATTCTACTTCAAGAGGACGTGACAATTTTTTTGTCACTCATGCTCACCTAACACAAGATTTCTATGTAGATTGTATCTTGATAATGGCTCATAGAATTTTTTTAATGCAAATTCTATTGTAAAAAAAACTTCATTTTCTGATGGATCAACATCCTCATCCATATTCACTTGGATAAAAGGATAATGATTCATCCTCTCGTGTCATGCATACATGAAATTGTGTCTTTTCAATTGGTCCCAAATTCATTGATAAGGTCAATTGTGATGTGAAAACCATGGATTTTTGTGGTTTTATATTAGGAAAAACTCATCAATATGATAGAAAATCTCATTAATATGCCTTTATTAATAGTTATACAATTAAAAAATAAAATAAGACATACTTAATGAAATTGACTAAGAGCATTATAAATCTTGTACTAAATTGCAAACAAGCATGCAAAAATATCAATTAAGCACAAGATCTTTAATAATTTTTATAAGATCATAGTTTGGTGATGATAAAGTAAAATTAATTGTATCCAAAACACATTCCTACTCTTGATACTTTGTTGTAACAGATTCACATGAATCTCAAGAGAAAATACACTTCCTCTAGAACAAACAATCAATCACACTATTGAAATTGTTCTAGTTGCATCTCTTTCTAATGCTCCATTGTATTGATAATAAAATCTTCAAAGTGATGAGATAAAAGTAAAAATTCAAGATTTAATGTCCAAAGGTTTCATTAAACCAAGTAGATCCCCTTGTGCTTCACCAATTTTTATAGTGCTTAAAAAGGAAGGAACTTTGTGCCTTTGTACTGATTTTAGGGAATTAAACAAAATAAATATAAATAATCAATACCCACTTCCACAAATTTATGACCTTCTAGGTGCCAAATTATTCTCCAATATTTATCTAAGAAGTGGCTATCATTAGGTTAATATTTCAAGCAAAGGATACATGGAAGACATCATGCAAGACCAGAATGAGTGTTTTTGAGTGGCTTTTGATGCCCTTTTCTCTCACCAATGATCTTGCCAATTTCATGAGAATGATGCATGAGGTATTTTTTGATTGTTTGGAAATTTTTTTTATCATCTACTTAGATGACATTCTTGTCTTTTATCACACTTAGAGACTCCATCTTCAACATTTAGAGCATTTTCCTTGCACACTTGAGCATACATATTTGTATGCCAATTTTCCTCAGTGTTCTTTTAATCAGACATCCATGTCTTATCTTGGGTTTTTAATTGATGTTCATGGAACTAAAGTATATCCTAAAAAGGTATAATTTATCCTCATGTGGCCCACCCCTTCAAATCTCACTAAATTTAACAATATTGAAAAAACCAATGTTGCATGTAAGTGGACATAAAAAAATCTCATGATTCAACACATTTAAATATAAACTATGTTCAACACCACTTATTTTTCTACCAAATCTCTCACAAAATTTTGAGATTGAAACTAATGCTTCATAGTATGCACTTGGATCTCTTCTAAAACAAAATGCTCATCCCATGGCCTACCATTTAGAAAATTTATTTGTCAAAAATGGAACTACTCAACATGTGATAAGGAATTATATGGATTGGTATAAGCCATCAAGTATTAGATACATTATCTTTTTGGGAAAAGAAAAAATTGTTCATATTGATCACTAGTCTCTTTAGTTTCTTCAATCTCAAAAATAAATTGAAGAATCTAGGTATATGAAGTAGGCTTCATATTGACAATAGTTTTACTTTTTCATCAAATAGAAGAAGGGGAGCACTAATAATATTATAGATTCTTGAGTTTCTAGCGTACAATACATGATTTGACTATAGTGACCACTATTCATTTGGGATTTCAGACATAGTCTTCTCAATGTGCTGAAGATCCTATTTTTGGCACAGCATAAAATAATTTTTAGAATCCTTCAAGTTTTAATTGACACCTTTTCAATATTTTCAAAGGAAGGAATGGTTTCTCTATAACTTGGATAAAATTTGTGTCCCTCATGATCATCAAATTTCCCTCGTGCACTAAGACAATTAATTAAACTGTAAACACTCAGGGTTCACAAAACCTAGAGTAAGAACATCAAAATTTGAAACCATGTCTCCAAAACTCAAAATATCATGCCAAGTAAACTGAATTAAGTTAATTACATTAAAAAATTAGTTCCAAAACCATAACATTATAAAGCTTCACACAGAGAACTGCAAAGCATGCATTTCACATAAGAAATATTGCCAACCACAGTCATACTTACACAAACACCAATTTCAATAAAATGTGATCCAAAGTACAAAAAAATGATTAAAAAATATTTAGATACTACTTAAAAACATACCAAAACCCCCTCAAAATATTTAAAATATGAAGAATATGTGGAGAAAAAATCTAAACACTATTACATAGGAAATAGTCACTAATGAAAAAAATAACATGTTGACATCAATGAAAACCTTACTAACTCAAAAATCAATCCATTCTTATCAAACTTGCAACACAAATATGGTCTATCATAAATAGACCAAATCTAGGGATACTTATCCCTACTTCCACGTGATAATAGCTTATGTGCATAGTAATATGAATCACTTTGAAGCTCAACATTCATATCTCTAAAATGAGGGAGAACCTCCTTAAATATAGGAGGAAGGGAAAATTAACTAGTCACACCTTTTTTAATAAACCCCATTCATAAATAATCAATATTCTAATATGATATGCTTATAAAGCATATAATACATAAGTTTTTATAACCTTATATTTCAATATTATATATAAATTTTATAAGGGTATGATTATTAATAACATTATGTTTTAACAACCCTCAACTAAAATTTAAGCCTTTTTTCCTTGTAAAGGGTGACACTAGACTTACGTGGAAACTCAAGTTTTCCCCTACATCAGGAGGCACCCCTTACACACCAACTTGGACGCGAATTTGAATTAGAGGTGAGTATTTTGAGTTTTAACCAGATTTCAAATCTTTGTTAGCTTCCTTTGACTTTTGAGACTTGAAATGGCTAGGAGAGGTATAAATAAAAATATACCTCCCTCATTTTGGGATATATGCACCAAATTTGAATTGGAGAGGTTACATTACAATCCACTTAAAGAAAATCAAGCATTCAAGGAGAAATCAAGTTCAATTCAAGCATCAAGCATGAAAGCTATGGAGTAATTTCTATATCCTAACATGTGTAAAGGCTTTCATGTTATCCCTATCGTAGATCCAAGGTCAATACTACATCAAAATAAATTTCAAGCATTTTCAAGAGAAATTTCAAATGTATAAAGGTATAACATCTTGTCAAGCCTCTGCTATTGACAACACACTTTTTGATTTATGTAATTTCAATTCAATTTCAAGATTAATTCCTAAACAAGGGTTTGATTGAGTCAAACCCCTTTGTCCCAATATTTTACCCATGTTATGTGTGTTGGTGACAAGTGGAAAAGTTTTAGATTCATATTTAGGAAGGCATAACAGTCTGCTTTAGATTTTGGGCTTCTTCATAAACTTTTGGCAAAGAAAGGGTGACTCCCACAAGAAAGCTGGGTGAGTTCAAGTGCCCCTGTTATCCAGGTTTCCCCTAATAGAAAAATTAGGCTGAAAATTTATGTGTATCTTCTTTGTGTGCTTCTTAGATCTGGTTCTGGAATTTGCATATTAATCTATTTATTATCTGTATACACAAAGCATCTCCATTACATCCTATTTCATCCTATTTACCTTGATTATCTATTCCAAATTCAGTCAATCAATCTAATCTTAGTGAAGGGAGAAAATGTCACACACTTTTTCAAAACTTGAGTTCCCTTAAGCCTCGTGGGTACTTTTCCCTTCCTAATGTAATGAGAGAAATGTGGGTCTGGGATGTGATGTTTCCTAGCTTATTTTATTGTTTAGTGAATACTCATTCCAACCCCTTCCTTATTTTACCATCCCTATTTTTCATCATTACAATGAGGTACTTGTATTATGTTGTTGATACCCTTATCCTCTAAACTTTGGTTTGGCCTTGGGTATAATAGGTTCTATCACTCCTTGTGTTTTGTGCACCAAGGCCACTGAAACCATCATATCCTTTTTTTGCGTAGTGGTACATCATTTCCCATATTATTCTAGAGGTGTTTCTTTGTCTCTACATATCCATTTTGAGACATATTTTTCTAGGGACTCCTCAATCTTCTCACACCACTTGGAAAAGACTATGGGTGGTTAGCATTGAAGGGTGAGATTTTTATTATATTGAATTGGTTATGGTTTGCCATAGGTTCTTGGTGAGATAGGTAACTTTCCCATAGAGAAAGAATTGGCATATGTATTTTTGGAAATATGTTGAGTCAAGGTGACTAAGAGGGGGGGGGTGAATCAGGAACCAATAAAACTTAATCCCTTTAATCCAATATTAGATTATCTAAACTGATTGCATGCATGAAATGAAAAGCAATTAAACATCCACAATATTTGGTTACCCAGAAACCTTCCAAATAGAAAGTAAAACTGGGGTGGGGATGGTACCCACAAGATTTATTACTACAGTATAAATTTAACCTGTTAAAGCTTACAATTGACCACTTCTGATGGCCTACCATGTTAGGAGCAATAAGGACTATTAGGTCAACCTTGTGAAAGGATTTAGTACAATATAATAAAGTAATGCAAATCTGTTAGGAGATTTATAAAGGAATGTTAGGTCCACCTTGTTAGAGTATTTTGCTGATGCACCTGTTAGGATGAACCAGTAGATGATCTTTAATGCAACTCTGAATTTCTGAATAAGATCCAATGATATAAACTAATCACCTGACTGTGATGGATGAGTCTCTGTCGTTCCTTATACTGCTGTAGCCTCTTAAACAATCTGTCTCTTCATATTCACATACATTCTTATATTCATATATTCACACACACTTTGGATAAAAATAATAATTTATATTTATACCTTATCCAAACCAAATGCAACTGTAAGTCAGCTTCCATAAGATAAATTAATATCTAACGATATAAGCTAAATTGGCCCAAAAATGTTACTCAGGTCCAGTAATCCACTCGGGAAATATACTGGCACTCAGGCATTATGCTATCACTTGGGAAACATAGTAATCTCTGGCACACAGGCTACTCTATGTACTCAGGCTACTCTAATCACTCGAGTAATAGAGATTACCACTGTCTTCTCGGTCAACACTACCACTGCTCGGGTTACATTGTAACTGTCTGGGTTACACTGCTGGCTCAGCCAACACTATGATGACTAAGTGTTTGGGCACTAATTGACAATATGTCTTTCCATAAGGTCATCAATCTCTCCCTTTGGCATTAGTGACCAAAAACACTTATCATGTTCAAAAACTGCTCAACCTTCTGAGTCAAAACTCCCCCTTACCATATTCTTTGGTACTTTCTTGGGTTTTGACAATATCTCTGAGACTTGGTTACAATTGACTCTCTTTTTTTATTTTTCAAAATTATTTTGTAACACACACACACACACACACACAGATATATATATATATATATATATATATATATATCTTCTGTACATGTATTTCCTTATATATATCTTCTCTATATACATTTCCCCCTTGTTTTTGACACAAATGCCAAAATATATCTACATGGTAATACCAAATAGGATAGGAAATAAATATGTAGCTTTAAAATATGAGACAAAGTATTGTCCCAATTATCCTACAACACCTTCAGGATGTGTAACTCTATCTATATTTCTGCTGATAGCTCCATCATAAGCTCTGCAACTAAAAAGTTGTTGTCATGAATAATAGTTTTGGCATGATCTATATGGTTCTACATTACATCCATGTGTGGAAGGAGTTGGTTCTGCATAGCTATGAGAGATTATCTTGTCCTTGCTTCTTCCCTTAGTAATTTAGCTTGCATGTCTGTCAGATACTTTATTTTCACAAAATGTGCTAAACTTGAACTCGGGTTAGGTGCCAACTGATTTTCACTTTCCTTCAAATTTGTATCTACCTTTGTTAGCTTTGTCTTGATTTCCATTGTAAAATTTGAAGTATCACTTAGCTTTAAAAATAATGAAGCAACATTATTTACTGTAGTTTCTAGAGATCTAATGAGAGAATTTAGCTTCACTTGATCAATTTCAATCTTGCTTGCAACATTCTCTAGAACTTTGTTCTCAAAATTTCTTTTTGCCTTTTGCAGTAGTTTTTCTTGACCATTTAAATATATATTGAAATTTTGGAATATGTCTACAAGTTGGTCCATGATGGAACCACTCTCATTTACTTCTACTTCTATTGCATCTAGGAATGTACCTTTTATGTCTTCCAGCACTCTATTTCTCTTCTTTTCTGATCAGAGCTTTTGTGGTGTGGCTCTTTTCTTCCATAGCTCCCCTAGTGTATCCATTTGCTCTACTGTCAGATTGGATAGATCCCAATTTGGAATCACAATGTCTTGCACAAGATCGATATCATCAGTTATTATTTCTTTTCCTTTTCCACTATCTTTAGGAGTGGGTGAAGGAATAATTTCCTTACCTTTTCCACTATGATCTATATCCTTTCTTTCCTCAGTTTTATCCTCAGTATTATGTTGGAATAGGTCATTGAAATTTGTTGCACCAACTGTAGGGTCTAAATCAAATATATAATCTATTCTCAATAAAGGAATATTCACAGTTACCTTCTGTGACTCGGTCATGCTTGGCCCAGTAGTAGGTGGAGCCTAGTGCTCGGTCCCTACTAGTCCTGATGTAGATTCAATAGACTTGTCTTTTCTTAGAGATATGATGATATGTATAGGTGATTTTGGAAAAGATGCCATTACCTCTACTACTATCTACTCTACATTGGATGCTTCAATGGATTCTACCTCAGGTAAATCTGCATCATCAGTCTTTTCCTTGTGTTTTGTACTCGGTACATCTATCTTGTCTTCTTATTTTATTTCTAAGACTATCTTCAATATGTTTGTAGCTGCCTACACCACATCCTCTATCTTCTTATTCAATACCTTAAAGGTCCTAAACCTTGGAGTGTGATTTCTTTCATACTTGGTCATGGCCTCTTTTACCTCTTTGTTTATCATAGTAGGCATGACTTGCCTCAAGGTCTGTTCTCTGATATATTTTTCTATTCAGAAAACATTGCTCTAGTAAATAGATATTTCCTTGAATAGGTCTTTAGGCATGTGACTCTTCAATTTAGATGGATCATACTTCCATCTAGTCATCTTCTCTACAACTGCTTCCTCAATTTTCTTCTGTTCATCCTTCATTCTGGAAGCGTAATTCAGAGATTTCAGAGAACTCATACCACTACCTTCTCTTAAGGCTTCAATTTTCTTCTCAAAGGTAGGTGGTAATTCTTGAATCTAATTTCATCTTCTTCATCTTCCTTAGGTAATATGAGTCTCCTTCTTGATCTTCTTGGTTGCTGGTAGTGAGGACAGGGGTAGGGGCCTTAGGTGTTTACTTGAGAACTAGCCTCTTTTTCTTCCTAGGAGGCTCTGCTTCTACCTCTTCCTCTTCCTTTTCAGATATATCATCTTCTATCTTAATTTCATCTTCTTTTCTTACTGAGATAGGAGGAGAGTCTGAAGTCTTTCCATACTTCTTTCCAAACTATTCTAACCTCTTCTTTCCTCTTTTTAGAATCTTAGGAATCTCAATCTCTATTGAAATTCTACTCTTGGCTTCTTCATATGTACCAAAGTAAGGTGATTTTGGGTCAACAAGCTCATTCATAAGAGCTTCAATGATGTTCTTGTTCTCATCTATGTTAACCTCATATGCAAGAGGTTTCTCCCATGC
This sequence comes from Thuja plicata, assembly GCA_018584345.1. Taxonomy (NCBI): domain Eukaryota; kingdom Viridiplantae; phylum Streptophyta; class Pinopsida; order Cupressales; family Cupressaceae; genus Thuja; species Thuja plicata. The sequence goes on from MU226565.1 coordinate 2,440,668, forward strand.
AACCCTAGGTCTAATTGCCTGAATATATACTTTATCACAGTCAACTAGGAAACAAACATCATCCTTATGGTCTTCAACCAATTGTTTAGGAATTCTATACCTATTCTGCATCTTTTGTCTGAATTCCTTAAAATATTCATCCATGATGCTCTCAAAATTGTCTCCTAATTCAGATATGAACTCATTTATCTGATATATTATGGGTCTGTCCTTCTTCCAAACAATTGTGCCTTTGGAAGGGAAAAATTTATGAATGTAAAAGAATATGCAGACCAGAAGTGAACCAAAATTACATGGATTGGTCTTTGATGTACATATGATTTTCATTTTCTTGCTCAATTGGATGAGCAACAACTCAACAAGATTAAATGAGAGGTTTTTCTTGACCACCTTGTATGCCAAGTCCACAGCCTCACATGGTACGCTGTTAGGTCTGCTAGAGATGTAGATTTTGTGAGAAATAACATGAATCCCAAACTTCAATTCAATGTCAGTTACTCCATTTAGTCTCATACCTCTGCCATCCCACTTGACAAGAGTCTTCTCAGCTAGGTTATCCCGAGGTAGGGTTTTGGTGGCTTTAGACTTGTCCAGCATAGGATACCTAGTAACACAATGTATCATTGTCTTGGTAATTTTCACTGGTTTCTCCAGCCATAGCTGCATGTCGTGAACATGACTCAGAATGAACCTAATCTACTTAATCTAGAAATTCTGTGGCATATGCATGATGTGAGTCAAACCCCTAACTTCCAGATGTTTATGCTCTAGCTTCAGATTTCTAGCATCAAAAATTTAATCATAAGAATTCTTCATTTCCAATGTTCCAAGCTATTGAATTGTGCAATGATAGAAGGCTCGAATGCCATTGATCAACAATACACTTAGAGGAATGAGGGAATGAGATCCTATTGGGTCTATCTCCTCTACAACTACTGGATGAAGCTTAAACTTAGGAGGTTTGCAGATTGCATTCCTGACCAACATCTCAGATCCTTTCTTAACCTTGCTGTTGGATGTAGATGCTATTATGCTCAGAGGTTTGATAAAACTTTGAAACTTAAAACTTTCGAATACAAATTTTCGCTGAATTGCTTAAGGCACTGAATCACTCTGCAAACTGAAAGCTTTGTAAATAATAACACTTGCAATTCATCTTTTGTAAGAGATTTTACCATTGAGTTTTCATTAAATTATCTATACATGGTAGCTGGCATAGCTCGTAATGAAGCTTGGAAAACACTAGCTTCTGTATCCTCAAAATCATATAACCCAACGTAACTCGGTTAAGTCTATGAAACTTGGGTGTTAGTGAAGTCTTGACTCGATTAAAACTATAATATTTCCTAGTGCATTAATATGTTGATTTGGACTTACTATCATGTCTGGAACTGATGTAGGATGGCTTGTATGCATAGTTCTAGTAGTCTCCTTGCATTTTTATTCAGAGATGGTAGATCCACCCAATTCACTGCTTTGGGTGCCATTCGATCCTTCATTGTTTTGATCTGAACTCTCAAGAGATTTCCTTACCCACTGTTGATTCATCTGAGTTCTGATTTCAGAAACTTTTTCTTTGCCTTTCTCAAAACTAGTATCCACTTTCTCTCTATTCATGCAATTATTTCTTAGATGACCGACTTGTTTACATACATAACATCTCTTAGTAGGATTCCTTTTTCTAAGGTGATTCTTTACACAATTTGCACCAATATGCTCATATTCTCCTTGTGTTGTAATCCCAACTAAAAATTTCTTTAGCTAGTTGTTCAGTAGGGTTCCATTTCTTAGTTCTGTACTCTGAGGATTTGTGACCTTGTTTGTTACAATTGAAACATTTTACTTTAAACTTAGGTTTCTTAGAGCATTCACTTTCCCTATGTCCATGTTTGTTTCATCTGTAGCATTTACCATTAAAATTTGATTTTCCATTGCTCCAACACTTTTTTGTTCTGTGCCCTAACTTGCCACAATGATTACAAGAAGGTTTACTATTCTTTTGAGTTCCTTGCTGTGAGGATTCACCTTGTTTAGTATAACCTAATCTAGTGTGTCCATGAAGTTTGAGTTGATTTTGCTCTGTCAACTGATCCATTCTTTCCTATGAATTCATCATACTCTCATTGGTTTGTTTTTTAGTATTGAGATTATTTTGTAGTCTTTCATTTTCTTTCCTTAGATTGATAATTTCTTGATTCAAATTATTGAGTTGATTTATCATATCTGCTTGCTGAACTGACAAATCATGGATTTCTTTTTCTTTTTCTTCTAATCTTGTACTCAAAAATATTTTTTCTTGTGCCATTTCTCTATCATTTTATACTTGGCTCTTTTGTTATATGAATTCACATATTCTAACTAAATTATTTTGTTTTTCTCTTCTCAATTTTCTGACTTCTTCATGTAAATTGAGATTCTTTGCAAGTAGGTCTTCAATTTTTGCATCTGCTTCTTCGCAACTTCTTTCTTTGCATAAGTTATCAATTCTTTCTTCTATGTAGCTTTTGTCATTCATCTGTACTGATAAATATTTTATTCTTTTTAGGGAAGGAGAGATCCGCTCCTTGAGTTTCTTCATCTGATCCATGGCCAGTTGTAGATCTATCTTTTATTTTCAATGGCTTTCTCCAGTCTATATATTTCCATTGCCTCTAATCTTTTCTCAAGCTGTTAAACTTCTGTAAAGAGAACCTTTAGCTCTGATACCAATTGTTGGAAATATGTTGAGTCAAGGTGGCTGAGAGGGGGGGTGAATCAAGAACCAATAAAAATTAATCCTTTTAATCCAATATTATATTATCTAAATTGATTGCATGCATGAAATGAAAAGCAATAAAACATCCATAATATTTGACACAATATTTGGTTACATAGAAACCTTCCAAATAGAAATTAAATTGGGTTAAGGATGGTACCCACAAGATTTATTAATGTAGTATAAATTTAGATTGTTAAAGCTTACAATTTCCCACTTCTGATGGCCTACCCTATTAGGAGCAATAAGGACTGTTAGGTCCACCTTGTGAAAGGATTTAGTACAATACAATCAAGTACTGCCACTCTGTTAGGATATTTATAAAGGACTATTAAGTCCACCTTATTAGAAGATTTTTCTTATGCACATGTTAGGATGAACCAGTAGATGATCTTCAATGAAACTTTGAATTGTTGAATAAGATCCAATGATATAAACTAATCACCTGACTATGATGGATGAGTCTTTTTTGTTCCTTATACTGCTATAGCCTCTTAAACAATCTGTCTCTTCATATTTACATACATGCTTCTATTCATATATTCACACACACTTTGGATAAACAAAATACTTTATATTTATACCTTATCCAAACCAAATGCAACTGTAAGACAACTTCCATAAGATAAATTAATATCTAACAATATTAGACAAGTCGTCCCAAAACTATTACTCAGGTCCAGTGATCCACTCAGGCAATATACTGGTACTCAGGCATTATGCTATCACTCAGGCAACATACTAATCTCTGGCACTTGGGCTACCCTGTGTACTCGGGCTACTCTGATCACTCAGGTAATACTGATTACCATAGTCTTCTCAGTCAACATTGCCACTGCTTGGGTTACATTGTAACTGCTCGGGTTGCACTGCTGGCTCGCTCAACAATGTGATGACTAAGTGTTTGGGAACTAATTGACAATATGTCTTTCCATAAGATCATCATGTATATTCTCTACAACCTTTATCTTCTATGCATATCTTAATCTTGGGTAAGGAAGTGGATGAAATAGTGAACTTTCACAAAGTTGATGGGTCAATATAAGTAGAAGGAAACAATGTGGATGCTTCTTGATTGATCAAAATTCGGTTGGAGGGTGTCTCCTTTAGATTTATGAAATATAGGAAAGGGTCTTGATCATATGGTAGGGTAGTCTTGGATCTATTGTATGAGAACTTTGGGTGTGGATAATAGTTGGATGGAACAACTTGCATGACATGAACCCATGGTTGGATGAAGAGCATGTTATACCTATTATAGGCTCTAAAATTTAAATTCCTATAACCTTCAATAGGAAATGTAAAATACAACCACCAAGATTATCCTACTATAATCCTATATCTATTCAAGAGAGATAGACATAATTGAATGAATCATAAAATAAAAAAATTTAATGAAAATACAAACATTCCAACCAATAAGCTCTCCCTTGCTTGTCTCTTTCTCAATGAAATGTTGGCTCTTAGATTCAATCAAATATGATAGAATGGGTGAGGCCTCACCCTGAACCCTATCGTAGTTTTCCATTTTTTCTGCTTATGTTAGATTTAGCGTATGATACTTTACATTTTGATGCACTATGGACCTTATGGATTTTATGCTTTATGTTATGGATTGATCATTTTGGATGTTGGACACATGATACTTTATGATGCACCTCATGGACTATATTATGTTTCTATTATGGACATTTATTTTTGAGACAATTGATTTGGAAAAATATTATGGTTGTGATATGGGTTCTTGATGATAGGAGAATTATTAGAAATGGATATTAAATTTAGATATCATGCAATGTGAATCTTACCTTATGTTATATGCTCAAAATGAAATTTTTTTGATCTTAAGTAATAAACTTAGTATGCTGATGTTCCCCTAAGATTCGAATATTGCTTATTTCTTTATGATGCATTTTTATCTCCTCGAACTACTGATATTAGAATTGAGTGTGCAAGTATGAGACCATGGTATTTTATCCGAGGAACCAAACATAGGTATATGTGAACTCAGTTTGAGCCAAGGTTGCATCTAATGAGAGACAAGACCTCGTTGTATCGTAATTTAATTTGTAAGCATATATGGTTGATTGTGGGAATGTTTTTCTTAAATGTATTTTCTTATTTTCTTGTGATTATGCCCAAGTGGATATGACATGGTCTAGTGATGTGTAAATGTTTGTGTGTGTCATTTGACACTTCTAATTTGTACTTAAGACCATGACATGTCAACTTGGGAATGGTTTTCCACCTACCTAGGTTAGTACATTAGTGAATCCCCATATGCATACCTTGGTTTGGGAGATGGGGGTGTGGTCATCTCATTGAAATTTCGTAAGTACTCTTATAGTGGATTTTTGGAGGGGTTAAAAAGTGCCTAGGAGTGTGTTGGGGTCATTTTTAGGTAGCCCACTTGTTATAACAATAGATAAAGGCCATTTTAACCCTATGATAGCCTCTTGTTGACCATGTGACCCTTCCAAAAGTTGGTTTCCAAATTTGGACGAAAATCAACTCTTGTGAGGCTTGACCTTGGATAGACCACTCTTCCATTTTTATGCTAAGACATTATTCACCTTTTTGGAGTTTCCCTTTTTGGATCCATTTTTATAAAGTTGTAAGATTTTAGGGAAGAGAGACCAATTAGAGGGTTTTCCTTCTCCCCATGAGTTTCTAGTGGCTTTTTAGTGGGGACTCTCCATGTTGGAGAGTTTGAACACCCACTCTCTAACTTAGAGACATAGCTAGAGTTGGTGACATTGGAAGGAGGACTTAGGCTAAAAGGGAGCTCTTCTACAACTATATTGCCATAAGCTTGGATCTAGGTTGGTGGAATTATTGCAACTCATTTCTTGTAGTTCTATTTTGTGCTTGAAAAAAAGATGAATGTTGTGTGTGTCTTGTGAAAATATTGTAGTTATGATCTTGTAGTAAATTTTATGTTGTTGTTGTGAAGTATTTGTTTTGCTTTTCTCTTGTAAATGTTGTTAATGGGAGTCTCAAGGCTCACTCACCCATGGGAGGGAATAGTAGGCTTGGGGGTGAAGGATTTTGACAACCCTTGGTGTAGAGTCTCTCCTCAAGGAGGAGAGGGAAAAATTATGGAGTATGGGCTCCATGAAGCCTCCCTTGTTGTTACTTCTTTTGGGGGTCATAAGGGCATATTGTTGATCTTGGATTTGATATTGAGAAGGATAGTGTTTGGAAAGCCATGTGAGGGCTTGGTTATAAGTTTTGGGTTTGGCCTTCTCCCTTGGGTATTTGGTCCACTTCACCCCATATAGGGTTATTGAGAGACCCATTGTGCAAAGCCTTGGTGGGGAGTTTTGTGAGTGTTACTTGTGTTGCTTTTTATTGTATGTTTGTATTCCACCTCTGTTTGGTTCCCCAAGCTCGGGGGTGGCCTCTTAAGAGGCTTAGGTTTGGTGGAGAGCAGCCCATGGTCCCATGTGTTTTTCCTTGTTTCTTTTTTCTTTTTTTTTGCATAATTGTGAAGTTGGAGCTACTTGAAGTGTTATGGTTGCATAATGGAGAAAATGGTTCTATAGTTGTTCTTTTTACATATTTCTACATGTGAATGTAAGGCCCCTTTTTGTGGCATTAAAAGAAATTGTATAATAGTAATCATGAGGCTATGAACTTATAGATTTCTTTTTGGGTTACATGTTCTCGAATAGAAAATGGCTTCCTATTATGGAAGGTAATGTGTTGATTAAATTTTTTTATTATCTTCAAAGTTATTATGTATGTGAATAGAAACACTTCATTTTCTAAATGGTGATGTTATTGGAAGAATACAAAGCTGTAATTAATTAAAGGAAAACAAGTTGTATTCCCAATCTGGAAACTAGAAGTCATTAGAGATTAAAAAAAAAAAAAATTGCAACTTCCCATAGGAATAAATCTATTTCCTAGCCTCACTACTCTATTTCTTTAATGGATGTTTAAATCTGTTAGTCCTTATTTGACACCTTAATGCACCAATAGGTTTATTATAACATTACACATCTCATTACAAGAGATAAAATAAAAAGTATATGGCTGTATATGTAAAGACTCTAGGATTACATAAGCATTAAATCAACTAAAACATTCATATATATTTTTATGTTGTTGTTTCATTCTGTATATTTAAAATATATATATATATATATATATATAAGTTTCTTGTTGTGCTCTTTCTACTGAGTATATATATATATATTTTAAAAATAAATAAAAAATTAATAAAAAAAATATATATATATTTTAATATAGTGGGCCACGACAGAGCTGCGACCCTTGTTTCCCCCGCTCTTCCATAAGGAAGGCGGTGGGAGAGGGGTGGGGATTCGAACCCCCCCGTGATGGCTGGCCCCCCACGCACAGCCGCGGGCACATTTGCCATGGACTATGGCGGTGGTGGTGGCCGCGCGGTAACACCTCCGCCCCACCTCCCACATCCAAATAACACAACAAAAATTAATATAAAATGATAGACCCCCCCATAGATAACGTGGATCATTGCAGACTGCCGCTCCCAATATGAGACCCTACTCATTTTGAATCATATATATACACACACACACACACACACACACACACACACACACACACTCACATAAACGTGAGTATGTATATATGTTTAAAAGAATATATGTTGAGGCTCTTATCTAACCATGGCCTTCATGAAACCTGGACACCAAAAAAAAAACCAGTAAAGAAAAATGGAGAGAGAGAAGGAGAAATTTTGTTAGGGTTTGGGGGAAGGAGTAGGGAAGGAATGGGAGGATAAATTTTGTGTTTTAGCCTTCTTTCCTTTTTTCCCTAACCCTAATTTTGAATTAGGGTTAGGGGATTTCAAAGAGAAGGTTGACTTTCCACTTAGTGGAAA
>MU226565.1:2459702-2533038 GCA_018584345.1 Thuja plicata
TATTCTATTAAGGAATTTAAAGACTATAGTTGTATGGAAAATTGTAAGGGAGAGCTTAATTGTTGTTAGGAGGATAAGGATTAGATTAGGTCTTGATTATTGAATTTTAATCTAGTGGTTAATGGTCAAAAGTAAAATGGGACTAGAATTTAATGAATAAGTGGTAATTAAGGTTAGGAATTAAGTGATTTCCAGAACAATCTATTTCAACGTATGACTCTTAACAACAGAATAACATCATGATATTATACGTAGATTAAAACTTGGAACTAGAGTTAAACCAACCAGTCCCAGCCATTCACCTAACCCGTATGAAAAATTGATGCTCTAATTTGCATCTGAAGGTGATGTACCCCTAATTCAACTTATGCATATACCCTACAATTTAAAGACAACCCTTACCGTGATAAATCATTACCTCAAATACATCCTTGTTAGTGGTTTGCACTTGCATATTAAAAAAAATAAAAATTGTATGTGTGTTTTGCCCTAGTTTTGGGCATGACAATTCGAATCCTTGGATCCACAAGTATGAATGCACCAAATGGGTGAAGAATATAGAATGTAGGATGTCTCAAATCAATTACCTTAAAATATTCAACACCAATCTTGAATGGATCTTGGAATAGGAAGAAGCTTGAATGGATGTGGATGGAGAAATCTTCAATAAGAGGGCTCCATAGATCTTGAATCCTTCAATGGCTACCAATGGATCTCTTTAATGAATTGAATGCTTAAATGCTTGAATGCTTTTTTTAGATCATGCATAGATTATCCTTCAATCAATTTATTTTATCTTCTTGTTGTGTCTTGTGTGCTTAGGTCTTTAGGTGCTTCAAGTCTTAGAAAATGAGAGGAGAAAGGATTCCTTATATAATAGTCCAGGGAAAAAAATTATAGAGAGGCTGACATTGGAGAATTAAATTCCAATTAGGTCTATACCCCTAGAAGTGGACCTATATTAAATATATTTTTAAGAGTCATTACTTTGGAGTCTAATACAGTTGACCCAGAAGTGGGAAAAATGTCTTTCCAAACCCCGACATCCAAAGATCTTAAGAATTTGAAATTTGGACCCTGGGTCAGGGTCAAGGTCGACCTTGACCCAGAAGGTCAACCTTGACCCTGAGGTCAAGAACCTCAAGATTTCAAGGAAAGATACTAGGAACAGGTGGGAGAAAAGTGGAAAACATGGCAACATGGGAAAAAACCATCCAAGTCAAAGACCCATTCAAGGCATTTGACATGACCCCAAACAACTTAATCAGAGGGATAAACTAGTCCTAAATGGAAGTGCTTCCATTTTTAGATGATACAGTATCATGCTATTGTTGGAGATTTGTTTCTATGTAGTTGATTGATTATATGTTTGTCATTGATGACAACATATAATACATAGTAGTGATTCTGTATGTACTTATCAGAATGATGATATCAAGCCCTGCATGGGTAGATACAAGTTGTAGACATGTTTATTATGTTATGTTCATACACGCAGATCCAGATATGATGTTTGAGTCAAGTTGTGTAATTCTGTTATTGACAGTTACAGTTCTGGAAGAGTATCTATTCAAAGCTGATGTATGTAACGTGTTTCTTGAGTTGTGCCTATCTTAAGGATATGCGTGTATATATTCATGATTAGTTATGAGCTGATGATTTTTATCTAAAGGTTCTTAACATGTTTCTAGAAGATTACAAAGTTAGAGTTAATTTGGTGAGGCTGACTTAGTGAAGCATCGCGTCTATTTTAGTTTGTGTTGTGCGGACTTAATATTGCTTGCGTTCTTAGTGAAGCCAACAAGGATGTTATGAAGATGTTGTATTATAGGTCCCATTATCTCATACTTTGAGGAAGATACTTATAGCAAGTCATTTGTGATACGCTAAGTGTGAATGATATGAAAAGAGATAGAAAATGTATAGAGCAGAATATTAGTTGTGGTTCATTCATCAAGAGTTTATGTGAAGAAGAAATAGAAGATTAAAATACATTGGAACTAATCAAGATAGCAGGTCTACTCTATAGTTCATCATCATATATAGTGCATATCTATTTTATAGAAGGTTGTAGCCTTCACCATTGAAGCAATGAGCTTTTGGACAGTGAGTCCACCACCCCTAACAGGGTTATTTGTAAAAGACTCCTAACAGGGTCACACCCTTAACTAGGTCACTATACTTATTTCATTATAAAGTACAACTACTAACAAGGTTGAAATATCTTCTAACAGGGATTTCTATAAACAAGTATAGTTCATTGTGGGTGCTAATTCCCACCGGGGTTTTGACCATTTGGTTTCCCCGTAATCAAATTGTGTGTTGTGTACTGTGTTATCTGATTAAGCATTTACTTTATTGTATTCTGAAGTTAAGGAAGTAAAAAGAATTAAAGTTATTGATAATTGATTCACCCCCCTCTCAGTTATCCTTTGGGACTATTATAACAATTGGTATCAGAGCTAAGTGCCTTGGAGAAGAAGCCTAATAGCCTAAGGTAGATCAAATGTCTTACTTCAGAAAAGAGATCCCTAAGTTCGATGGAGAAAATTATCTGGATTGGAAAAACAAAATGATAACACATCTATAGTGTGTTGGCTTTGAGATAGCTACACAAGAATTTGTTATTCTATCTTTGAAAGACCTTATAAAAGATGATGCTACTAATAGACAAAAGGAAACATTTACCAATAATGCAATTTCTAAAGAAGCCCTAATCAGTGCCCTATCCGACAGTGAATTTTCTGAGATCAAGAAAATTGATAGAGCATACACCATATGGAAGTATTTAGAAGATATGTTTGAAGGAGATATTCAAGCAAAGAATGCACGCAAGAAGACATGGAAAAAGAAATACAACAGTCTTGATATGTTACCTGAAGAGAACATTAGAGCGTACAATCGAAGGATTAATGAAGTAGTCTTTGGAATCAGAAACAATGGTGGAGAAATATCAGAAGAAGATATAATAGACAATCTATTAACTACCTTAACATCAAACTATGAAAACAAGATAAGTATTCTAGAGGAAACCATGCAATTCTCACAAGACTTCAAGAGAGAGACTTTGATCAGAAAAATATTTGCATTTGTGATATCAAGATTGAAGACTGAACCTAAAAGTGAAACAACTTTCAAAGCCCCAGTCCATGGTAAGAAATCCTTACACATCTCTAGCCATAATGAGAAAGAAGAAATTGATGAAGAACTAGAAAATATCATTGCTATGATTGCTAAAAGAGAAAATAAAGGAAAAGGAAAATATGAAGGACAACTTTCATTCAAATGTTTTTCATGCAACAAGATTGGTCACTTTGCATCTAAGTGTTCCACAAGAGTCAAGAAGTTCAGATCTGATTACAAACCTAAATATAAGAAGGAATGTTACCATGCTGAAGAAGGTGTAACTGATGAAGATTGAATAGAATATGAAATTGGATTCATTTCCCTTAGAGACATGGAAAAGTTGCTCGAGGAAATGGACATTGCAGATGAAAAAGAGGAACAAGAGTTAGCCCTAATTTCCAAAGCAAACATGAGAACTGATTGGATCATTGACAGTGGATGCTCTCATCATATGACAAGTGAAAAAGATAGATTTTTTCATTTAGACAAATACAAAGGTGGTATGGTTAGATTTGGAGATAACACTCCTAAACCTATCATAGGAAGAGGTTCTATCACCTTGGATGGAAAGAACAAGACATATGATGTTTTGTATGTTGATGGATTACATCATAACTTGCTAAGTGTTGGAGAGCTACTTGACAAAGGTCATCATTTGAAGTTCAAAGACAACAAGTGCATCATTAACAAAAAGGATGGAGATATGATTACATCAGGCTCCAAAACAAAATTTTATGTTTTTTAGTTCAATTCAGATGTAAGTTGTTTTGTTGCAAAAGTGGATAACAGTTGGTTATGGCACAAGAGACTCTGTCATATCAATTTTGATAACATAGTAAAGATAAGTAATGTCAAGGCAGTTAGAGACCTTGCAAGTATTGCAAGACCAATTGACACAATGTGCAGGGAATGTGTTATGGGAAAGCATGTGAGGATTTCCTTCAGAAGCAAGCAAAACTCAGCTAAAAATAAATTGGACCTAGTGCATATAGATTTATGTGGTCCTACCCAAATAAGATCATACTACAGAGAAAGGTATTTCATTTTGTTTGCTGATGATTTTTCAAGGATGATGTGGGTTACATTCTTAAAGGAGAAATCTAAAGCCTTTGAAAAATTCAAAATATTCAAAGCTAAGTTTGAGAATGAATTTGGACTAAAACTAAAATGTCTGAGATCAGATAGAGGAGGAGAGTTCACCTCTAATCAGTTTTATGATTACTGTGAAGAACATGGAATAAAATGATAGTTAAGTGCTCCTAGAACCCCTCAATAGAATGAGATTGTAGAAAGGAGGAACAAGATTATACTTGATACAACGTGCACTATGATGATTGAAGGAAAAGTTGCGCACACATATTGGAGAGATGCAGTGAATACAATAGTCTATACTATCAACAGAACTCAATTGAGGCCAGGCACAGATAAGACACCCTATGAACTTTGGTTTGGTAATGTACCTACAGTAAAGTATTTTAGAATCTTTGGCAGCAAGTGTTACATCAAGAGAGATGATGGTGTTGGTAAGTTTGATGCCAGGAATGATGAAGGTATTTTCCTTGGTTACTCTACAAAAAGCAAAGCTTACAGATGTTTCAATTTGAGATTGAAAAAGGTAATTGAAAGTACTCATGTAAAAATTGATGAAAGATTATGGTTCAAGAGAGGTACTATGAATATGCACCTATGATTGAAGATGAACCCAGGCCCAACAGCAAAGAAGTTTACATAGAACAACCTAAAGGATTTAATCTTTCAGATAAACCAGACATGGTATGCAGATTGAAGACAACACTCTATGGTCTTAAATAGGCCCCAAGAGCTTGGTATGAGAGACTTGATGGTTATCTTACCAAGATTGGGTTCAAGAAAGGTGCAATAGATTGTAACCTATTCACAAGAGAAACACCTGATGGATTACTACTAGTTGCCATATTTGTTGATGACATTATCTTTGGAGGTAATGACAAGCTTAGTGCAGCATTTGCAAAAGAAATGTAGAATGAATTTGAAATGAGCATGATTGGTCCTATAAAATACTTTTTGGGACTAAATGTAAAGCATACAGATAAAGGTATATTCATTAATCAATCAAAATATGTGAAGGAAATATTAAAAACCCTTAAGATGGAAGACTGTAAGCAAGTATGCACCCCTATGATAACAGGAAGCAAGCTTTCAAAAGATGATGATTCCACAGTAGTTGATAAGACATTGTACAAATATATGATTGGAAAACTCATTTATCTAACTCAATCTAGACCTTACATATCTAATGCAGTTGGCATTGTTGGAAGATTTGCAGCTGAACCCAAGCAGAATCACCTAATGGCAATGAAGAGGATATTCAAATATCTAAAGGGAACTATAGACTATGGTTTATGGTATCCTAAATCAGAGAATGTACAACTTCATGTGTATATAGATGCAGATTGGGCATGTTGTATTGATGATAGGAAGAGTACGTTAGGAGGAGAAGTATTTCTTGGAGACAAGTTGGTTTCTTGGACAAGCAAGAAGAATAACTATATTTCTCAGTCAACAGTAGAAGCTGAATATGTTGCAGCAAAACTGAATTGTTCAACCATGGTTTGGATCAAGTAGATGGTTAAAGACTTTGGCATTTAGGTTGATTATTCTATTGTTATTCACTGTGATAACACTAGCACTATGAACATGTCTAATAACCCTGTGATGCACGCAAAGACAAAACACATAGAGATCAAGTACCACTTTCCAAGAGAGAAAGTTGCAGACAAAGAAGTAAACTTGGACTATTTGAGCACCAAAGAATAGTTGGCAGATATTTTCACAAAACCTTTATCAAAGTATACTTTTGAGTATCTAAGAGAGAAGTTGGGAGTAATTCCCTCTCCCAAGTCTTATTAGATAAAGCACCAAGAACATCAGTCCTTAGCGACTGATGAATGGTTGACTACTCTACTTCTGGAGTAGTACCTGTGCCTAATTGTTTATGGCACCCTTTGCCATTGATGTCAAATGGGGAGTATATAGTAAGGGGGAGCATATACTCTGGGGGAGTATAAAATAGTCAGAAGAACTGAAGCAGTGTAGAGGAATCCTTAATGAGGATATTGAGAAGATTGTATAAGAAAGAGGACACCATGAACAGAGGATGTTTTTAATATCATATGTTGCCATCAATGTCAAAGGGGGGAGATTGTTGGAGATTTTTTTCTGTGTAGTTAATTGATTGTATGTTTGTCATTGATGACAACATATAATACATAGTAGTGATTCTGTATGTACTTATCAGAATGATGATATCAAGCCCTGCGTGGTTAGATACATGTTGTAGACATGTTTATTATGTTATGTTCATACACGCAGATCTAGATATGATGTTTGAGTCAAGTTATGTAATTTTGTTATTGACAGTTATAGTTCTCGAAGAGTATCTATTCAGAGCCAACATATGTAACGTGTTTCTTGAGTTGCACCTATCTTTAGGATATACGTGTGTATATTCATGATTATTTATGAGCTAATTATTGTTATCTAAAGGCGCTTAACATGTTTCAAGAAGATTACAAAGTTAGAGTTAATTTTGTGAGGCCGACTTAGTGAAGTGTCGCATTTATTTTAGTTTGTGCTGCACAGACTTAATATTGCTTGCATGCTTAGTGAAGCTAATAGGGATATTATGAAGAGTTGTATTATAGGTCCCATGATCTCATACTTTGAGGAAGATACTTATAGAAAGTCATTTGTCATACGCTAAGTGTGAATGATATGAAAAGAGACAGAAAATGTACAGAGCAGAATATCAGTTGTGGTTCATTCATCAAGAGTCTATGTGAAGAAGAAGTAGAAGATTACAATACATTGGAACTGATTAAGATAGTAGGTATACTCTATAGTTAATCATCATATATAGTGCATATCTATTTTATAGAAGGTTGTAGCCTTCACCATTGAAGTAGTGAGCTTTTGGACAGTGAGTCCACCACCCCTAATAGGGTTATTTGTAAAAGACTCCTAACAGGGTCAGACCCTTATCCAGGTCACTATACTTATTGCATTGTAAAGTAAAAATCCTAACAGGGTTGAAATATCTTCTAACATGGATTACTATAAACAAGTATAGTTTATTATGGGTGCTAATTCCCACCGGGGTTTTTACCATTTGGTTTCCCCGTAATAAAATTGTGTGTTGTGTACTGTGTTATCTGATTAAGCATTTACTTTATTTTATTATGAAGTTAGGGAAGTAAAAAGAATTAAATTTACTGATAACTGATTCACCCCCTCCTCTCAATTATCCTTTGGGACTATTCTAATAGCTATACCATTTTTGTAGTGATATACCACTGATTTATTTGATGCTGTACCATTTATTGTATCTTTGATATACTGATATTTATGACATTTGTATCAATCACCCTCTTTTGTTTTTGACTTGTGACTATTCATTATACTCAGATATTGAGATTTATATGAGATGCAGCTATTGAGTCTATATGATATGCATTGGTTTACGTTCTATATGTATGTTCCTACATTATGATGCTTATATGGTGAAATGTTTATGCAATATGATTCTATTATGCAGACTCTTAGATGTATGACTTACTTTTCCTATGATACTGACATATGTATGCAAGATGGTGCTTTATGATATGCATGTTTATATGAGATGTTTTATGGATGCATTTGATTATGATTACTATGTATGCAAATGTTGTTTTTCTTTTGTTTTTTGATGCACATAAATGGATGAATGTAATCTACCATGCACACAATATTTGAGTAATGCATGTGTTAGTTAGAATAAAGTTAGTGGAAATGTTTCTCTCTTGGAATGATGGATGAATATGAATTGATAGAAAGGATGGTTGAATTTTGAAAGATATGAATTGATATAGTGGATGAGTGACCTAATTTGCTGTCGCGTTTCCAATTTTTGTCATCATTGCATCTTGTTATGAAATTAGGAAGAGTATCCAATGCACCCAGATATTGCTCATTTGGATACCGCTATGACCTCTTGATAACCAGAAGGAGTAGAGAGATTGAATAGAAAGAGAACTTAGTGCTTCCAAATATTGACCATCTGGATACAACTATGTTCCCTATTTTGAAAAGAAAGAGATCAAAATGCACCTAGATATTGACCATCTAGATACCACTATGATCTCTATTTTGAAAAGAAAAAGAGCCAAAAGCACCCAAATATTGACCATATGGATACCGCTTTGCTTGCTGACTATCTGAGAAAAGATAAATAAAACCAAGATAGAATTCCAATGCACCCAGATCTCGGACCATCTGGATATCGCTATGAACTCTTGATTTTGAAAAGAAAGACAGACAAAAACCAAGATAGAAATCAAATGCACCAAGATCCCACACCATCTAGATACTGCTATGATTCTATTGGTTTTGAAAAAAGAAAGACCAAAAAAACCAAGATAGAAATCCAATGCACCTAGATCTCAGACCATCTAGATATCGCTATGATTATATTGGTAATAAAAAAGTAGCTAATAGAGAAGGAATATCCAATTATTTCCCAGGGTTAACCTCAGATTGTGGAACTACGTGGCTACCAGATAAGTGACAACACTTATCACATCGATCCTAAATCATCATGGCCCCAGAATTGAAATGAAACATTCAACAAACAACAATCAAAGAAAATAAGTCATGATCCATCATAGCTACTCTTCTCACATGGTGGATCCTGGAGTAGCGTAAGAACATAACCATGAAATATTGACTGACATCTAACTAACAAATGAGCTTTTCAACATTTTGATTGTTCCATGATTCAGTTTGATCTTTTGATTGGATTGATTCTCTTGATAGGCTTGATTGGCTTGATTGTGTCTAGTTTTAGTAATAGATGACTCATATAAGACTGATTTGTCTGGTTTAGAGCGTACCCATCACTGTGTAAGATGATTGATTTTGATTGATTGATTGATTGATTGATTGGATTTGATCATTTTGGATAACTGATCAAGCTATGTCATATGGGCCCAGTGCAGATTCACAAAGCTCACGGTTTTGACATTGATTGGTTGACATGGTCACCAGTTTTCTTGGTGATAGATTTGATAGATGATAAAGCTGTGTCATATGGGACCAATGTTGATTCACAAAGCTCATGGTTTTTACATTGATTGACTTGGATTGATCACCTTTTTCTTTGTTGATAACCGAGTTGGTTTTATTTCTTTGATATTTTGCAATTTTTTTGATTGTTTTTTATGAAGATTGTTTTTTTTCAGGACATTTTGATCTTTTTAGGATTTTTGATGATCTTTTAGATTTTTAGGGATTTTTTTTAGGACATTTTGAAGTGCCCCCTAGTCTGGTGGACCAGTACTAACCATGGAAAAGTGTTGGTACTTAGAGGGGATTGTGATTTAGGAAATAGCTTAGGTATCTAGTCTTGCATGTGAAGTGCTCAAGCTTTGTTCTTTGTCATTGATGGTGAAGCTGGATTTGAACACTTGGCACATGTTTTCCAGGTTTTTCACCAAGGTACCTAATCAATAGTGCCTGTTTTCTAGGCTTTCACTGAGAGAGCGATTATGTTTCTCTTGATTTTTTTTTGTCTCCAAGGCGCCTGTTTGTCAGGTTTTCACCAAGGTAACCTTTTGTATTTTTTTTTATTTTTTAGGTATTTTCTAGATATGTAGATAGGTACCTTAAACCTTGGAACCTCGAGCATAAAAAATCTTGAGGTGCATTCTATTTATGTATCTGGGGAGCTGGTCTCCTTCTGGTGTTTCTAGTTGGTATGCCCCACTATTGGTAGAGTTGAAAATGACATATGGTCCTAGCCAGTTAGGCTCAAAATTTCCTGGTTTCACTCTCTCTACTTGTTTCTTCCGATTCTCCATAAGGAGAAGGTATTCTAACTCAAAGGTTTGTGTCCTCACCTTCTTGTGATAGTTACTTCTAAGGAAATTCTGATAGCCTTGTAAGTGGTTGAATGCATTTTGTCTTCTTTCATCTAATAGTTCTAGTTCACTGAGCCTTGCTACTCTGTAGTCTTCATCTGAAATGAGGTTCTTTAATAATATTCTTAGGGATGGGATTTCCACTTTGAGGGGTAGGACCACCTTCGATCCATATACTAGTGAGAAAATATTTTCTCTTGTAGGTGTTCGCACACTATTTCTATATGCCCATAATGCGGGAATAAGCTGTGAATGCCAGTCTCGCCTTGATTCATTAACTATTTTCTTTAATATTTTCAGAATGGTTTTGTTTGTTGCTTCAGCTTGACCATTCCCTTATGGATAGTAGAAGGAAGAGAAACCTTTTTTGATTTGGAACTGTTCACAAAGATCTTCAATGTCTTTATTTTGGCAAGTTGTACCATGATCTGTCAGGATGATTTGAGGGATTCCATACCGACAGATGATGTGGTTGAGTATGAACATGGATATCTTCTTTCTAGTGATGTAGGTGAGAGGAATGGCTTTCACACATTTAGTGAAGTGCTCTATTTCCACAATGATGTATTTATGGCCATTAGATGAGGATGGTGTAATCTTGCCCACTAGGTCAAATCCCCACATAGAAAATGGCCATGGTGAAGTGATAGGATTTAGTTCCTGGGTTGGTGCTCTGATGAGGTCTCCATGAATCTAACATTGCCTACACCTTTGCACATACTTGTTTGCATCTATCTCTACTATGGGCCAGTAGTATCCCATGTGGATGACCTTTTTCTCTAAGCTATTTCCAACTGCTTGGGTTCCACAAATTCCTACATGTACCTCGTACAAAGCTCTTTGGGATTTCGTGGAAGTGAGACATTGTAATAGCATTCCATATAGACTTCTTATGTATAGATTAGTTGTGAGAAGGGTGTACCTAGAGGCCTGGTGGATGAGGAACTTCTTCTGGCTCCTAGACAAGTTGGGAGGTAAGACATTATTTTGAAGGTAATTGTACATGTCATGGTACCATGGGGTTTTGGGACCAACAAGGACACACACTAATTCTATGATTGGTGCTTGATGTGATGGCATCATGAGCTATTCCACCATAAAATGGAATCTAGTTTTGTTGCCAGGTATATCAATCAAGGATACTATGGCAGCCATCACATCTGCAGCTTTGTTTTGAGACCTTGGCACTTGCTCAAATATGATGAAATGGAAATTTGTGTGCAACCTGTCTATTTTCTCTCTATATGGGATTAACTTTTCATATTTCATCATATAGTAATTGTTTACTTGAATAATGACCAACTGTGAATCTCCATAGAATTTGAGGTTCTTCATCCTCCATTGTATTGTTGTCTTTATTCTGATGACTAGAGCCTTGTACTCGGCTATGTTATTTATGCATGGAAATTTGAGTCTGAAAGATTTGAGAATCACATCATTGTTTGGAGTGATGAGTACTATCCCTACTCCTACTCCATGGTTTGTGCATGACCCATCAAAGTATAGTTTCCATATCTCTATTGTTGGTTGTAGTGTAAGAATAGAATCATATGGAAAGTTGAATATGATAGGCTGATGATCCTGTATAGGTGCCTCTGCTAGCTGATCCACAATCAATTTCCCTTTGATAGATTTTCTATCCACATATTCAATGTCAAACTCACTGAGTATCATCACCCACTTTGAAAGTCATCTAGTGAGAACTTCTTTGCTTAGTAGATATTTCAAGGGATTGATGTATTCTTTCAACTTGGTTTGTTGGCTCAACATGTAATGTCTCAGCTTCTAGGAAGAAAAGACCACTGCTAGGCATGGCTTTTCAATTGGTGAATAGTTGAGATCATAACCCACCAATGTTCTACTGAGATAGTAGAAAACTCTCTCTTTTCTTGTGTCATCATGTTGTGCTAAGAGCATGCCTAATGCTAATTCAATTTCTGAGATGTATAGAAGTAATGACTTGCCTTGAACTGGTGGAACCAATATGGGAGACTTGAATAGATAGTCTTTGAATATCTAGAATTCTTGCTTGCACCATTCTGTCCATATAAATGTGACATCCTTGTTGAGGAGATGTTACAATGGATGTAACTTGTCTTCTAGTTTTGCTATGAAGCGCCTGATTGATTGGAGCTTGCCCTGTAAACCCCTTAGCTTCCTTAGGTTAGTTGGTGGTGGCATGTCTAGTATTGCTTTAAATTTATCTGGGTCTACCTCTATGCCTTGATGTGAAACAATGAACCCCAAGAGATTCCTTGCTATGACCCTGGATTCACATTTCTTTGGATTTAACCAGACCTTGTATTCTTGCATTCTGTCGAATATTGGTCCCAACACTTGTAGATGATCTTTTCTAAGCATTGACTTGGAAAGTATGTCGTTGACATAGTCTTCCATTGTTTTATGTATGAGATCATGGAAGATGGTTAACATGGTCCTTTGATATGTTGCTCCCACATTTTTTAGACCAAATGGCATGATGTTCCAACAATAAGTGCCCCATGCACATGTGAAAGCTATTTTGTGTTGGTCTTTCGGTGTAATCTTTATCTGATTATATCTTGAAAAGCCATCCTTGAGTGATAGCATCTGATGTCCTGCTATGAGATCTACTATCATGTCAATGTTTGGAAAAGGAAAGTCATCCTTGGGACAAGCTTTTTTTAGATCTCTAAAATTTGTGCAGATGTGGATCTGACCACTATGCTTGGTTATTGGTACCAGATTAGATATCTAGTCTGCGTATGGGATTGGTCATATAAATCCTCTGTCTAAGAGCTTCTTTAATTCAGATCTGAATAGTAATGCAACATGTGGGTGCATCTTTCTCAGCTTCTATTTAACGAGTTTGGAGTTGGGTAAAAAAGGAAAATGGTGTAATGCTCTGGATCTAAGTCTGGCATGTCTGGGTAGGACTATGAAAAGTTTATTTGCCTTTCCTTGAAGAAGTTGATGAATTTCTCTCGCTCCTTGGGGGTGAGTATTTTTCTAGGTAGATGTTCTTTGGATTCTTGGCATCACCCAAGTTGACTTCTTTTGTTTCCTCGGCTGGCAACGCTGAATTTTCCTTTTTGAAGGGGAGGAGTTCTTTCTTTCCTTCTTCTAGTGCCTCAGTGAGGTTTTCACTAGAAGATATGTCTTTTTTTAGTCTTTTTGTCATTTTTTGCGCTAGTGAGCGCCTTTCAATTTTCACTTACTGACAATTATTTTTTTCTTTTTACTTTGCTTTTTTGACTAGAAAGAGGTGCTTCCTCCCCGATATATGCTGATCTATCCAGGTCAATAGAGAAACTGGCCTTGTGGTCTCCTGATGGAATTCCTTCTCTAAATCCCATGAAGTCTGCAATAGCCTCATCATTTTCAAAGAGATCTATATCATGTTGTCCTTGTTGATCTCATTCTATCAGTTCTGGGTGTACTAGACATAGGTCCTCGGGGTGGGATGACTCTATTTGGTTGAAAGGGACAACTGTGATGGTTTTGACAAACTAGGATTGTGATGTGGATGCACCACCTAGGGAATTGGTATTGACAGTCTTATCAATGCATGGCTGGTCCTATATGGTTAATTGGTCGAACATGTCTTCAATGTGTAGAGTGCTGACTGACCGAGGGGAATAGTCTGGGATTGAGGGTTCAGAGTTGTGGATGGATCTTCACTTGTGATCATGGGAGTAAGTTTTTCTAGAACTCTCATCAGAAGACTCACTTTCCTCATTATCATGGATTGCTTGGTTGAGGGTTAATCAGGAGTAAGAGGTTCTCTCTTCAGATGGAAATAACTGTTGCAGTATATTGCTGATCAAAGCATGTTCTGGGTTTTGCCCCAAGTGTAACTCTATTACTTGTTCTTGATCAATGGGTATGTCTCGGGTGGTAGGATTGGTTCTTTGTTGCCCATATCCTAACACTCTCTTGTTTCTCTAGGTTGGTGGGAGAGACAGTTCCATTAAACCTTGTTGTCTTGCCCCCAGACCGGTCGTACCTGTTGACACCTTAAAATTCAGGCCCAAATTTACATAAATTTTCCATGGAAGTGTTTATTATTGTTTCATTTTTATATTTATTTCCTTGTTAAACTATATGAGAAAAATTAATTATTTTATTTCAATGTGTTAAATGCATTTATATTTTTTGAAATAAAAAATAATTATAAAAGAATAATAATAATGTTGGGCAAAAAGGGTGGCGAATGAGAGTTGAACACTCGACCTCTCAAGCCAACCCCTTTTCCTATCTACCTACCCATTCCCTCCCTACCTAGTTAGTCTAATGTTATTCTTTGAGAGGTTTTGGGATGGGAATTAATTAAGTACTTTATGTTATTATTATAAAGGGAATTAATTACAATATGGAAATAAATTCACGCTTAACCCCCTTGTTAATATTTTAATTATATTTTATTTTTGAATAAAAGGGCGGGGAAAGGGAATTGAACACTCGACCTCTTGACCCAGTCCTTTTAACTACCTAAATATACCCTCCCCCGTTTACCAATTGCTCTATTATATTCCTTGAGAACATGAGTTAGAATGAAAAGATATAATTAGAACACCTTCACCCTATGAGTAATTAAAAGGACAATTTTGTGAATGAACTTCACGTTGAACGTTTTATGATATGGAGATATTTTTTTCACCTTTTTGAATATGATGGGTTTCAAGTAATATTATTTTTTCCAAGGTAAATGATTGGCCCTATAAGGTGAAATGTATTTTATGTAAAGGGATATTTTCAGTCTTTTCACCTTATAATTACTATTGAAAATGTTTATTAGAGTGAATTGATTTATTTAATACATGGACATATTAATAACACATAGACTATATATTGATTTTTGAGTTTCCCTAAGGGAATGAAAGTACATTATGGAAAGTGTATTCAACCTTTGAGCCATGTTAAGTATTGGAGAATATATATTAAGGTGGAATTGGAAGTACATCAATTATTAACATTTAATTAAATTTTGCATATGATAAAATATTCTCAAGAAGGAATTATTATAAAGTTTTATCATATTAAGAAACCCTAATGTATGGTTTTTTGAGGTATATAATTAATTAAATTTTATGGAGGAGCTTTAAAGTCTATCAACGAGCATAATGTTACAGAATAAAGAAGACATAAACATTCTAAAAGGATATTTTATTTAAGATATGCTTATTACATATATTAACCATTAGAACAATTAATATTTCATATTGTAACTATATTTATTATGTTTCAGTTGTTGATTTAGGGATTAGATTTTAGTTTTGAGTAGACGCATTGGTCTGAAGCGTGTATGAATCCCTAAAATTTTATAAATATGGGATACCAGGACCAATGTAAAAGACATTACAGATACATTTACAGTAAGGGTAGAATTGTTCAACAGCTGCAACTATGAACTCTTATGTACCAGTTTTTCAACATCAATAAAGATAAGTGTCACTTCTTTTTATTTATGGTTATAAGTTATATGTTTTCAATTAGTCTTTCAGATATTCTATTTTATAGAATATTTAATTGTGTTAAATTCCCTAAATGTTATAACTCAAAATCAATATACAGTTTGAATATCAACTGAAAGATTTGCGGATCTTCCTTTGGTTTGTCGGTCTCTTGAACAGAGTTAAATTCGATAAGACTAACTATGTAATCTGGTTTGATTTATATTTTGAGTGGAAGCCCTTGAGATTATAGTCTTGTCTTATTAAAGAAAGTTTTTTTAAAAGTGTCTCCGATCATACGTAGGATTGAGAGTTTTTTGACTCCATAGCCCAAGTATTTAGAAGGCACAGATCTAATCATTATTTGGTAATTGTCATTTGGTTCATACTTTGTAGTTTGTAGATATTTTAATAATTTTTGAAAGCATTAAAATTAGGATTCTTGGTGGTTATCCAGTTTAGTTTAAGCTTTATATATTATAAATTATTAGGTTTTTGTTTTCCTCCAAGGATCATTCAGCACCTTGGGAGAAACTTTGTTTGTCTGTGTATGCAATTGCGCGACATAGAAAATTTGATAGTTCAAAGTGAAATTAGACCTACCAGCCTTGGCTTGATTAAGCCAAAATTGAAGAGGTATCAAGTGGTGCATCACCATTATACCTGTCAGTTGGAAAAAAGGGAATCCATCATTTTTGGGAACCAATAGTACCATCATACCCAAACCTTTGCAACATTGTATAGAGAGCTCCATATGTTGACACATGCTTGAAGTATGTCTTGTGGGTCTTGATACAATCATGTATTAATATCTAGATCAAATGGGTTCTCTTCCATGATGTCTCCCCAGTTGACAAAGGTGGTGGGTGGACACCTAAATAGAACAGGTTCTAATGTTTCTGTTGTGATTGCTGGTTGTGGCATGCCATATGACCTTGGGATCTAAGGCATGTTGGTGATAGTGAAAGCTTTCTCATAGCTGTATTCACTACATCCTTTGTCAGTAATAGATATTTTCCCCACTCTTCTCATGACATCTTTGGAAATTGAATTCACGGTGGAAGGGATACTTGCCTCTTGGTTGGATGGAACCTGGTTGTTAGTACTTCTTTTCACAATGTTACAGTATTGGAATGGGTTTGGGTCTTCTTCAATAATGATTTTTTCCCCTGGTATGGGAACTTGATGTACTGATGATATGTGGAGGGTACAGCTTACATCTCATGGATCCATGGTCTTCCTAGTAACATATTGTATCCCAACTCTAGATCTAAGCTTTTGAAGGGAGTGTTCTTGATGAATGGGCCAATCCGTACTGGTAGTATGATAATACCCTTGGAAGATCTCTCCTCTTCATTGTAGGCTCTGATGTTTATACTTCTTGTGACATCAATACCGAATTCAGAGTAACCTAAATTCTTGATTACCTTAAAAGTACAAATGTTTAATCCAGCCCCACCATCAACGAGAACTCTTCAGTTTGAATGTTTATGAACCTAAATGAGCAAGTGCAAGGGATCATTATTGAAAGGTTTGTGTGGTGGCACGTCATGGTCTGTGAATGTTGCATGCTTGTTGGATTCTATATGGTTTACCATTGTTTGGAAGCTCTCAAGGGTGATGTCCCTTGGGACAACTAATTTTTGAAGTGCTTGGTCAAGTGCTTGCTTGTGCTGCTGAGATATGTGCAAAAGGTAAAACATGGATATTTGGGTAGGTGTGCACTTTAGCTGATCCACGAGGCTTATTTGTGGATCTAAGGTTGTAGGAGGGTTAACTGGTATAGCTAATGAGGAAGGCACTCCTTGCAAGACAAATTTTGTATGACGCATTGTCATAATACATTTATCACCTTGGTCTCTGATAGTAATGGTAGCCACATGGCTATCTGAAGGATTTATGTAGTTGATAGTATTGTCACTATTGGCATAGGTGTAGTTTACTTATTTTGACTATCCACCAGACCCAGAGGATTTCCCTTTATTGTGATCATGAAATGTGTCATTGAATATCATATGATTAGTGGTGCCTTTTGTTTAGGTGTTGGTGACGTCAATGACCCTTGTGTCAATCAGATCTTGGGTGGCATTTTTCAATCGATAACAGTTGGGTGTTTTGGGTCCCTTCACTTGATGAAATTTAGAGAAATCATTATCATTGTACCAATTTGGTTTGATTTCACCATGCTCATATTCTATGATTTTAGGGAGAGTGGTATTGTTGGATTGTATCATCTTTCTTAAGGCCGATTCTATCGACTCTCCTAATGGTGTGTAATCTCATTTTGGAAAGGGAAACCATGATGGGCATTGTGCCTATGGTTGATTGTTTGACACAATGGCCACTTGGATAGGGGGTGTTTGGTTTTGAGTGTGTGCTTGTGGAGTGGGAACCGTGGATTGTTGGTTAGCCATAGGTGCACCTTGCAGTGACACTTTGGGTTGGGCATAGTTGACCATTTTCACATTAATGACACCATTAATAGTGAAATTTTTGTTTTTATTCCACCATTTAGCTTTATCCATTGCAGGATTATCTATATTCATTTGGGTAGGATCTGTAAGGATACCTCATTTGACTAAGTTCTGCTCACAGTGAAATCCTCATTTGATGAGTTTCATGAAGTTTGGATCTAGCTGCAATTCTATTGTGAATGACATATCTGGAATCATATTGTCAATGAACATGACTATGAGGTCTTGGTCAGGTACGTCATATGTGATTTTGTTTGTAGTATTCCTCCATCTTTGTAGGAATTTTACAAAGGACTTTCCATCTTTTTTTTTGATGTCACAAAGGTCCTTGATGCTGACCTTGTGCTTGATCTTGTGATGGAAGTGTGCAATGAAGTTTTTGACCAATTCGCCCCAAGATAGAATTCCATGAGGTAAGTGAGAGAAACATTCCATTGCTGGTCTAGCCAAGCTTTGTGGGAATAGTCACATAAATTATGTCTCATCATGTGCGACCTTGATACAACTAGCAACAAATTATAAGATATGCTCAATTGGGTTGGTACTGCCCCTGTATTTGTTAAATTTTGGTATCTAGAAGTGTGTGAGAAATGGAGACATGTGTAGAGAGTGATCAAAGGGTTGTGGATATAAATCCTTTGTGGTGTATGATTTTGTTTTCCCTTGATTTTGCATGTCCATCATTTGGGTTTGAAGATTCTGCACTTGTTGGATCAGCATGTCTGTCTGAGATTGAGGATGATTTGTGACATTGTACCTCTGTGGTGTAGTAGGTATGAGGTGGTGCATATGTGTCCCTTGAGTAGGGACATACATTCTCATTCTTGGGATTTGATATTGGTTCCCCAACATGCGAGTATGATACTGGGGCATGTGATTGGCCCAAGATTGATTTTGTTGTGTTTTTTGTTGGGGTTGATTTTTTTGTTGCTTCTGAAGCTGGGGTTGTTGTTGCGGTGGTTGAGGTTGTTGTTGCTAGGGATGTTGTGGTCCCTATAAGAGAAAAGGTCTAACCTTGGGTGGGAATTGACTAAAATTTGGACCTGTAGAGATGGATCCCTTTGGGAGCGAGGTATTGAGCCCAAGGCTAGCAGGGACTGACTATTGTAGTGGAACAGTAACAAAAGGGTTACTACTTGTTGGTGGGATCGGGGACATAGCATGAGTGCTTGATGGAAGAGGCCATGAGGCTGAGGGTTGAGGCACACTAGTGACCATGGGTGCATTTAGTTGGGAGCCTATCATGGTTTGCGTGGAAGATGAGCTAGCTTGATTTATGGAGCTGGTTTGATTGGACATAGTCTGTGCTAATGTCATTGTTGTCACGGATGAGAATATTTGAGTTATCACAGGTTCCATTTGAGAGGGTCAAGTAGTATTTTGACCTGCGAGAGGGTTTTTAGCCATATGGTTGACACGTTGAATTTAGTGGAGAGTTTGACTCCCTTCTTTATCAACATAGCTAAGAAACATTCAAGATTCCTCTCTACAAAAATGTCAACAACTTGTGTAGTATAGGCGTATTTCTCTGTCTTCGAGTTCCTCCTCTGTGAAATTTTGAAACACAATGTTGACCCATAAGGATTCTCAATAAAAAGAGCAGGACTGGTATTTCTAAAAGGGTCATCCTTTCACTCTTGTTGCCAAGGGGGAATTGGTTGATATAAGACTCATCAGGTTGAGTTCTAGCCTTTGACCTGTATACGTTAAATGTGGCCTTCTTATTTAACCATACACTTCAACATAGTCATTATTCATCAGACACACACATAAATGAATATGATTTATTCATCCCACATACCTGTATGATTTGACCTATTGCCTCCTATCTAGATGGGGTTTTGAATGGCTCTCGGAATGAGAGTCTCACAACCTAGACTAGTCTAAGAACGAAGGATTTTTCTCCATGAATGCAATGCAATGCAAGATTAATCTAAGAATGAAAGAGATTAATCTAAGAAAATGAAACTAATCTATTGCAAATGAGAGCTTAATATAAATGAGATTATGAACTATAAAATGCAGAAGCAATTCGTTATTCTAACGATGCATATCCTTGAATGAGAAATGAGAGTTCTTTTATAGATTGAGAGTCTGCACAGAATAGAAAGTTTCCTTTTGAATTAAAATAGATAAAAAAATCCAGTTAAGATTAGCAAGTTTTCTTTAAAAGAAAACAATGAACTATTTTCTCTTTGTTTTTAACTGTTTTCTTTTTTATTTTAACTATTTTCTTTCTCTTTTAAAGAACAGTTAATTCAAAGTTTCTATTTCTGAATTGGAGAGAAGATTATTGAGAGAATATTTAATTAAATAAATAGAATATGACCTCATAAATGTATTTTCTCAATTATTTGAATAATTAAATTCAATTATTGAAATGAGGATATTTATCTAATAATTAAATATTATTTAATTCCTTTTTATGTGTTTTAGCTAAAAGGGGTGAATTTAATTTAATTAAAGTGATAGGAATTTATAATTAAATTAATTCAATCATAGGGTTTATTTAGCTAGTTGATGTTTAGGAATTAAATATAATGTTATGATTAATGTAGATTTAAGATTTTCTGTATTTGACACTTAGGTCGAGTAGAGTAAGTCAAAACTCAGAATTGCCTAGTATAATAGGACTTTGATGATTCAGAAGAATGACAAATGCAACAAAATTTGTTAGGGTTGAAAGATGCCAATTTTGGGGTGTTACATTTTGCCCCTCTTTTAATTGATGTGCGAGCAACCCATTGATTCAAAGAATAGTATGATGTCTGAAGCACAAAAGAATAGATTTCAAAAATTGATGATGCAAAGATCGATTGATGAAGATTTCAGAGCCATCTCCAGGAAAGAGCTTAACTCTTTGAAGTCTACGTTAGATTGCCAAGATGTTGGTCAAGTAGAGTTTTCGAGGGTCATCTCTAGAATGAAGCTTGAGCCTCAGGGATCTGGGTTAGATTTCCCAAATACCTAATAGATTAATATTTTGAGAATCATCTCTAGGATGAATCTTGATCCTCAGGGATCTAAGTTAGATTTTTCAGATACCTAATAGATTGATATCTTTCAAAAGACTGTCCCCAAAATGAGGCTCAATCTTCAGGAGTCAAGGTTAGATTGCCCCGATACCTGTCCATAAAAAGGTATTCAATAGAGATTTTTAGGACTATCTCCAAAATGAAGCTTAGTCCTCCAATATCTAGGTTAGGTTTCCCAGACACTGGTTAGATAAAGTTTTAGAATCATCTCTATAACTGAGCTTGATTTTCAAGAGTCAGGGTTAGATTTCCCCAATTCCCAATAAATGAGATTTTTGAGAACCATCTCCAGAACATAGCTTAATTCTTAGGGACCTGAGTTAGTTTTCTCACATACCTAAATGATGAGATTTTATGAATCATCTCCAAAATGAAGCTTGATTCTTAGGGATCTAAGTTAGATTGCCCCGATACCTAATGGATGACAAGATCTAAGGAACATAGATGCCCTTATTGATAGTGGAGCATCCAGTTTTGAATATGAAGTACAAAAAATGAACATGCCCCAAGTGGTGAGATACCCCTAGCAACAAGGATTTTTGAATTCAGATCAGATTGATTGGAATAGATTCAATGATGTAATCATCCTGCCCCCTCGGGAGTGAAATGGAAAGATGACACATCATAATGATGATTGAGAGTGAGAAATCATAGATAGATGTTGAATCAAAGATCAAGGACTCAGAATAGATTACAGAAGAATTCAGAAGATTCAGAATCAATGTTAAGTGATTTTGAGGTCTGGTTGACCAAGTTTGACAAGGGTTGACTAGAGTTGACCAAAGTTGACTAGAGTTGACTTTTGATGAAAATTTTAATGATTTTGAGAAAATGATGATAGGATAAATTTCTGACAAGAAAGCGACATCAGAAAGTTGACTACACAAGTATCCGAATGCATCATTCCCAAAAAACTTTAAATTACAATTTTCAGTGATATAGGAGTGTCAGATTTTGATTTTGATCTCGAAAATGGGTTCAGAGTGATCGATATAGCCACTTTTAAAGAATGAGGGAAAGGATCAAACACTTGGGCAGCATGATGAAGCTAGGATGCTGAAGTTGTACTCCTCAATGTACAAATCTAGGAGAATGCAATGAAGTGAGCATCGAATTCCTGCCACAATGAAAGTCTAGAATGAAAATGCAATCCTATGCTAGATGCAATCCCTAGGACATGGTTGTGAGACCCATTGGATATTTGTCATCATAGAGCATTTTTGGAACATCAGAGTCGATACAATCCTTACTGGTGCCACTGCAACCATAATAATATGAATATGAATTTCATCGGATAAGATATGGGAAACAAACGTAAGCACTAGGGCACAAAAGCCAAGATGACTTGAACATTATTTCCAGTTGATGTTGCAAGAGTACACCAGTATTGAGGCATTAAAAGCCAATATAACCATGAGTGTGATTGTGCATAAACAAACAAAGTAATAACAGTCAAGGAGATAGTACCGACCACACCTTGGCATAAAAATAAAAAAGATTGAGGGATGTGAGGCTTTTCCACCTTAATGCAGGAGCTCTTATCACATACACCCTATTTATTTGATATTGCCAGATCATCGGGACTACAACAATAAGTAGTAGACAAAGAAAATATCAATGAAATCCATGAGAACAGACATCAAATAAAGAAAGAGTCAATCATAGCTTAGCTAGTTTCAAAGTTTTTGAATATATGTGTATAGAGGTGTTGAAAAACACCGTTGTGCTTGTGAGTGCATTGTGTTTGATTGTCATCGATATATGTTGACATGGCGATATCCGATGTGTGTTGAAAAACATATATGTGTCCAAAGAGAGTGTTGAGAAACACTATTTGGATTGAGGTGTTGAGAAACACCAATTTGTGTTAGTAGATAGTTGTCCTTCAGAAGTGACAAGATTACTGACTCTAGATGCAATCAAATTTGGGGACCCATGCCCCTAGTAGAGGTGACTGACTTGACATATGTTGCAAGGACAAACTAGATTTTTTTTCCCCCAAGCATATGGCACTAAATTAGTGTCAAGTCAGGAGGGTTCGCAAAGGAACCAAAGTGTCATGAAAGTGACCGAAAGCTATGTACAAACTAAAGCAAAGAATCATCAAGACTAAGATAAATAGATAGAGCGTTGAGTATAAATCCAATTCCAACAGATTGATGTTGATATACAGACATATGTGTGAGAAATATCCTCAGTATGATGACAGTAGGAAGACATAGTGAGAACCACTGGTGACTGATGTGAGAAAGATTCTCAAGTTGAAATATTGTAGCAATAGATAGGCATCAACAGGTAGATGCATTGAGAACCACTGGTGACTGATGTGAAGAGTAATAGGACCGTGCCCCCTAGAATAGGAAGGTTACTTTGAGAGTATGAACAGTTTCAATCCATGTAAGTTTGTGTCTTGATGGGAACCGAGAGCATGTTGACTCCTAGGAAAGTGGGTTAGATTTCCTAGATACCAGAACATTTATCGCCTTTCAAAAGACTGTCCCTAGAACAAGGTGTTGGAGATTTACTTTTGGTAGCTAGTTGATTGTATGTTTGTCATTGATGACAACATATAATATACAGTAGTGTTCTATATGTCCTTATCAAAATGATCATATTAACCCTTGCGCGGTTATATTCATGTTGTAGACATGTTGTTGATGCTTTGTTCATACACGCAGGACCAGATTTGATGTTTCAGATAAGTTGTGTTAATCTATTATTGGCAGTTACAATTTTTGGAGAAAATCTATTCAGAGCTGACGTATTTACCATGTTTCTTGAGTTGTGCCTATCTTCTTAATATGCATGTGTATATTCATAATTATTTATGAGTTAGTCATGTTTGGTTAAGAGCGCTTGTCTTGTTTCATCAGGATCGTGTTGTTTGAGATAATTTGGTGAAGCTGACTTTGTGAAGCGTTGCATCTATTCAATTTAGATTGCATGGTTGTAATTATGCTTGCATGATTAGTTTAGCCAACACGGATATTATGAAGAGTTTCCTAATAGGTCTCATGATCTCATTCCTTGAGGAAGATACTTATAGTAGTTCATTTGTAAATGCTAAGTGTGAATAATAAGAAAAGTGACAGAAAAAGTACAGAGAAGAATATCAATTGCGTTTCATTCATCAAGGATCTATGTGAAGAAGCAGTGGAAGATTATAATACATTGGAACTGATCAAAATAGCAGGTCTACTCTATAGTTCATCATCAGATATAGTGTATATCTAGTCTACAAAAGGTTGTAGCCTTCACCATTGAAGCAGTGAGCTTTTGGACAGTGAGTCCTCACCCTTAACAGGGTTATTTGTAAAAGACTCCTAATACAGTTGCAAGATCTTCTAACAAGGATTATTATAAACAAGTATATTTCATTGTGGGTGCTAATTCCCACCGGGGTTTTTACCATTTGGTTTCCCCGTAACCAAAGTGTGGTGTTGTCTATTGTGCTATCTGAATGTGCATTTACTTTATTGTATTCTAGAGTTAATAAGAGAAAGAATTTAATTAGCTGATAATTGATTCACCCCCCCTCTCAGTTATCCTTTGGGACTATTCTAACAATTGGTATCAGATCCAAGTGCCTTGAAGAGAAATCCTAACAGCTTAAGTTAGATTAGATGGCATACTTTAGAAAAGAGAGTCCTAAGTTCGATGGAGAGAATTATCTGGATTGGAAGAACAAAATTATAACACATCTACAGTGTGTTGGTTTTGATATCTTTGAGATAGCCACACAAGAAGTTGTTATTCCCTCTCTAAAAGACCTTGCAAGAGATGATGCTACTAGTAAAGAAAAGGATACATTCACAGCTAATGCAGTTGACAAAGAAGCCCTTATAAGTGCACTATCTAACAATGAATTCTCTGAGATCAAGAAAGTAGACAAGGCATACACAATATGGAAGTATTTAGAATACATGTTTGAAGGAGATATCCAAGCAAATAATGTGTGTAGGAAAACATGGAAAAATAAATACAACAATCTTGAGATGTTACCTGAAGAGAACATCAGAGCCTACAATCAGAGGATAAATGAAGCAGTATCTGGAATCAGAAAATATGGTGGAGAAATTTCAGAAGAAGACATAATGGACAAGTTGATGACTACATTTATAGTAGACTATGAGAGAAAGATAAATATTCTAGATGAAACCATGCAATTTTCAAAAGACTTCAAGAGAGAGACTTTGATCAGTAAAATCTCTGCATTTGAGATATCAAGACTGAAGACTGAACCCAAAAGTGAAACAACCATCAAAGCATCAATACATGGTAAGAAAACTTTACACACTTCTAATGAGAAAGAAGAAGTTGATGAAGAAGTAGAAGAAATTATTGCCATGATTGATAAAAGATAAAATAAAGGCAAAGGAAATTATGAAGGACACCTTCCATTCAAATGTTTTTCATGCAACAAGATTGGTCACTTTGCATCCAAGTGTCCCACAAGAGTCAAGAAGTTTAGATCTGATTACAAACCTAAATACAGAAAGGAATGCTACCATGCTGAAGAAGGTGTAACAGATGAATATTTAGGAGAGGATGAAATTGGATTCATTTCCATTAAAGACATGGAAAAATTGCTTGAGGAAACAGACATTGAAGATGAAAAGGAAGCACATGAGTTAGCCCTAATTTCCAAAGCAACATTAGAACTGATTGGATCATTGATAGTGGATGCTCTCACCACATGATAGGTGATAAAGGTAGATTTGTATATCTGGACAAGTACAAAGGTGGTATGGTTAGATTTATAGATAACACTCCTAAACCTATCATAGGTAGAGGATCTATCACCCTGGAAGGAAAGAACAAGACAAATGATGTTCTGTATGTTGATGGATTACATCACAACTTACTAAGCATTGGACAACTACTTGACAAAGGTTATCATTTGGAATTCAAAGAAAACAAATGCATTATTAACAACAAAGAAGGTGACATGATTGCATCTGGCTCAAAAAAAAAGGTAATGTTTTTCAACTCAATTTAGATGTAAGTTATTTTGTTGCAAAAGTGGATGACAGTTGGTTATAGCAAAACAGACTCTGTCATATCAATTTTGACAATATAGTAAAGATAAGCAATGTCAAGGCAGTTAGAGACCTTCCAAGTATTGGAAGACCAGTTCACACAATGTGCAAGGAATGTTTTATGGGAAAGCATGTAAAGAGATCTTTCAGAAGCAAGTAGAACTCAGCTGAGAACAAGTTAGACCTAGTGCATACAGATTTATGTGGTCCTACTCAAACTAGATCATACTACGGAGAAAGTTACTTCATTTTGTTTGGGTGATTTTTCAAGGATGATGTGGGTTGTGTTCTTAAAAGAGAAGTCTGAAACCTTTGAGAAATTCAAAATATTCAAAGCTAAAGTTGAAAATGAATTTGGATCAAAACTAAAGTGTCTGAGATCAGATAGAGGATAGAATTCACCTCTGACCAGTTTTATGACTACTGTGAAGAACATGGAATCAAAAGATAGTTGAGTGCACCCAGAACCCCTTAGTAGAATGGGATTGCAGAAAGAAGGAACAAGATCATACTTGATACAACATGCACTATGATGATTGAAGGAAAAGTTGCGCACACCTATTGGAGAGATGCAGTCAATACAACAATCTATACTATCAATAGAACACAACTAAGACCAGGCGCAAATAAGACACCTTATGAAATTTGGTTTGGTAATGTACCTACAGTAAAATACTTCAGAATCTTTGGAAACAAGTGCTACATCAAGAGAGATGATGGTGTTGGTAAGTTTGATGCTAGAAGTGATGAAGGTATTTTCCTTGGTTACTCTACTAAAAGCAAAGCATACAGATGTTTCAATTTGATATTAAAGAAGATAATTGAAAGTACTCATGTAAAGATTGATGAGAAGTTCATAGTTCAAGAAAGGTACTATGAATATGCACCTATGATTGAATATGAACCCAGGCCCACCAAAAAGGAAACTGTTATAGAAGAAATGTTTGATTGTATTGATGTATCATGCAATGACCTTGGATCAAGAAAAGAAGAATCATAGATTACATAGGAGGATATCACACCTAAAGTTTCAATATTCACATCTAGGTACCATTCAGAAGATGATATCATTGGAGATCAGAGCAGTAGTATTTTGACTAGATCTAAAGAAAAAAGTTTAACAGTGGATGAAGAGGTATGTTTACTTTCATAGATTGAACCTTTAAGTGTTGAAGATGATTGCAAGGATTCTAATTGGTAGAAAGAAATGGAAGAAGAATTAGATCAAATAATCAAAAATGACACATGAGAATTGGTTCTGAGACCTAGTGACAAAAATGTGATTGGAACAAAGTGGGTAATCCAAGAATAAAATGAATGAAGATGGTATAGTGGTCAGAAACAAAGCAAGACTAGTGTGTAAAGGATATGCACAGAGGGAAGGAATAGATTACACTGACACATTTTCCCTTGTGAGTAGACTAGAAGCCATTAAGTTATTTTTGGCTTATGCAACATTCAAAGATTTTAAAGTATATCAAATGGATGTCAAATCAGCTTTTCTGAATGGTGACTTGAAGGAAGAAGTCTACATAGAACAACTTGAAGGATTTAATCTATCAGATAAACCAGATATGGTATGCAGATTGAAGAAAGAACTCTATGGACTTATACAGGCCCCAAGAGCTTGATATGAGAAACTAGTTGGTTATCTTACCAAGATTGGATTCAAGAAAGGAGAAACATATTGCAACTTATTCATAAGAGAGACACCTGATGGATTATTACTTATTGCCATATTTTTTGATGACATTATCTTTGGAGGTAATGACAAGCTTAGTGCAGAATTTGCAAAAGAAATGCAGAATGAATTTGAAATGAGCATGATTGGTCCTATAAAATATTTTTTGGGATTAAATGTAAAACAAACAGATAAAGGAATATTCATAAATCAGTCCAAATATGTGAAGGAAATATTGAAGACTTTCAAGGTGGAATATTGTAAGCCAGTATGCACTCCTATGATAATAGAAAGCAATCTTTCTAAAGAGGATGATTCCACAACAGTTGACAAGACATTGTACAAGTCTGTGATTGGAAAACTTATATATCTTACTCAATCTAGACCAGACATATCTAATGCAGTTGGCATTTTTGGTATATTTGTAGCTAAACCCAAGCAGAATCACCTAATGGCAATAAAGAGAATATTCAGATATCTAAAAGGAACTATAGACTATGGTTTATGGTATCCTAAATCAGAGAATGTACAACTTCATGTATATATAGATGCAGATTGGGAAGTTTGTATTGATGATAGGAAGAGTACTTCTGGAGGAGCAATATTTCTTGGAGATAGGTTAGTTTATTGGATAAGCAAGAAGCATAATTGTATCTCTTAGTGAACAGCAGAAGCTGAATATGTTGCAGCAACATTGAATTGTTCAACAATGGTTTGGATCAAGTAGATGGTTAAAGATTTTGGTATTCAAGTTGATTATCCTATTGTTATTCACTGTGATAACACTAGTACTATCAAAATGTCCAAAAACCTTGTGATGCATGAAAAGACAAAACACACTGAAATCAAATACCATTTTATTACAGAAAAAGTTATAAATAATGAAGTAAAAATGGACTATGTAAGCACTAAAGAATAGTTGGCAGATATTTTCACAAAGCCTTTATCAAAAGATACTTTTGAGTATCTCAGGGAGAAGTTGCGAGTAATTCCCTTTCCCGGGTCTGATTAGATAAAGCAGCAAGTACATCAGTCCATTATGACTGATGAATGGTTGACTACTCTATTTGTGGAGTAGTACCTATGCCTAATTGTTTATGGTGCCCTTTTCCATTGATGTCAAAGGGGGAGTATGTAGTAAGGGGAGCATATACTCTGGGCGAGTATATAATCACGTAACTTAAAAACACAGAGAGAAGAACTGTAGTAGTGTAGAGGAATCTTTTATGAGGATATTGAGAAGATTATAAAAAGAAAGAGGACACCATGTGCTGAAGATGTTTTTAATATCATATGTTGCCATCAATGTCAAAGGGGGAGATTGTTGGATATTTACTTCTGGCAGTTAGTTGATTGTATGTTTGTCATTGATGACAACATATAATATACAATAGTGTTCTGTATGTACTTATCAGAATGATGATATTAACCCTTGCGCAGTTATATTCATGTTGTAGACATGTTGTTGATGATTTTTTCATACAGGTAGGACCAGATTTGATGTTTCATATAAGTTGTGTTAATCTGTTATTAGCAGTTACAGTTTCTAGAGAGTATCTGTTCAGAGCTGATGTATTTACCATGTTTCTTGAGTTGCACCTATCTTCCTGATACACGTGTGTAAATTCATGATTAGTTATGAGTTAGTCATGTTTGGTTAAGATCACTTGTCTTGTTTCATCAAGATCATGTTATTTGAGATAATTTGGTGAAGCCGACTTTGTGAAGTTCCAGTTGTGTTGTGTAATTCTGTTAGACGGTAGTTATAGTTTTTGGAGGTTGTCTGTATAGAGCCAATGTATTGCATTGGTTCTTGAGTTGTGCCTATCTTCAGGATATGCGTGTGTATATTCAAGTTTAGTTATGAGTTGAAGATAGTTATCTAAAGGTGCCAAACGTGTTTCAACAAGATTGCAAAGTTAGAGTTAATTTGGTGAGGCTGACTTAGTGAAGCATCACGTCTATTCATTTTATATTGCACAGTTGTAATTATGCTTGCATGATTAGTTTAGCTGACAAGGATGTTATGAATAGTTTCTTATTAGGTCCCATGACCTCATACCTTGAGGAAGATACTTATCGTAGTTCATTTTTGAATGCTAAGTGTGAATGATAAGAAAAGTGACAGAAAAAGTACAGAGCTAAATATCAGTTGTGTTTCATTTATCAAGGATCTATGTGAAGAAGAAGTGGAAGATTAAAGTACAATGGAATTGATCAAGATAGTAGGTCTACTCTATAGTTCATCATCAGATATAGTGTATATCTATTCTATAGAAGGTTGTAGCCTTCACCATTGAAGCAGTGAGCTTTTGGACAATGAGTCCTCACCCTTAACAGGGTTATTTGTAAAAGACTCCTAACAGGGTCAGACCCTTAACCAGGTCACTATACTTATTGCATTGTAAAGAAAAACTCCTAACAGGGCTGCAAGATCTTCTAATAGGGATTATTATAAACAAGTATAGTTCATTGTGGGTGCTAATTCCCACCGGGGTTTTTACCATTTGGTTTCCCTGTAACCAAAGTGTGGTGTTGTCTATTCTGTTATCTGAATGTGCATTTACTTTATTGTATTCTGGAGTTAATAAGAGAAAATAATTTAATTAGTTGATAATTGATTCACCCCCCCTCTTAGTTCTCCTTTGGGACTATTCTAACACGAGGCTCAATCTTCAGGAGTTAGGGTTAGATTGCCTCGATACCTGTTGATTGAAAGATAGTCAATAGAGATTTTTTATATTTTTATTTTTTTGGGTGGATGCATCAAAAGTGCCTATTGCTAGGTTTTCACCAAGATGATCATTTTTTCAAGACTTTTTACAATTTTTATATTTTTAGAGATTTTGCAATTTTTTGATTTTTAGAGATTACTCGATCTCAGGCAAAATAACAATGGTTTGCCCCAATGTCTAGCAAGGTGTAGGACATTGTAGATGGATTAGAAAGCTGATGTATGAGACGCATAGCCAATGATGGATGAAGAGGGTGAATGTGACCCTCAAGGTTAGTCTCTTCAAGATTACCCAAGCTAGGGAAAAAAATAATATATGAATGTAGGCTCATGGAGCGATGCTGTATAGAATTCAGGGTAATGACCTGATGTCATGAAAAGTATGTGGTCCAAAAGAGTGGACATGTCAAGAGACTTCTAAGAGCTTGTTTTTCAATTTTGATTAAGACCAAGGGGTCAATTTCATAGGATAGGATATAGCTATTATTAGGATAAAGGTTGATGGAGGTATAAGTGCATGTTTTGGATTCTGATAGGAATGCACAGAGATATGAAGGATAGGCTTGGGATAAGCAAGATCGCGATAGGGTAACATGCATGAGAAAGTAAATAGGCTGATGGAAGGGATCATGAATGTCAAGATACATGATGCTCATGGATAGGCTCAACCTTGTCAAGATCAGCAGAAGGAACATGGATGTTCATGAGCTAGCTGGATGTAAGATATGATGGGAGAAGATGACATGGAAGGAACCTGCCCCCAAGTGAAGAGTGCAAGTAGGAGGAATTATGCATGATGCCTATTTTCTAGGTTTTCATCATGGTACTTATCCAAGGCACCACAAGAAGTGGTTTTCACCATAGGATGGATTGATTTATCTTTACTTTTGCTACCAAGGTGCCTGTTTACCAGGTTTTCACCAAGGCACTTTTTTTTTTTTTCTTTTTGATTTTATGGAGGAACTTAAGCTTCTAGCTCTTTAGATAGTGCTCCTCTAAATGATATGCTATAATAGGCCAAGGCCACTGAAAGTATGCTCACAAAGGCTGATAGGGTGATGGTAAAGAAGATTGATATGGAGGATAAGGGAGATGGTAGTCAAGGATTTATGTAATGGATTGGATGAAAGGAATAAAAGGAATATGAGATGGATGCGTAGGAGGTAGGTGCAGGATATTAGATAGGGTATTGAAAATTTTGTGTAGGAAAGATCAACATCGACACACATCTTGAAGGATGGTGGAATGATAGAGGAAAAGTGTGTGAAATGGATTTAGGTTTTGATATGGATCTTTGTGCACGAGGACCCAAGATGGATGAAGACGTATTCAAAACAATGGATTTTGGGACATGAGGACCCAAAATAGGTTTAGGAGATGAAAAATGTTTGAAAGGAGATGGAGTGGAAGCCTTTGGAAGCTTGGATGCCAATTCTGATTTTTCCTTTTTGTTCAAGCCTTTTAAGAGAGACTTGGGAATCCACATAACTTTCACTTTTCTTTTTGTATACAAGTCCTTTAGAAGAGACTTGGGAATCCACATAGCTTTTGATTTTCCATTTGTATCAGATAATTTAGAATTCAATTCTTTCATAATGGATTTAGGAACCCATATTTTCTTTGATTTGGTTCTTTGCTCAGTGGACCTATGTGGTCTCTTGAATATTTCCTTTGTATTTGTAGTCACATGTAGATTAGATGGGACATAGTGATCTTCATATGTAGGTGGATTCTTGTATTGCTGATTTCTTCATTGTACATCCAAGTTGCTACCAAAAGACTTAGGAATTATGGATGAATGAGGTTGATATGACTGGGTCATATGGATTGGGTGATAGGGAGAATTCAAGGATGTATTTATTTGTTGATCTTGATAGGAGATAGGGTAAGTGGATGACAAGCTAGTATTGATAGACATGGTAGATGGAGGGACATAAGGACCCAATATAGATAGAAGGTTTAACAGTCTCAACTTTGGGATGTAGGGACCAAGGATGGATTTGGAAGATGGAGAAGAATGATGCTTATGTTTGAATGGAGGGATATAAAGTGTGGAGGGGATATCAACATCTTTAGAGTGAGATGCATGACCAAGGCTCTTCTCTTTAGAATTCATCTTTATATCAATAGGAGCATGAGTATCCTTGATAGGAGAAATTGAAGCTTGATGGGATGTATTTTTCTGCAAGGGATTTATGCTATGATCTTGACAAGGATCATGAAATGGTGTACAAAGGATACTTTTCTCTTGATTTTTAATAGGTTCCTTAGAGATGGTTGAAAGGATATCTTGATCTTGCTTGGGAGATGGATAAGATATAGGAGATGTAAGAGTTTCTTCTGAGAAGAAATGGAAGGGGATGATAAAATCATCATGAGACTCTTAATATGTGTGACTTTGGTCAACCATTGGATAAGGATGGATGGTGTATTGATCTTGATCATTGCTAATATTTGTTTCTTCGCACGTTGGATTTCCCTCTTGACATGGAGCCACTTCTATGGACGAGGTGGGAGTTTTGATATGCATGAGGGATTCTTGAAAGGCTAATGGAGTATCATTTTGAGTAGGCATGATAAGCATTGAAGAACATGGAAGCTTGGGGTCTATGATCTTTAGAGCCTGAGAAAGGCTTGCATCTGTATGCTGATTAGCCTGGCTCTCTTTTAGAGGTAGTCCTTGAGAGTAAACATAGTCGTCATTAGGCTCAGTTCTTGATAGAGATGGGGAAGCTTTAGGAGATGGAGGAAAAGTGGAAGAATTAGATGGGATATGCGAACCATTGCTAGACATGGATTCTTGATATTGATCATGCTTGAGATTAGTATCTTCACTAGATGATTCATTAGGATTTTCCACTTCGATTATGCCATCATCTATGAGATCTTGGATTTTATGATTCAACTCCATGCAATATGAATTTTTATGCTTGTTATGTCGATTATATGCACAATAGGGACTCAAGAATCTAAATCCACATGGTGTGGCTTGAGGCAATGTGATGAGATTATGCTCAAGAAGTGCTTCCAATGCTGATATATAAGATTGTCCCAAAGGAGAAAAGATTCTCTCTAAAGGATAATTAGACACTTCTTGACTTGCAATATCCTTCTTTTGCGGATAGAAGAGACTTTCATATGATTTAGTCATAGTTTCCTCTACATTCTCTTGATCAAAGATAGGATGATCATAAAACTATTCTTGATCAAATATGGGGTTGTCATAAAACTGTTCTTGATCGAAGATGGGATTGTCATAAAACTGTTCTTGATCAAAGATGGGATTGTCATACCAAGATTTATCCATGTTGGAAGGAAGTGTGGAGATGTGAGAATCATGATCAAATAGAAAAGGGAAGGTTGATCTTAATGAGGATTCATTGAATGAAGTATCCTTTTCCTTCTTGTTCAATTCCTAAAGTTTAGATTTCAAAGATTCAAGTTGTTTGAATAAAGTTGCCATAAGAATCTCTTCTTTGGTTTTAGACATTGTAAGATTGTCTTGATGCACTTGCTTAGAAGATTAAATAGAAGGTATGGTGAATCAATTGATTGACTGATAGGTGCTGAAGTGATATCTAAAGTGCTGATTAATTCCAAGACCAAAGGACAAAGGAGATAATGGCCAACTGAGACAGAGATAGCAATGACTTTGATCTTGAGTCAAGGTTGATGAACTTGCTTTCACAACTCAGGATAAGGATAGTGCAGATAAAGATGATAATATAACAAGTCACTTGGACTAGCACAACAAAGTCAGATTTTGAAATAGCAACGAGTCAAACTTCCAACAAATTGTAGTCAAAGATAGACTAGTGATGATGTTGATTAAAAAGCATGGATTTGTGATGATTCAGACATAACCTTCATAGCAGAATACAGAATTAGATAGCAAGGTGATATATTTCCAGAGTTCCTTAAAATGACTTCTAGTTCGCATAGGCATAAATAAGTTGATTTTCTTGACTGACACTGTGATGATACCTAAAGTGTTATCCAAGTCCAAGACCAAAGAGACCAAGAGATAAATGTCCAACTGAGAAGGATATAGCAAAAGACTTTGATCTTGAGTCAAGGTTAACAAACCTTCTCTCACAACTCATAACAAGGACAACACAGACAAAGATGATAAGATTGAACAAAGGACTCGGTCAATTGGACAAGTGTAACAAAATCAGATTTCAAGATAACGATAGGTTGGACTAACAATAGATTGCAGTTGCATGTGAACTAGCAGAAGCATTATGACAGTGCAAATTTAAGAATAAACTAAATTTCATAGGATAGACCAATGAAAGACAAATTTTCAACAAGTTTTTGAAATAAAATTTGATAGAGTTTCGATAGAGTTTTGGTAGAGTTTCAGACAAGACAAGACAAACAAATATCCAAAGTTTATAGTTTTCTAGATCATTTGATTGTTGTTGTTGTTGTTTCAGGAAACACTCACGCCAAACACATCATGTAGATTTTTTGTTATAAAAAAAAATTAATAGACACATGACAATCCAAGGTAAGCTAGGGAAATATCTGTTGAATTCCCACTTGAACCGAAGTTCACCCACGCCTACTCATAGCAGACAACTTAGAAGCTTGGAGGCACGGGCTCCTCCTTATAGTGCACTCACTTCTCAGGCACACCAAGCTTCAAATCCCAAGAGAATCACTTCCCAAAGGACTACTGTCTCTACTAAGAGCCATGAAAATGTGGGACATCTTAGTCAGTCTCTAACCTTTTGCACCAACAGATAGAGGGTTTTTGGTCACTAAAACAAAGTTTGTAGTCAAGGGCATCTATTCAGGTGGTTGTGATCAAGTCATTTTCCCAATAAAGGGGGCTCTCCCAATCCTTTCAAAGAAAGGTTTTGAATTTAATAATGTAGGGACTTTAACGCACCACTAGGGTACTAGAGGAGATTTTGGTTGCCACAATGAATTCACACCTGTCCATTGTGAGACTAATCAGAATGACATTTTTTATATACTAGTTTGAAAGGGCTTGGCTTTAGCTTGTTACTGATTAGACAATCCACTCTCACTAGCTCTATTAAAGCACTTGGGAGGTAGCAACACTAAAAGAATTATATTAGTTTCTCTTACAACTGAGATCAACGAAGGCAAGGGGAGAGGATACGTTCATATAATTCTAAGGATTACAATCTAAAAGACACTTCAAACACATAAGAAAATGACAATAATGTTTCTGGATTTTTGATCATCCCAAAAGGGCGAGAGCATAGTTTCCTAACATCATTTCCATTCCTAAAAATACCAAATAGAAGTTCATTTTAGAAGTCTTACATGTGGGTTCCTATTTTAACAAAACAAAGAAAAATGCAAGCACAATGTTTAGCACACTATTGATCAAGGCAACCTGCAAGACAATTTGCTAGTATTATGTGTTTTTAGTCTTTTTTTCAAACGTCCTGCAAACCACTGTTAGGCTATAATCAACAAGATAAGTTAGAGAACAACAAAGCCCAAAACTTGTCAGCATTAAAAAAATCAAAAAATCAAAAATCTGATTTCATATTCATAAAGTAGATAAAAAAATCATGTACTTTAAAAAAAAATTTCACTAAAAAATGTTACTGTATGAACCTGTACGAGGCTTTGGAAGCTGCAAAATAGAGGATTAGATAGGTACCGTGATGCAAACCTGCAATTTATGATAAATTTGTGACTAAAATCTAGAAACTAAGAAAAAAATAGAAATCTTCAGACAATCCTACCCAAAATAAAAAAAAAATTACACTCAATTTGGACTTAAAATGAGCAAGATATGATTGTTTAAAGTTAGACTGCAAATTCAAAAAGCTCAATGGTGAAGGCTAAAGATTTTTCAAACCCTGCTGACATCATCAAGTTGTGAGTTTAAATTTGATGGTTTTGTGGCGGTCATAGAGGGTTATGCAGAATGATGGTTTGACGACCGTCAAATTTAACATAGTGAAAAAATTGATTTTTTTTGAAAAATCTGCCTCGGGTTGTGTGTAGAGATGATCAGAAATTTACCTCGATTTTTGTGCAAAAGGGTTGTATGCACTACTTGGGAAATTTTTTTTCCACAAATGTGACTTTCG
Organism: Thuja plicata; assembly: GCA_018584345.1. Classification (NCBI taxonomy): domain Eukaryota; kingdom Viridiplantae; phylum Streptophyta; class Pinopsida; order Cupressales; family Cupressaceae; genus Thuja; species Thuja plicata. Next base: position 2,496,239 of record MU226565.1, read on the forward strand.
GTAGATATGGGTGAGTTTATAGTGATTTTCAACCAAAATGATATTCCAGACGCAATGGTGTAGTCAGATTTGGCTCAAAAGGAGAGCTTAAAAGGCGCTGAGAGAATAATAGACAAAAGATAGAAGGAATTTTCAAACTTGCTCCACGCTAAAACAAAGATGAAATGCATTGTTTTAACTACAAAATTAGAGTACAAACATGATCCCAAGATTTTCAAAACTAATTCAAATGTGATGACAGAAATAGATGTTCTGCCCCATAGTGGGCACCAGAAATGTATATGTTAAATGTGGCCTTCTTATTTAACCGTACACTTCAACATAGTCATTATTCATCAGACGCACACAAAAATGAATATGATTTATTCATCCTACATACCTGTATGATTCGACCTATTGCCTCCTATCTAGACGGGGTTTTGAATGACTCTCAGAATGAGAGTCTCACAACCTAGACCAGTCTAAGAATGGAGGATTTTTCTCCATGAATGCAATGCAATGCAAGATTAATTTAAGAATGAAAGATGCAAGATTAATCTAAGAATGAAAGATGCAAGATTAATCTAAGAATGAAAGAAATTAAACTATGACATGATTTTGAATGAGATTAATCTAAGAAAATGAAACTAATCTATTGCAAATGAGAGCTTAATAGAAATGAGATTATGAACTATAAAATGCAGTAGTAATTTGTTATTCCAACAATGCATATCCTTGAATGAGAAATGGGAGTTCTTTTATAGACTGAGAGTCTGCTTAGAATAGAAAGTTTCCTTTTGTATTAAAATAGATAAAAAAGCCAGTTTAGATTAGCAAGTTTTCTTTAAAAGAAAATAATGAACTATTTTCTCTTTGTTTTTAACTGTTTTCTTTTTTATTTTAACTATTTTCTTTCTCATTTAAAGCATAGTTAATTCAAAGTTTCTATGTCTGAACATGAGAGAAGATTTTTGAGAGAATATTTAATTAAATAAATAGAATATGACCTCATAAATGTATTTTCTCAATTATTTGAATAATTAAATTCAATTATTGAAATGAGGATATTTATTTAATAATTAAATATTATTTAATTCCTTTTTATGTGTTTTAGATAAAAGGGGTGAATTTAATTTAATTAAAGTGCTAGGACTTTATAATTAAATTAATTCAATCATAGGGTTTATTTAGCTAATTGATGTTTTAGGAATTAAATATAATGTTATGATTAATGCAGATTTGGGATTTTCTGCATTTGACACTTAGGTTGAGTAGAGTCAGTTAAAACTCAGAATTGCCTAGTACAATAGGACTTTGATGATTTAGAAGAATGAAAAATGCAACAAAATTGGTTAGGGTTGCTAGATGCCAAATTTGGGGTGTTACATGACCTAGTGTAAGGCTCTCCATAAGGTGTGTGAGACATAGTGTGGTCCAGATTTTGTGATTAAAACAAGTGATATAATGCAAACAGAAAAGGATAGCCTTTCTAGGAGAGTCTGAGTTATGTTTGGACAAGGGTAATTCTAAGGACATATGTTGATTTATCTTGATCTCAAAGATTTGATGATGTAAGAATAAGATAGTTGACTATTTCCTGGGACAAAGTCACTAATAGAGATATGATGATTTTTGAGATAACGGGATCAAGATATTTTGAGTTTGAAATTTTGAACTAATAATGCTTGGACAATAATCATGCTTTAAAAGAATGGACAATCTTTACAGTTTAGAGATTCACACAATGTTCTTCACATTTTTTTGGGATAGACACTGATCTTTTACACAGAATGAAGAGTCTTTTCAAGGTTTTCAGGTAAAATTGGTGTTTTTAAGTCTCTATTCAAGTGCTGAAAAAATCCACCAATCGCGGTAAAGTGATAGGTTGATTGTGGTAATCTATCACCGATTGCAGTAATAAACAGGTCAAGTGCAGCAATAAGCAACATGATTGCAGCCAACTTCTGTCAATTGTGGAAAAATGTGGTCAATTACGGTAAAGGGGAGACTATCTCAAAAAAGGCTAAGAATTGACTTCACTGTTTGATAAATTTGATTTTCAAGAACAAGGCTTCTGATTTGTAGAATAGTTTGATTGTTGACACCCTAGAATTTAACATCTTGGACTCATTTTGACAGTTTTGATGTTTATTTTTCATTTTGGAACTGATCAAAGAACAAGCACAATGGACAATGTGTTTTGTAATCTAGCACGGGTTTTGACACAAGGACACACATATTAATCTAAGGCAAATTTGGCTGTCAAATACAATATTATAGGCCCAATGCTTGAATGTTTGTTAGCTCACACAACAAGTGTCACACTAGTAGGACATGAAGGTCCATGTTGTAGGCGCTCATGTTTTTGCCACTACCAGATATTGTTGTCATGCTAGTGAAGATCTCTTTTACTAACAAAATACCCTCGAACACATATGTTGGGAATCTTGGGGGGAAATTTTGCAACCCCTTGCACTATAATAAGGTATCTATTTGGAGGTAAATCAGGTTGGCCTCTATTTTAACAAGGTTTCAGTAAGGTCCGTGGCATCTATCCAATTGGTTTGTATGTGTGTGACTCAATTAAGAGCCTAGTTGAACACGCTGGCTCCTTAGGGATATTCACCTAATCTAGACTATTATCAACACACCTCGCTCAAGCTTGGCTAGATATAAAATAGAACTTTGGTTTGCATCTAGTTTATATAGGGATCAGAAGGATTACTAGTTTAAGGTCATTCTCTGAGGAAGAAGGACATTCCATAGACACAACTTTCTAGAAAGTATAAACGTGTTTAATCTAATAGATTGTGCAAGCGCACCAAAGACTCAAGACACAAGGTTAATTGATCAAACCCCAAAGATGAAATGTGAACTAAGCTAATCCACCATACAAGTACAAATATTTAGTTTTAAGCCCAAAGTAGGTGAAGATTGCTTGTTCATTTTTAATGTACCAAATTTGAAATGTTTCTTTGCCTTTGTTCAAATTTTAACCTCCACGTCAATTTTAAGCACCAATATGTAAATGTGAGGTTTGTGATGTTTGGCATACAATGTTCTTTTTAAGCACTAAAATGACAAGTGAATTTATTTTAGTTACTTTGTTAAACTTCTCCTCGCCACAAGCTGTTAACAAACATGATTAGTACCAAAAATCATCTAATTAAGAATTGAAGAATAACCCACAACTCCTAAACTGTTAAGACCGCTAAGACTAATTGTGACTTTGTACTTAGTTGCGAAATGTTTGATTGAATCAAGATATTTGTTGTATGCTTCACTTTTCTCTTCTGCTACAATGGCTAAGATGGCTCTTTGTTGTGTTTGATAGTTTGTGGTCCTTCTTATGGATGCTCTTAGTGATCTAGAACTTGGGATGCATCTAGTTACCTTTTTGGCCATTTGTCATTGATCAGTCCTACAAAAAATAGAGAAAATAATCAAATTATGATAGAAAAAAGTGATGTTGAATTTCATTTGCAATATTTATGTCAATTGCGGTAATCTTTTATCGATTTGTGATAGAGTTCTGTCAGATGTGGAAATCTTCTGTCAATTGTGATAAAGCACTTTTAATTGTAGCAGAATGTTGTCGATTGCGGCAAGGATTGGTCAATTGCGGTAAACTCTGTGTGATTGCAGTAAAATGGTAACAATTGTGGCATAGATCAAGAATTGTGGCATAGAGAAAGAATATAGATTCTTGAATAATGATAGAATTTTTTTATGAAACCCTTACAATGATTGCAGCAATAAACCAGATGAGTGCGGCAATCTTTCGTCAATTGCGGTAAAATACCAGCGATTGTGAAATTACAAGTTTATCGAGAAAATAATGAAAAATGAATTCTACAACCATAAAACCATGGCCAAAAGGTTTTTTCTGTCATTTGCAAGTGATATTTGTGTTTTTTGATTCATGCTGGATTCACCAAAATGTACTCACGGATCGAAATCTATAACACTCTCAATTACAAGGGTTAGTAGCACCAATTTACAATGGGGGAGAAATTGATAGCAATTGCAGACCTTATGGAAAGACATGTTGTCAATTAGTTCAAAAACATTTAGTCATTTATATGGATATAGTGTTGACTGAGCCAACAACTTGAAGTGTAACCTGAGCTGAACAGTAGCAGTGTCGACCGAGAAGTTAGTTCAAAATAGTATCACTTGAGTCACCAGTGTTACTTGAGTGGAATACCATCTCTGAGTGTTCAATGTAGCCCAAGCACCCAGTATCGACTGAGTGCTAGAGTTGCCAGTTCACTGTGTCTGCTATGTGTCAGTATATCACCTGAGTGGATTACTAGACTCGAGTATCAGCATTGGGCTGACCTATCGCATATTTTTTGATACTAATTAAATATGTCAAGTAGCTAACTTATGGAAGTAATTGATTTGGATAAGATATATATGTAAGATACTTTTTTTATCCAAATGATGTAATATGAGAAGAAGTAGAAGTAAGAGTATGGATATGCGAATATGAAGTGGCAGATTGATTAGAAGGCTACAACAGTATAAGGAACAACAAAGACTCATCTATCACATTCAGGTGATTAGAATTACTTCAAAGGATCTTATTCAGAAAATCAAAGTTGCATAGAAGATCATTCACTGGTTCATCCTAACATGTGTATTAGTCAAAATCATTTAACAAGGTGGACTTAACAGTCCTTCATAAATATCCTAATAGAGTGCATACTTAATTGTATTGTATAAATCCTTTCACAAGGTGAACCTAATAGTCCTTATTGCTCCTAATAGGGTAGAACATTAGAATTGGTCAATTATAATCCTTAACTAACAAAATTTATTACTACAGTTCTAAATCTTATGGGCACCATCCCCACCCCAGTTTTACTTTCTATTTGGAAGGTTTCTGGGTAACCAAATATTGGGTCAAGTGTTATGAATGTTTATTACTTTTTTGTTCCATGCATGCAATCAAAGTAGTCAATATAATAAAGGATAAAAGTGAATAAGTTTTATTGGTTCCTGATTCACCCTCCCCTCTCAGTCACCTAGCCTACAATATATTTCCAACAATTGGTATCAGAGCAAGGTTTCTCTTATCAGAAGTTTAACAACTTGAGAAAAGATCAGAGGCAATGGAAATATATAGAATGGAGAAAGCCATTGAAAATGAAAACATAGATCTACAAGTGGCCATAGATGAAATTAGAAAACTTAAGGAGAAGCTCTCTCATTCCCTGAAAAGAAGAAAAGATTTAGCAGTGCAAATGAATGACAAAAGTTACATAGAAGAAAAAATTGAAGATTTATGAAAAGAAAGAAGTTTTGAAGAAGCTGATGTAGCCATTGAAGACCTATTTGCAAAGAATCTCAATTTACATGAATAATTCATAAAGTTAAAGAGAGAATAAATAAATTCATTCAGTCAGAATATGTGAAGTCATGGAATGAAAGAACCAAGAAAAAAATGACAAAGATATGGCACAAGAAGATAAAATATTGCTCAGTACAAGATTAGAAGAAAAAGAAAATGAAATCCATCATTTGTCACTTCAGCAAGTAGATGTGATAAATCAAATCAATAGTGCAAATCAAGAAGTTATCAATCTGAGGACTGAAAATGAAAGACTGCAAAATGATCTCAATACTGAAAAGCAAACCAATGAGAGTATGATGAATTCACAAGTAAGCATAGGTTAGTTGATAGATAAAAATAAATTCAGACATCATGGATAGACTGGATTAGGAAAACTCAATTCAAACATCATGGACAAACTAGATTAGGTTATACTGAATAAGGTTAATCCTCACAACAGGGAGCTCAGATGAACAAGAAACCTACTTATAGTCATTGGGGTAAGTTAGGGCATACATCAAATAAGTGTTGGAGAAATAGAAAATCAAATTTTAATGGAAAATGCTACAGGTGCAAAAAACATGGACATAGGGCAAATGAATGCACTAAGAAACCTAAGTTTGAAGGAAAATGTTTCAATTGTAAAAAACAAGGTCACAAGTCTTCCGAGTGCAGAACTAAGAAATGGAACCATGTTGAATAATTAGCTAAAGCAATTTTTGGTTGGAATTACAACACATGGAGAAGATGTTGTCATTGTGGTGAGTATGGGCACATTGGTGCAAATTGTGCTAAGACTCATCTCAGAAAAAATAATCCTACTAAGAGATGTTATGTGTGTAAACAAATTGGTCATCTAAGAAAGAATTGTATGAATAGAGAAAAAGTGGATACTGGTTTTGAGAAAGGAAAAGAAAAAGTTTCTAAAATCAGAACTCAGATGAGTCAGCAGTGGGTAAGGAAGTTCCTTGAGAATTTAGACCAAAACAATGAAGGATCAAATGGCACCCAAAATAGTGAATTGGGTGGATCCACCATCTCTGAATAAAGATGCATGGAGATAACTAGAACTATGCATAAAATCCATCATAAATTAGTTCCATATATGCTAGCAAGTCCAAATATGCATATTTATGTACTAGAACACATTAAGGTTCTAACCGAGTCAGGATCTTAGTTACATCCGAGTTACTCAGGATTAACTGAGTTAAGTTAGGTTTTATGGTTTCAAAGATGCAAAGTTAGTTTTTGCCGAGCTTTCGAGTGTGTTTGGGAGAACTACCTGAGCTATGACAACTATTATGTAGGGAGCATTTAATGAAAACCTATGGTAAAATTTTTCATAAATGGTGAAATCAAAGGGTTATTGTTTATAGTTTGCAGAGTGATTAGCGATTTTAGATTGAATTTGTTCTTGAAAGATTTAGTTGCAGTAACATTTCATCAATCCTCTGAGCATTATGGCATCTTCATCCATTAGTATGATTAAGAAGGGATCTGAGATGTTAGTGAGGAATGTTGTCTATGATCCGCCAAAGTTCAAACTTCATCTAGCGATTGCAGATGAGAGAGATCCAATGGGAGCCCATTCCCAAATTCCTCCTAAGGTACTGTTGATTCACAACATTAGAGCTTTCTATCATTGCACCATTCAAAAGTTAGGCCTGTTAGAGATGAATCAAGCATGTGAGGCACTTTGTGTGGACGGAAACCTGAAGCTAGAACACAAACACCTTGAAGTCAAGTGTTTAACCCATATATTAAATATGTCAAATAAATTTCAAATAAACTGGATTAGGTTTATTCTGAGCCATGTCCACGACATGCATCTCTAGTTGGAGCAACCAGTGAAGATCACTAAGATGATGGTACACCAAGTGATAGGGTACCCAATGCTCAAAAAAACTAAGGCAAACAAAACCCTACCCCAATATGACCTAGCCAAGAAGACTCTTGTCGAGTGGGATGGAAGAGGCATGAAGTTGAATGGAGTCACTAAAATGGAGCTGAAGTTCAAAATTTATGTGATTAATCACAAAATATATAGTTCAAGCTGACCAAATAGTGTACTATGTGAGGCTGTGGACTTGGCATACAAAGTGGTGAAGAACAATATGTCATTCAACCTTGCCAAGTTACAACTCATCCAACTGAACAAAATATGGAGAGCATCCAGGCATCCAAGATCAATCCATGTAAGTTCAGTTCAATCTTGGTCTGTATATTCTTTTATGTTCAAAATTTTTTCCCTTCTAAAGGAACAATTGTATGGAAGAAAGACAGGCCTATAATTTGTCAGATAAATAAGTTTATAGTAGAATTGGGAGATAATTTTGAAAGCATCATGGATGCTTACTTTGAAAGTTTCAGAGAGAAAATGCAGAATAGATTCAAAATTCCCAAACAATTGGTAGAATACTATAAGGATGATATATGCTTCCTTGTTGACTATGACAAAGTATACATCCAAGCAGTCAAGCCTAGGGTTACATGGGTGAAACCTCTCACATATGAGTTTAACATAGATGATACCAGAGACATCATTGAAGCTCTTGTAAATGAGCTTGTTGATCCTAAAGCACCATATTTTGGTACCTATGAAGAAGATAAGGGAAAAATATCATTGGAAATTGAGATTCCAAAAATCTTGAAGAGAGGAAGGAAGAGAATAGAGAAGTTTGGAAAGAAATATGGAAATCCATCAGACTCTCCTCCTTTGATCATTGAAAGTAAAGAGGATGACATAAAGATAGAAGAAGAAGAACCTAAAAAAGAAGAGGTAGAGGTAGAAGTAGAGCCTCCTAAGAAGAAAAAGAGGCTAGCCCCCAAGAAAACACCAAAGATATCTATCCCTGTCTTCACTGAAAACAAACCCAGAAGATCTAGAATAAAATTGACAATGCCTAAAGAAGATGAAGAAGAAGATACATTCATATTCAAGAAGCCACCACCTACCTTTGAGTACAAGGTTAAATAATTGAAAGAAGGCAGTGGTATGGGATCTCTCAAATCACTGAAATGTGCTTCCAGAACCAAGGATGTACATAATATTATTGAGGATGCATTAGTAGAGAAGATAGCAATATGGAAGTATGATCCATTTGAATTGAAAAGCCATATGAATGAAGACCTTCTCAAGGCAATCACCATTCATTGGAACAATGTAGTTCAGATTGAAAAGGACATCAGAAAGAAAACCTTGAAGCAATTCATGCCTACTATGATTGATAAAGAGGTAAAAGATGCTATGACTAAATATGAGAATAATCACACTCCAAGGTTTAGGACTTTTCAAATCTTGAGCAATAAAATAGAGGATGTTGTGCAGACTGCAAAAAAGATATGGAAGTCAATTTTTGATGACAAGGGAGATGATGAGATAGAGAAATAGAGTACAAAACCTCATGTACATGTTAAATCTGAAGAATTACCTTAGGTTTAGACCATTGAAGAATCTAATGCAAAAAAGATAGTAGTAGAAGTGATGGCATCCCTGACCCAATCAACTATTCAAAAAAACTTATCTCCGAGAAAATAAAAAGTCACAGAGTCTACATCAAGTTTAGTAGGAACCGAGCACCAGGATATACCTACTACTAGGCCAAGACAAACTGAGTCACAGAAGGACACTATGAATGTTTCTATAGTTGGTGCATTAAAATTTAATGACCTACTTCAGCTGAACACCGAGGACAAGGATGAGGATGGAAAAGGTAAGGAAATCATTCCTTCACCTCACCCCAAGGTAAAATGCAAAGAAAAGGAAATAATTAATGATGAAGTTGACCTTGAGGAAGACATTGTGATTCCTAATTGCGATATTTCTAGCCTGACAACCGAGCAGATGGACATCCTTGGGGAGGTATGGAAGAAAAGATCAAAACAATAGAAGCTCCGAGCTGAGAAGAAAAGGAAAAAAGTACTACAGGACATCAAAGGTAGATTCCTTGATTCACTAGAGATTGAAGTCAATGAGGAAGAATCCATAATGGACCAAATTGTTGACATAGTTCACAAGTTTAATCATGATCTTAGTGGAAATGAGAAATTACTACAAAAGGTAGAAATAAAATTTGAGAATAAGGTTCTAGAGAATGTTGCAGGTAAGATTGAAGTAGATCAGGTGAAGATAACCACTATCATTAGATCTCTAGGTACCACTTTGAATAATGTTGTGGCATTATTTGTAAAGTTGAGTGACACTTCTAACTTTACCATGATTTGAAGGCAAGTGCAAGCCAGTTGGCACTTGATCCTAGTTCAAGTTTAGCACATTTTGTAAATATCAAGTATCTGACTGATAAGTAGGAAGAGCTACTAAGGGAAGAAGAAAGAAAAAGGGAATCCCTAACATATATATAGAGCCAACTCCTTCCTCATATGGGTGTCATACAAAAACATATTGCTCATGCAAAGACACTCATCCATGATAACAACTTTTCAGTTGTAGAGCTTATGATGGAGTTGTCTGCAGAAATTCAGATTGAGTTGCACATCCTGAAGGTGTTGCAAGACAATTGGGACAAGACTTTGTCTCAAATTTTGAAGGTACATTGTGATTTCCTTTCATATTTTGGTATTACCTTGTAATTATGCTTTTTGGCATTTGTGTCAAAAACAAGGGGGAAAGATTATATATATAAGGAAATACATGTACAAAGAGAAGAGGAATGTTATATATATAGCAGAGTTACAAAAATAGTTTTGGAAAATAAAAAAATAGAGTTAGTTGTAACCGAGTTGTAGAGCAGTTGTCAAAATAGAACAAGTACCCAAGCACATGGAAAGGGGGGTTTTGACTTAGCAGTTTGATCAAAAAAATTTGTATGATAAGTGTTTTTGTCACTAATGAAAAAGGGGGAGATTGTAGACCTTATGGAAAGACATGTTGTCAATTAGTGCCAAAACACTTAGTCATTTATAAATACAGTGTTGACCGAGCCAGCAGCTTGAAGTGTAACTCAAGTTGAGCAGTAGCAATGTCGACCGAGCAGTTAGTTCAAAACAATATCACCCAAGATTCCAGTGTTACCTGAGTGGCATACCATCTTCAAGTGATCAATGTGGCCCGAGCACCCAGTGTCAAATGAGTGCCAAAGTTTCTAGTTCACTATGTCGCTCGAGTGTCAGTATATCACCTGAGTGGATTATTGGACCCGAGTATCAGCATTGGGCTGACTTAGCACATATTATTTGATAATAATTAAATATGTCAAGTAGATGACTTATGGAAGTAATTGATTTAGATAAGATATATATGTAAGATACTTTTTTTATCCAAATGATGTAATATGAGAAGAAGAAGAAGTAAGAGTATGGATATGCAAATATGAAGTGACAGATTGGTTAGAAGGATACAACAGTATAAGAAACAACAAAGACTCATCTATCACATTCAGGTGATTAGTATTACTTCAAAGGATCTTATTTAGAAAATCAGAGTTGCATAGAAGATCATTCACTGGTTCATCCTAACAGGTGTATCAGTAAAAATCCTTTAACAGGGTGGACTTAACAGTCCTTCACAAATCTCCTAACATAGTGCATACTTAATTGTATTGTATAAATGCTTTCACAAGGTGGACCTAATAGTCCTTATTTCTCCTAATAGGGTAGGCCATCAGAAGTGGTTAATTGTAACCCTTAACTGACCAAATTTATTACTGCAATTCTAAATCTTGTGGGTACCTTCCCCACACCAGTTTTACTTTCTATTTGGAAGGTTTCTGGGTAACCAAATATTGTGTCAAGTGTTATGAATGTTTATTTCTTTTCTGTTCCATGCATGCAATTAGAGTAGTCAATCTAACAAAGGATAAAAGTGAATAATTTGTATTGGTTCTTGATTCACCCCCCTCTCAGTCACCTAGCCTACAATATATTTCCAACAAGAAATAGCTACTAATAACGAAGCTACGAATCAATAAAATGTACAAGAAAATAAGAGGAAAACAAATGATTGAAAACCCAATTGCTTGAAGCTTCTATTGCATCTCTCTCTACTCCTTCCAAAATATTGTTTTTGATGCTCAGTATTGGTGTGGGCAAAATCTATGACTTGGGAGCGTCGAGAATTTGATATTGAATGTGTGTGATCATAAGATGGCTTGATTCTTGAACCAATTTGACAGAGTTATGGTGCATGTGAGCTTGAAATATTGGATCCTTCAAATGGTTATGAAGGGTTTGTTATATAGGAATTGAGAATGAGATGAATGGTTGAGATCAATCCCAGAGATAGGAGGATGAATGGTTGAGATGAAAGGGAACTGGAGAAGCCATCAGTAAACTCCACCTCTTCAAATAAGAGAGAGGATATATAGATTGGTTAACTGAAGAGCTAATTTTGAGTTACATTTTAGAACTCAAGAGGTGGGTGGAGAAACCCATGTGAACTGAAGAGATCGGTGGAGTAATCCATGTGATTTGATGAAGAGTTATCTCTTTAAAGATAAATGAATATTTAATTTATTTTTGAAATTAAAGTTTTCAACATGTAAGATAATTGAATTCTTTTTGATTTAGAATTGTATTATCGAATGAAATTAAATTAATTTAATTGGAAGAATTTAATTATTAATTTTAAATATTTTAATTTAAACTCTATGAAATTGATTTTAATTAATTAATTAATGGAAATTAATCAATTAAGGTTAATTAATTAATTAAATAAAATTAATTATTTAATTAATTTTGGAGATTTGATTAGATGATTTGGGGAATGATTTTATAATAAAATAGGTGATTAATTAATGAATAAATAACCATTGATTAATAGATGGAAATTAGTGTTTTTAATGTAATGTCGCAAGTCTGTCCATTTTAGGATGTCTACATATACTAGAGAAACCATAAAACCTTAAATGCATAAAAAAATAACATCCTAACCTAAATTTTATCATTTTAGTTGCACACTAAATTAGTAAATTGATAATTGTTTTACATTGAATAATGGATTTTATAGTTGTTGTCTTAAGTTGCAGAATTGTTTAAATTCAGAGGATAAAAGTACACATGCAGCATTACAACTATAAACATCAGAAAGATTGCATAAAGGTACACCTATTCAACATTACTGTTCATCCAATAAAGATGCATACATTGTTATTACTTTCATATTATCATATTTCATTGTACTCTAAGTATTGATCAGATTCACACTTTCAAATTCATAACTGATCATTACATTGTGCATTCAAACTGAATGTAGTATACAAGTGTCCTTTCATATTTCATATGTCATGTCAATCAAAGAGTACATTTGCAGTATATAAAGCATGATAGAAGTATGGAGTAGGGTTTACATGAATTGCCTTATTGTATGTTTTTTGTCAGCTGGTTGTCTGTCAGGTCCAGGTCTTCATCTTCACTAAGTCTTTAGGGTTTTTTACCTGCATCATGAGAGAGAAAATGGTGTTAGATCTAGATGGATCTAAGCAACACATGAAACAAAAACAACATACAACTACAATCAATTCTTTCAATACTGCATATCTATCTGGTAAAATTCAATATAATAAGGAAATGTGCATCCACACTAAGTAAAAGATAAGTATTAAAGGGAATTGTTTTTAAACATGAAACTTTTTACTATTAATGGTCATTCTAATGTATGTTGTTCTTATTTTCAAAGATAGAAATCTGAATCAAAGGGACTTGGGTCTTGTTTCTGAGAAACCTTTTTTAGATCATCCATACATTAGATTTGTAAACCCAACCAACAAACCAACATTCATACATAAATGTCATTTCACATGAAATTTATATACAAACATTGATTAACTGATTGTATCTACTAATCTAACATGTGGACTTGGTGATGTGTGCAAGCAAGTGAGACTAAAGTACAAAATGTAGAAAGAAACACAATGGAAGAGGTCACAAGTTACGGGTGATAAAAGGAAAATACAGTGGGTCTCACAGGCCCGTGCTCGAACCTCACTAGATTAAAGATGCAAGAGTACTGATAGTTCATAAGTTCAGAAAGAAAAGAAGATACAGTTCATACAGTGATGCTGCTAAAAGGTGCATATGAAATAAAATGATACAGTAAAGATGAGTGTTCCTGATTGAAATAGTGTTACAGCCAATAAGGCATAAATTTGCAGGTCAAAATAAGGTAACACTATTATTTATCATTGTATAAGCAAGGATTGAATACTGTGTAATGATGTTCAAAATATGCATATGAAATCACCATTGATATATCAAAATAGGAGAATGACATTAATGTTGTTATGCAGTAATATACATGAGCAAAAGATCAAATTGTATTATCATCAAAATGAGAATTGTATATGAATGGTTCATACATTATTGACACCAGACAAGTAATTTATCTAAGTACTTTTCTGAACATTATTATCTTTGAATAAAAGGAAAAGAAAATAGTGATATCCATGTTTGCAAAGGAAATAGGAAGTGCACAGCCAAACACTGATATCCTTTTTATAACAATAGGCATATACAAAATGAAATATTAGTATTGATGTTATAAGTGATGTTTTTTAGAGGATGAAATTCAGAAACAACAAATATAATAGAGCTATGCAACTGGAAAAACAAAATCATGTATAAACAAAAACCAAATTTATGTTTCATATTGTTGCCTATGGGAGTCACGAGCCCGTGCTCGAACCCCATAGTTGATATTTTTGCAGATAAAACATGATTTTTTCAACCATAGAGATATCCAGTGAGTTGGCCTTCAAATACAAATGGTCACTATTATTTAAAAGTGACAACATAGATTACAACAACAATATCAACTCAATGAAAGCTACAGACAACAAGGAAGTTTCAGTTCAAGGACACAAATAGCATGGTCTCCATACAAGATAAAGACTATAGACAAAGATATATTTTTATCTTTTTATTCCAGTAGAAAATATTTTATCTTAAATACTGGTGTATGAGTATTAATGATAGTGTACATGCAGACAACCAATGAAGGAGTGGCAACAAGTTCAAGTGGAGCTTTTATTTCTAAAAAATAGACTATTATTGCAATAGTTTCACCATTAACTGCTGATTCACTTCCAGATTTACAAGGAAAACCCATGTGGGTATTCGACATAAGATAAAGCTTGAGTTCATCTTTCAAATTAACTATAGACAACTTTTATCACTTTTCCTAACAAGAAATCATGGAAAAAAGAAATCATTTACATCATGCAAAGATGGAGTTGGAAAATATGTAAATCCTAAAAACCCAAAGAGATCGAGATGCATTTAAACACAAAGCCGTAATATGTATTGCGAAGATTACAACATATAGACTACAATAAAAATTTATTTTAAGTAAAGAAAATATAATAGAATGAGTAAAAGTGTTACTTATCTGGGTGTTCGAAAGGATGAAGGTCGAGTTCATTTGTACACTATGAGTTTGGAATGAGTCTGAAGCTGTTCCTGCAATATGCCAAGCTTCAAGACCAAGTTCATAAAAGACAACTCCACATATTTCAACCACAACTCAGACTTAGTCCATGCTTACAGTGGTTTAACCAAAGTAATCACTCTAGTTCAAAGTATCATAAGCCCAAGTTAACCAAAGATGCATGCATAATGCCATCTTAATGGCATGAAGACCCAAATTTGCAATCGTAGTGAAGAAGGCTGGAACCCGAGTTCTCAAAGAACATGCAGATAGTTCCATACATATTATGGCATATTTACAAAATAATGATCACACACTCCAACTCTCAGGAAGCTCGAGCTCCATGCTTTAAACTCAAGTTGCAGACCGAGTTTAACTGTTAGAAGTTGAGTTCAACCAAAGAAGCCAAAGAAGATGCATGATAAAGCACCATACATTATAACATGCAATGACCCAAAAGTTGAAAATGACTCTAGACACATTAAGAGCTTGAACTCGGTAAACTTGAGTCCTTATTTCATGCAGAAAACCCGAGTTCCTTCAATATTCACAAAAATACTCCAGTGTTGATTACTTGCAAAGAGCCCAAGCTCACAGCAAGAATCCTAAGCTTCTTAACAAAATGAAAAGTGCCATTATTCATGGCTTTAAACTTCAGTTTAAAAGCATATATACAAATACCCGCACCATTCAAAGAAACATGCAAACTGCAGTGGAGGCCGAGTTACATTCTCAGCATGGTGACAATCATAGAGAGGAGTCTTGAAACCATAACCAAGCCCAAGCTTCATGCAAAGACTCCAGTAAAAATAAAAAACAAAGTAAAACAGTTTGAGTGCAGATATGGCGGTGCCAAACAACAAAAAACCCTAAGTTTTCCTCAAAGCCACAAAAAGAAAATAAATTGCAAAAAAGCCTAAGTTGAAATGTGATAAACTTTGGAGTCCACGATGTAGAAGAAGTTAAAGCTTTGTACAACTATAGTGCACAACAACACCAGTGCAAGTGCCACGACAACATCATCACATGATATGTTAGTGATTTTTTTTATGGGTCATGTTGACCATGGGGGTAAGGTGTCGAGTTTGGATGAGTTTAGACATATGCTGTTGAGTTAGGGTTTTTTAGGTGAGGTTGGCATCTTAGGTTATTTTGGATATAACTTAGATTTTTTAATATATTCTTTATATATTGAGATATACTAAAAAGGATTTAATTCTTCCAAATATCAACATTAGGATATTATTACTTGGAGGGCTATATTTTTGGCATCACTTATGCCATAAATTTAGGGTTTTAGCTGTCATGGAGGGCTTTTAGGAAGCTACATTGTAGGCATCATTTGAGCCTAAAATTTAGGCGTATTTATCTGTTTAGGAGCACCTTTTGAGGGGGGGATTTCATTTTTGAAATTGGCCTTAGGTGATATATAACTGAACTTCTTATTCTTTTGTAGGGGTTAAGAATTTTGGGATTAAGAGGTATTAGTGAACATATTGTTCCTTTGCATCTTTTCCTTGTATTTTGTAACCATTTTTGTAGATTTTGAAGATAATAGAGCTGGCCTTATTATTCGTATATCTTTTCTGGTTTTTTCTATCTACCCTTCCAATTTTTCTGCATTTAAGTGTATTGTGCCTTTTAAGAATAGATTAAATGAATTGTTCAAAAATCCTATTCTAAGTTATAAAAAATAAAATTTTTGCAGAAAGTACCTGTTTGTTGGTTAAAATTTTACCATTAGTGGCACCAAACCCTAATAGTGAATTCTTGGTCATCCTAGGTGTTGTGAAGTGAAAATTATTGTAGAGTTTAGCAATGTATGTCCTATAGGTACATATTCACAATTCTAACAAATCTGAATTCATTTTGGTGTATCTTCTTCTTAATTAGTATTCATTTTCAGTTATCTTTCTCCCTTTTCCTAAAAAACCATAAAGATTAGTATTAGGTGATATTCCAAATTCAATAGTAACTGACCTAGAATCCAAAGATTCATTCTCTCATCCACCAAGGAGAATGTTTCCATGTTTCAACAGGATAGCTAGATTCTGCATCTAGCTATGGGCATAATCCTGATTGACAAGAGTTTTTGGCATGCCCAGTGGGACATGAACTGTTACACAGTTCTTTCAAAGTTATTATTTATTATTGATGTTTTGGTGTGTACAGTAGTATTTCCGCCTTTTGAAGGTATTTTACCAAGCACTTGGCAACTCTGGTTAAAGGTTTTATTGCAGATTTATCTTGATGAGAAGAACTTCGACAAGATAAAATAGTGAAGGATTCATTTATGAAGAATTACAACTTAGTAGAAGAGGCAATAGATTAGCAAGAAGAAGCAGAGCATCTCAAGTTGCTAGAGAAAGAGCCTCTTTTCTAGGGTCTAATTTTTCACTATTCAAAAATCCTATCTTTGAGGACCAAGCTTCCATTTCTAAAAGCCACGAGGTAATTATTGAAGATTTTGGTTTTCCTGAAGATTTAAGTGTTATTGACAATTCTGGATCATAATTACCCATTTTTGAGGAATCATCAAAGGATCAGTTCACTACTGTAGCATCCATAAGTGGCACTGCTACCCTTGGATTGAAAACATATCAAAGGAAGGTAACACAAGCTAACAAATCCATTGTACTGTCTATAGTCCAACAACAAGTACCACCAGTACAAATGGCTTGGAATTTTCCATTTGTGGCCTTTGATGCCGGAAACCCATTACAAATTGTTGTTCATCATGACATTCCACAAGAAGCACTAAAAGGTTTGACGTATTTCAATGGTGAGAATCATATTTTAGTAATTAAGCATATTAAAGATATTGCTACTCTGTGTGGATTACATCAAGTTACTCATGATGATGTAGCATTGAAACTATTAGCAGCTTCGCTCAAGGGTAAAGCATTAATTTAGTTTAGAAGTTTTCCAGTTAATTCTATTACTACATGGGATGAGTTAGGGACTGTTTTGATCAGTAAATTTGAAGATATAATGGATAATTTGTCTTTGGTTGAACAGTTAACAACTATTAAGAGGAATATCAATGAGCATATTTCTGACTTCATTTTTCATTTTCAATGAGCTTGGGATAGAATTCAAAGATCTATTAAACCATCTAATGACTATGCATTTCTTTTCTATTTGAAAGCATTTAACAGTGATATTGCACCTATGATACAATCTATGGGAGGTAATACTTTACCTAATGCTTATGATGTTGCTGTTAGAGCTGAGAAAAACTTGGATACAAGCTGGAAAATTACCTCCAAGGCTTCCAATTCCTTATTGTGTAGAGATACAACTAGTTGTACCAATTTCCATACCACCTATTATTGTTGTTCCTCCATTTCCAACACTTAATATGCAGGTTGTAGCAGAAGAAAATGCTACTTCATCTCCTATTAGAGAGATAAAGGAGCAGACTATGGAGCTAAAAGATACAAATGAAAACATTTTGAGAACTTTGCATATTTATGGCAATGAGATAACGAACCTAAAGAGGCATCAAGGCCAATACGATAGGCCTCCTCAAGCAAATTATCAGTAGAATAGGCCATTGAATCAAGCTTCCGGTTCAAACCAGCCAAGACAAGCTCAAGGGCAACAAAGAAGTTACAATCAAAGAGTTGGTCAAGAATATAATTATGCAACTCCAAGTACCTCCAAGGAGTTAACAGTAATTCCTCAAGTTAATTACGTGCAAGAAGCGGAATGGTGTAACACATGCAATGATGGGCATTTTTGGATGGATTGCCCTCATGCGCTTGAAGCTAGAAGACATGATATTTTGAAGGGATAGCTGGTTAATATCCAAACAGAGGTACAATATGATCAATCACAAATACAAGGTAATCATGATGTGTCTTTGGTTAATTTTTGTAATGATGATGTTATTTTAGCAGCAAATTTTGATCCAAACCAAGTGTGGAGACCTATAGTAGCAGGAACAAGGTCAAAAGTGAAGGTTGGAAATGATCAACAATAAAATGATAAGGTACAATAGCCTATTGTTATAGTACAATAGCAAAAAAAGTAGCATATACAAGCTCAAAAAGGAGTAGAACAGTCAATTCAAACATAAAATGAGCTTTCTATTTTAAAACAACACCAAAAGGTTAGTATTCAAAGCTCAATATTGTTGATCATTTGAAGAAGAAAAATGTTCCCTTGTCTATGGTGGATGTTTTGGCTCTTCCAGGCCAAAAATACATGTTACAAGAGGCATTACAAGCACTTACACTATCTGATGAAGTTTTGTCTCAGCAAACCCCTAAGGTTTTAGTTGCTGCAAGTTCAAGTACACCCCAACAGTCAGCTAAGTTGATCAAACCTCCCCCATTTTATGCCACTGTCATCATAGGACAACACTTAGTCCACAGTTGCATGATTGATTCTAGTGCTACTAGCTCAGTTATGCCAAATAAAATTGTAGACCAGCTAGGCCTCAAATATGAGCCACTTGAAAGAGGGGTAGTTCAATTAGATGGGACAATAGTGGCAACTGTAGGAGTTATAAATAATCTTGATTTAACACTACATGCTTGCCCTAGTTTTTTAGTTCTTGTGGATGTATACATTATAGATTTGCCTCCTAACTTCTCTATATAATTGTCTCAAGAATTTACTACCAAGATAGGAGGTTATCTATCAAAATATTGGACTCAAATGCTTTTCTGCACAAGGTACGGTACAAAAGTTACTATACCATCAGAACCAATTGCAAAATTATGTGTTGAACAGTATGTGGCTAGTGCTGAAAATGAGTCAAAAATTGTATTATTTGATCAAGAGGAAGTATTTGATGTTTTTGAAGCTCAAACCCAAATAAGTAAAATTCCTGATGTTTTGTTAGATGATTGGGCTACTAAAAATGTAAGAATTTCAGATGAACAGATTGAGGAGCCAAGTTTGGGTAACTATGTTATCTACAAAGTTTCTGATTTTCTTCCAGCTGTGGTAAAAAGTGCAGATCTAGATCTAGAACAACAATCTCATGCTGTTTGGAAGTTGTTTTTTGATGGATCACGCAACAAAATAGGTGTAAGAGGGGGTTGTATGCTGGTTTCACCAGAAAATTAAAGGTATTATGGTTCTTTCAGATTCACTTTTAGTTGTACAAACAATGTTGTTGAATATGAAGCCCTCATAAATGGATTGAAGTGGGCCATTAAAAGAGGTATTAACTATTTGCAAGTTTACGGTGATTTAGAATTGATTGTGAATCAAGTTAGGAATGTTCACGCAACTAAGAATGATTTATTAAAAAATTACAAGTATGTTGTATGGGATTTGATTGAAGGTTTTGAAGCTTTTAATCTACAATCTATTCCTAGAAATCAGAACAAACATCCTGATAGGCTTGCTACTATTAGAACCCAATATGATATTCCAACCAAAATCAGCAATAGTAAGGGGCTGAATTATGTTGAAGTAATTGTTAGACCTATTGTCCCTAACAATGCAGATTATTGGCAAGTTTTTGAATATGACCAACATATTGTTAACTTTTTGAGAGAAGAGGCTGAGTTTGCACAAGCAAATCAACAAAGATTGTAGGAGAAATATGAAGACCATATCATTCAATTAAGGAAAAATAAAATTCCTAAAGGTCTTGTGACCTTAGAATCTATTTTTGGTACTAATGATCAATTTAAAAAGGATACATCCAGCTTGTAGATTAAACAAGAGCATTATGGGGAAATTGTTGTTGCAAAGGATAAAGTGTTGAAAATTGGAAAGGTATGTACACCTGAATAATGTCAAACCTTTGTTAACTTATGCAATGAATTTAATGATATTATTTCTTGGATTTATTCATATTTGAAAGGATTTGATTGGTGTGAGTGTTCCAAGGGCTTGCTTGCACAATTTGCTAATAAGACCTTCTTTGTGTTCTCTAATGACCCTAATCTCCTCTAGGTCCTTATTAGGCTTAGATGATTAAATAATTCCTAATCCAACTCTTCTCTAAGAGCCTCACTCTTTGTGCTTCACCTTTGAAAGACTAACACCCTTTGGGTACTTCACTTCTTCTCCTACACTTAGAAGGATCTAAGTGTCAACTTCACTCTAGTATTCAAAAATCATTCCAGGGGTACTAAGCATGTTGGAAACCATCCATATGTTCCCATTTGAATCCATTTTGAGGGATCTCATAACCCTTTTTAGTGGAACTCAAATTTTAGACCGTAAGAAGCCTAATTAGGCCTAATTCCTTGTAGCCTTTTCCAGAGACCTTTTCCCAATTCTTTCAAAAATTTCCCAAAGAACTTGAAAAAATAATCCCACATTTAGATACCCTTTTTCATTTCACAAATTATTTTGAAAGCTTTAGTCTCCTAAGTCCTCCGTACATAGGGTTCATATTATCTAGGACCAATAGGGCTAATAGGCCTAATTAGTAGGACTTGACTATTTTCTTGTTCAAAACTCAACCAAATGGATTGGTGAGTTCCTAAATCTCTCAATAGTGTAATATTAGGTCATATACCACCTTTTTCTACTCTTACCCTATACTGTACTTTCCTTCCTCACATAAAATGCTCAGTTTTTCATCTCCAAACCTCTAACTGGGCACTGTTAGCTCACCTAGGGCTTGGCACTAACAATACCAACTCGACTCCACAAGAATCCTACCTCTACATATGTATAGAAAAATGACTCCCCTAAAATTTCCACCTATCCTTAGGAAGATACCAAGGTTATATTTCATGGGGGAGCCATGAAATGACAAACTGGTCAGGACAGGACTAGTGAGCTTCCTAAACTAAAAACAATTTATCTAAGACCTTATACTAACTCAAAACAACTAGCTTACTAAATGGAAAAGTCTTAGAACTATCCTATGAACACAAAATAATCACTATTTTAATGCTTTTACTCCATATGATAGTATTGTCACAATGAAATGCTCGGGTTCTTCACAAAATCAGAGTTATAGAGCTATATTCAAAAAACAATATTTCTTACAAACATCACTACTGATGAGATTCGAGCCTCCACATACATTAGATGCCATCTTCCATGTTTTTAGGGACTGTTGGTCAATATCCCACTCCTATCTTCTAGGGGGATCCAAAGTAACCAAATGTTGCATGCAACATTTGCAATTATTGCAAATGTTGTCATGACAACATTGTAACAACTTTTGGCATCTTTGACATTATGCCAACTTCCTAAGTTTTAGGGCCCCTATGCTCTATATTTCAAGGAACCAACTTCATTAATGGCCTCCAAGCATCTCTATGACAACATTTATGAGTTTAGGACACATTCAAAGCTCAAATCCATCACTAATCTTCTAAGCCTAAGAAATTTAAAAAGCTACTAACAATGACTATTTTGGTGACCTTATTCCTAATGACTAACTCACCTAGTCAACAATGCAATGAACTCCTAAGGTCTAAATTAAACAAACTATCTTGACTTGGCCAATGTCAAGTACAAGCCAAAATATCAAAACTAAGGAGGTTAGCCTAGGTGTGCTCCTGCACCATTGATCCTAGTATTTCTCATCATACAACTGAATTAGAACCAGGAGCCAAGCTAGTTAGGAAAAAATAAAGACCAATAAATCCAAAAATAGAGCCTCTCATGATTAAAGAATTAAATAAATTGATTTAGAGAAATATCATTTTCCCAATAAAGCATACTTCATGGGTATCCAATCTAGTTCCCGTTAGGAAAAAAAAATGGAGAAATCAGATTATGTGTTGATTTATGTGACTTAAAAAGAGCTTCATTAAAGGATAGACATCCTTTGGATTCCATGGAATAGATCTTGCAGGTTGTTTCAGGTTCAGAACGGTTCTCATTGCTGGATGGTTTATCTGGTTATAACCATATTTTGGTGAAGGAAGAGGATAGATTCAAGACAAAATTTACAACCAAATGGGGAACTATGGATTATCAAAAGATGCCATTTGGTTTATCTAATATAGGTGAAACCTTTCAGAAAGCTATGGACAAGGCCTTCATAAATTTTATGTACAGGTTTGTACTTGTTTATTTGTATGATATAACTATTTTCTCAAAGAATGCATCAGAACACTTTCAACATTTAAGAATTATCTTTGAGAGATGCAGGGAATATGGTATTTCTTTAAATCCCAAGAAGAGTATATTTGTTGTCCATGAAGGTAAATTGCTGGGATTTATTGTTTAAAAGGAGGGTATCACTATTGAACCCAAAAGAGAAACTGCTATCCTTGCCTTACCACTTCCTCTTCACAAAAAGGGTCTTAAAAGTTTCTTAGGAAGAATCAACTTTGTTAGAGGATTTATTCTAGATATTGCTGAGTTACTAATGCCATTAACAACCATAATCAAGAAAAATATTACTTTCAAATGGACCAAAGAAGGCAAACTCAGTTTTGAATTGATTAAGGAAGCATTAGCTACTGCCCCTACCTTGTTAAATCCTAATTTTTCAAAGGATTTAATTTTGTATGCATATGGGAATGTTGATAGTATTGTTTCCATGTTAGGTCAGAAAAATGACGTAGGTTGTGAGCAGCCAATAGCCTTTTTCAGTCAAGGACTAAAGGATTATGAGCTACATTATTCATTTTTTGAAAAGCATGTACTTGCTGTGATTAGAAGTCTGAAGAAATTCAGACATATTCTTTCTAACAATAAAATTAATTTGATGGTTGTACATCCTTCTGTTAAGGAATTCTTGCCGAATAAAGATTTCAACACCAAAAGAGCTAGTTGGATTACAAAGGCAATGGAATATGAATTTTAAATTTAAAGTTACCAAGCTGGTAAGAGGTAAGGGTTTATGTGAACAGCTCGCTAGAAATGGAGATAACAATCTAAAAGAGGATTCTAAAGCAGTTTTGGATTTAGAAGACAGTGAGCAACTTGTTGTCCCAAATTTGCGGAATGATTGGGTAAATGATATGATGGTTTTCTTGCAAATAGGATGTTGTCCTGAAGGTTTGGAAATATAAAAAAAGGAGGTATTATAGATTTCAATCCATCCCTTATTGTTTACTGAATAATGTACTATATAGGAGGGATTATAATGGTGTATTGCTAAGATGCATCAGTGGAGATCAAACTGATAAAGTTCTAGAAGAATTCCATGATGGACCAGTAGGTGGTCATTTTTTTGCAAGGACAACAACGTTGAAGATAATGAAGGCTGGCTATTTTTGGCCAAACTTGTACAAGGATGCCTTCATATGGGTAAGAAGGTGTTTGAAATGTGTTGTTTTCTCAAATAAACAAAGGCTAGCAGCTTTACCTCTTAATCCAATTCAAGTTGAATAACCTTTTGTTAAGTGAGGTGTAGATTTTATTGGTCCCATAAACCCATCATCAAGTTCAGGTCATAGATATATATTGATAGCAATAGATTATTTTACTAAGTGGTTTGAAGCTGTTGCATTGAAAGACGCAAATGAGACGTCAGTTTTGAATTTCTATGAAGATCTAATTGCAAGATTCAGAGCACCTAAATCCATTGTTTCTGATAATGCTTTGGCATTTTTGGGCACAAGAATTACTGATTGGGTAGTAAAGAACAATGTTTATCTTAGTACCTCATCCAATTATTACCCACAGGGTAATGGACAAGCTGAATCAACAAATAAAAATCTGATTCACATCATCAAGAGGACTATTGAAGATAACCAGCAAGTGTGGAGAAACAAGTTAAAGAAAGCCTTGTGGGCTGATAGGATCACCTCAAAATGCTCAACATGTAAATCACCTTATAGGCTGGTTTATGGAAATGAGGAAAGATTGCCAATTTTAGTAGAGTTTCCCAGTTTGATCCTAATCAAGGAACTGGATCTGCTAGACCAGCACCCTATGGAGGTAAGGTTGGCTGAATTAATAGAGTTAGAAGAGATTAGGAAAGAATCTTTTCAAAATTTGGAAGAACATCATGTTCAAATGAAGAAGACATTTGACAGAAAAGTTGTTGCAAGAGTCTTTCAAGAAGGTGATTTAGTTCTGAAATGGGATGAGATGAAAAGTAGACCTGGTAAGCATTCAAAATTTGATTCCATTTGGGATGGTCCATTTGTTATTACAGAATCCAAGGCCCATAATTCTTTTCAACTCTCAAATATGGAAGGGGAAGAATTTCCAATCCCAGTTAATGAGATCCACCTCAAGCGTTACTTTTGAGGTTAGTTTGGTGTAAATAAGTGCTTTGCACATAGTTAGTTTCTTTTAGTTAGTTGCAATTAGTACTTCTATTCCCACCATGGTCACATAAAGAAGATACACACCATGCATAATCAAGAACCCATTAGGGTTTTGGGTTATAAATGATGAATACCTCAATAATATAACCATGGTTGAAAGAGAAGTTTTTTAGATAGTTTGCTTTGTTGTTTTGAAGGTTAGAATGAACAGAAACAGAAAGATAAATCACATGATATGTGCATGAATATCATACCCATAACATGAGAAATGGATAATTTATGCTGTCCCATATCATACGCATCATTCTCACACCTATACCATGCAACTGAGGTTACTATTCAAGCTCATTCTACCTTTGAGTTTAGTTTGTTTCTATTTCTGGACAACATCATTATCATCTAAATTATGTACTTCATATGATACATGGATAAATTCCGTTTTATCACATCATAAGAATAGGTTCAGACAACAATGATGAAGCATAGGGTGTTGTTCATTGATAGTTTTGCTTCCTCTAAGCGCTGGTCAGGACAGGTTCCAGTTTAGTTTCAGTTTTCAGTTTTAGAAGTTCAG
The DNA here is from genome assembly GCA_018584345.1 of Thuja plicata. Taxonomy (NCBI): domain Eukaryota; kingdom Viridiplantae; phylum Streptophyta; class Pinopsida; order Cupressales; family Cupressaceae; genus Thuja; species Thuja plicata. The sequence goes on from MU226565.1 coordinate 2,521,669, forward strand.
TTGTTCATAAAGTTGAAGACTCTGGCCCAATGGATAAGCAAAAGGAAAATGGTCTAATTTTTGTTTAGTAGGAAAACACCCCTGGGAGGTCGCCATAAAATGTTATCATTTTAGTTGCACACTAAATTGGTAAATTGATAACTGTTTTATATTGAATTATGGATTGTATAGTTACTATCTTAAGCTGCAGAATTGTTTAAATTCAGAGGATAAAAGTACACATGCAGCATTACAACTATAAACATCAGAAAGATTGCATAAAGGTACACCTATTCAACATTACTATTCATCCAATAAAGATGCATACATTTCTATTACATTTATATTATGTTATTTCTTTGTACTCTAAGTATTGATCAGATTCACACTTTCAAATTCATAACTGATCATTGTGCATTCAAACTGAATGTAGTATACAAGTGTCCTTTCATATTTCATATGTCATGTCAATCAAAGAGTACATTTGCAGAATAGAAAGCATGATAGAAGTATGGAGTAGGGTTTCCATGCATTGCCTTATTGTATGTTTGTTGTCAGATGGTTGTCTGTCAGGTCCAGGTCTTCATCTTCACTAAGTCTTTAGGGTTTTTTACCTACATCATGAGATAGAAAATGGTGTTAGATCCAGCTGGATCTAAGCAATGCATGAAACACAAACAACATACAACTATAATCAATTATTTCGATACTGCATATCTATCTGGTAAAATTCAATATAATAAGGAAATGTGCATCCGCACTAAGTAAAAGATAAGTAATAAAGGGAATTTTTTTAAAACATGAAACCTTTTACTATTAATGGTCATTCTAATGTATGTTTTTCTTATTTTCAAAGCCAGAAATCTAAATCAAAGGGACTTGGGTCTTGTACTTGGTGATGTGTGCAAGAAAGTGAGACTAAAGTACAAAATGTAGAAAGAAACAAAATGCAAGAGGTCACAAGCTATGGATGATAAAAGGAAAATACAGTGGGTGTTACGGGCCCATGCTCGAACCTCACTGGATTAAAGATGCAAGAGTACAGTTCATAAGTTCAGAAAGAAAAGAAAATATAGTTCATACAGTGATGCTGCTAAAAGGTACATATGAAATAAAATGATGCAGTAAAGTTGAGTGTTCCTTATTGAAATAGTGTTACAGCGAATAAGGAATAATTTTCATGTAAAAAAAAGGTAACACTATTCTTTGTCATTGTACAAGCAAGGATTGAATACTGTGTAATGTTGTTGAAAATATGCATATGAAATCACCAATGATATATCAAAATAGGAGAATGACATTAATGTTTTTATGCAGTAGTATATAGGAGCAAAAGATCAAATTGTATTATCATCAAAATGAGAATTGTATATGAATGGTTCATAAATTATTGACACCAGACAAGTACTTTATCTTAGTACTTTTCTGAACATTATTATCTTTGAATAAAATGAAAAGAAAATAGTGATATCCATGTTTGCAGAAGAAATAGGAAGTGCACAGCCAAACACTGATATCCTTTTTATAACAATAGGCATATACAAAATGAAATATCAATATTGCTATTATAAGTGATGTGTGTGTAGAAGAGGATGAGCATATGCAAAAGGAGGAATACAATGATATATTCAGCTATGATATGCATGCCATAATGATCATTCGACAAATGAGTTCAAGTAAAGCCTTGCTGTTATCTACATGTATAGTTCAAGCAGTGGACTGTTATCATTAACTAATGGAGCATGTTAATGTTGTCCTTCATAATGTTATGTTGGATAAAGAAAAAGATGAAATAATAGTAGTATAAATGTTACAATTAAATAGAAGATACTATGCATGTGAATACTGATAAACAGTGCATATTTAATGAATATTAATGACAGTGCTGCCTTACTTATTGCAAGTTGGTAATATTGTCACTATTGATGCTGTTAGGCATGTTTTTTAGAGGATGAAATTCAGAATCAACAAATATAATAGAGCTATGCAACTAGAAAAACAAAAGCATGTATAAACAAAAACTGAATTTATGTTTCATATTGTTGCCTATGGGAGTCATGAGCCCGTGCTCAAACCCCATAGTTGATATTTTTGTAGACAAAACATGATTTTTTCAACCATAGAGATATCCAGTGAGTTGGCCTTCAAATAAAAATGATCAATGTTATTTAAAAGTGACAACATAGATTACAGCAGAATTATAAAATCAATGAAAGCTACGGACAGCAAGGAAGTTTCAGTTCAAGGACACAAACAACATGGTCTCCATACAAGATAAAGACTACAGACAAATATATATTTTTATTCCAGCAGAAAATATTTTATCTTAAATATTGGTGTATGAGTATTAATGATAGTGTGCATGCAGACAACCAAAGAAGGAGTGACAACAAGTTCAAGTGGAGATTTTATTTCTAAACAATAGACTTTTATTGCAATAGTTTCACCATTAAATGCCGATTCACTTCCAGATTTACAAAGAAAAGCCATGTGGGTATTCAGCATAAGATAAAGCTTGAGTTCATCTTTCAAATTAACTACAAACAAATTTTATCACTTTTCCTAACAAGAAATCATGGAAAAAAGAAATCATTTACATCATGCAAAGATGGAGTTGGAAAAGATGTAAATCTTAAAAACCCAGAAAGCTGGAGATGCATTTAAACCCAAAGCTGAAATATGTATTGTGAAGATTAAAACATATAGACTACAATAAACATTTATTTTAAGTAAAGAAAAGATAACAGAATGAGTAAAAGTGTTACTTATCTGGGTGTTCGAAAGGATGAAGGCCAAGTTCATTTGTATACTATGAGTTTGGAATGAGTCTGAAGCTGTGGCTGGAATATGCCAAGCTTCAAGACCAAGTTCATAAAAGATAACTCCACATCTTTCAACCATAGCTCGGACTTAGTCCAAGCTTATAGTGATTTAACCAAAGTAATCACTCCAGTTAAAAGTATCATAAGACCAAGTTAACCAAAGATGCATGCACAACGCCATCTTCATGGCATGAAGACCCAAAGTTGCAACTACAGTGAAGAAGGATAGAACATGCAGATAGTGTCATACATATTATGGCATGTTTACAAAATAGCGATCACACACTCCAACTCTCAGGAAGCTTGAGTTCCATGCTTTAAACTCAAGTTGCAGACTGATTTTAACTATTTGAAGTCAAGTTCAACCAAAGAAGCCAAAAAAGATGCATGATAAAGCACCATACATTATAACATGCGATGACCCAGAAGTTGAAAATGACTCCAGATACTTTAAGAGATTGAACTCGGTAAGCTTGAGTCCTTATTTCATGTAGAAAACCCAAGTTCCTTCAACATTCACAGAATTACTCTAGTGCTGATTACTTTCAAAGAGCCCAAGCTCACAGCAAGAAGCCCAAGCTTCTTAACAAAATGCAAAGCGCCATTATTCATGGCTTTAAACTTCCATTTAAAAGCATATATACAAATACCCGCACCATTCAAAGAACATGCAAACTGCAGTGGAGGCCGAGTTACATTCTCAGCATGGTGACAATCATAGAGAGGAGTCTCAAAACCATAACCAAGCCCAAGACCAAGCTTCATGGAAAGACTCCAGTAACAATAAACAACAAAGTGTAACAGTTTGAGTACAGACATGGCGGTGCCAAACAACAAAAAAACCTAAGTTTTCCTCAAAGCCATAGAATGCAAATGAATTGCAAAAAAATCCTAAGTTGAAATGTGATAAACTTTGGAGTCCACGATGTAGGAGTTAAAGCTCTGTACAACTACACTGCATGAAAATGCCAATGCAAGTGCCATGACAACATCATCACATGATATGTCACTGATTTTTTTATGGGTCATGTTGACAATGGGGGTAAGGTGTCAAGTTTGGATGAGTTTAGACATATGCTATCGAGTTAGGGTTTTTTAGGTGAGGTTGGCATCTTAGTTATTTTGGATATATTTTAGATTTTTTAATATATTCTTTATATATTGAGATATATTAAAAAGGATGTAATTCTTCCAAATATCAACATTAGGATATTATTACTTGGAGGGCTAGATTTTTGGCATCACTTATGCCATAAATTTAGGGTTTTAGCTGTCATGGAGGGCTTTTAGGAAGCTACATTGTAGGCATCATTTGAGCCTAAAATTCAAGGGTATTTATCTATTTAGGAGAACCTTTTGAGGGGGGATTTCATTTTCAAAATTAGCCTTAGGGGCTATATAACTGAACTTCTTATTCTTTTGTAGGGGTTCAAAATTTGGGGATTAAGAGGTAGTAGTGAACATATTGTTCCTTTGCATCTTTTCCTTGTATTTTGTAACCATTTTTGCATATTTTGAAGATAATAGAGTTGGCCTTATTATTCGTATATCTTTTCTGAGTTTTGCTATCTACTCTTCCAAGTTTTCTGCATTTAAGTGTATTATGCCTTTTAAGCATAGATTAGTGAATTGTTCCAAATTCCTATTCTAAGTTATAAAGAATAAACCTTTTATAGAAAGTACTTGTTTGTTGGTTGAACTTTTACCATTAGTGGCACCAAACCCTAATAGTAAATTATTGGTCATCCTAGGTTTTGTGAAGTGAAAATTATTGTAGATTTCAGAAATGTATGTCCAATAGGTACAGATTCACAATTCTAACAAATCTGAATTTGTTTTGGTGTTTCACCTTCTTAATTAGTATTCATTTTTCAGTTATCTTTCTCCCTTTTCCTAAAAAACCATAAAGATCAGTATTAGGTGATATTCCAAATTCAATAGGAACCGGCCTAGAATCCAGAGATTCATTATCTCATCCATCAAGGAGAATGTTTCCATGTTTCAATAGGATAGCTAGATTCCACATCTAGCTATAGGCGCAATCCTGATTGACAACACTAACATTAAAGCTATGAAGAACAAGTACATAAACATGAAACAAATTCAAATAATTCTCCCTTCGAAAGGCTCAAATTATTTTCTTTCTTCTTTCAATTTGATATGTATCTCCTATGTGAAAATATGCACTTAACCATGAAAGAAAAATGACAACAAGAGGACTCAAAATGTGGTTAGTTAGATTGAGAGAAATGATCTCAATTTATAGGATTTTAGGATGATAATTCTAAATTAGCGAATGAGAGCATAATTGGGAAATTTTTTTATAATTATGACATGATTGAATTGCAATTTGGTATGCACAAATCAAGGAGAAATCCGAAGGGAAAGGGATATGATAAATTTGGAAAAAAAGGGAAGAGTAAAGGTGTGACTAGAAACTTAGGAAAATTAATAGGGATTGAATCCCATTTGGAAAAAATGGGGAAAATTTTGAATTTTGAATTCATTTATTCCCATAAATTAGAAATAAGGGAATTAAGGAATTAATAAATTCTAAAAACTCATAATTAGGCAATTAATTAATTAATAGATATCAATTAATTGCAAGACTAGGAAAAGGGATAAATAAATAAGATTTATTTATCAAAGCTAGGACTTAGGGATAAATTAATGGTCATTTACCCCTAAAGAGGACAAATTGAATTGATATGATAAGGGTTGAATTTGAAAAAAAATCATTTATTTTTACATGATTGATTGGGTCAAATTGATTGTAATATGATGCAAATTAGGGACAAATATTAACAATTAATCAAATAATTTTTAATTTTTAATCAATGAAGAATGACACAATGTCAACACATGATAAATACCATATGAAAAACATAGAATAAAAATTAGGGTTAGCAAAATGATATTTCAATCACAATGAAAAGATGTTAGAAAGTAACATCATATGCGTTAACTATTTTTTAGAGTCTACATTTTGCCCCGCTTTGAGATAATGTGATTTAGAGTGTTGTTTCAAAGAAAAATAAAGAAAAAGATGCATAAAAATTGCACTGGAAATGATAGGATATAAGGGTGCCCCCTCAAAAAATGATCCAAAAATACAAGTAAGAGGTTAATTTTTCAATAATGACAAGATGATTTCACAAAAAATGACGGATAAAAAATCAGAGTTCAAATGTAAAAGTTTTGAATCTTAGAGAGAGAAAAGGATCACATCCAACATAAAAGGACAGATATGCATGTCTATCTAGGCACAAAAAGTTCTATAAAAGGGTTTGGAGAGGGGAAAAGAACTCATTTTCGCTCTCCCATTTTGAAGATTTGGAGCAAGGAAGATGGTGCCAATTTTGATGCATAAACATCGTGGGAGCACATGTAGAGCTACAGATGACTGGAGGACATAGAGCCATATATTTGTACATTAGATTCCCCTTGTGATTATGCATTTATTTCATGTATTTTAATACTTTATTTTATTGTTTTTTAGGGTTAAACTGGGTCAGAGCTATGCAGTTGGTCAATAAATTACATAGGTTGAAGGAATTATGTGTATTCAAGAGTCTGCTTATGTAGTTGGGATTGAATCTACGTAGTTTGCAAGTAGCATGTGCACTTGGCCAAAGTCCTGTGCAGTTGGTTAACATGTTGCATAGTTAATTAAGTAGGTACACTTAGTATAAAATCTACGCAGGTAGGATAATCAAAACTAAGTTTAGGAGGTCAAAATTTGGTCAAAACATACATGATAGGAACATATTAGGTAAAATTAGTCAAACTTAGTCAACAACAATAGTAAGTAACAAATCATTGACATATGTACACTTGGAATGTGTAGGTTGATCTTGCCCTATTGCAGATACATGAGAGGCCAACATACATGGGTCTACGACATCTATTGAGTAGTTATAAGAGAGACATATAATCAACATTAGGTCTACATCACATTACATACATGCTTGAGATGAGGGAAAATAAAGGATTGATTACAACACTGATAGAGTGATGGAAATCAGAGAAAAGTTTGGGTCATTTACCAATAGGAGAGGAAACCATCACCTTAGAGGACATCTGGAGCATTTTTATGATTCCCATCCATGGTGAGCTAGCAGTGTATGAGTCAACAATAGGGAGAGTGGCATTAAGAAGAATATTTTATTGTGACAACACTACACTAGATATAAGAGACTATGAGATCATATGGGAGACACTAGCTAGACAATATGAGATGCTAGGAGTTGTTATTAGTGTAGTCATTCAAGGACTATTGTTGCTAGATAGATGAGGACACAAATTCCCAATAGGATGGGGAGAGTTTTAAAGTGAATGATTAGGTTGGGACAATATTTGCATGGGGACCGTGCATACTTGCTATGACATACTATCACTTGAATCAGGTGGCATATAGAGGAAAATGGTGTATTATAAACATGATTACTCTATTGTAAGTTTGGAAATTTGAGCACATAACAATCTTTCATCCTATAGAAGACAAATGGGTTATACCAGATTTACACTATGCATATTGCTATGCTAGATCACTCTCACATGGGCCATTAGGATACACATGATACTGGAGACATGAGATTGACATACTCAGAGAATTTACTTAGAGACCATACAAGGATTTCCCTAGTTGGGATGATGATAAGAGACACCTTCCATATTGTTGTCAGGAGAGATACTTAATTGGATAGACTATCATTGGACATGTGGTCATAGAGCTCCAACTACCAAAGAGGGTATGCAGACATTTTGGGGAGAGACAAGATGTGTCGATAGGTATGGCACTATTTTCTTTCTCAAAAGGAGAGGTGGGGACATGGGGTACAATCATCAAACCATAGGTGGAATATTCAAAGTTTTCCTAGAAACAACCTAGATAGTGGGAAGAAGGACCAAAGGTCATAGAAATAGGAACCACACCAGAGTATGATAGGTGGTTTTCTAAGCATAAGATGATTCCATTAACTAATCAAAAGATTTTATTTCCTAGAATGGAACCACAATGACAAAGGATATAGGAGGGGGCTATAGAGTGTCAGGTAAAAGAGGTATTAGAGGAGGGAGAGGACACCACCGAGGGTGTGGATGAGGATGAGGAGGATGAGGAGGATGAGGAGAGGGACTCTAGCAGTGAGGATGATGATGAAAATAAGGATGAAGGAAGTCCTGATGCCATACCTATGCATGTGGAGGAGGATAAACATGATCCACTAAAGGGTATATAGATGTTAGAGGCTCCCGAGAAGATACAAATGTAGGATATAGCTATAGGTGATGAGATCATGGACATTCTAGATGATAGTACTATGAGGGTGACTATTAGATTTTAGATTCAACATAATGCAGATCTAATGAGATAGATAGAAGAACTACATGCTAAGATAGCAGTAAAGGCAAGAGCTTGGGATATAGAGTGATCAACGTGGGATACAAAAAAGTTAGTGCTCATAGAAAATATGGATAGATTGACAATAGAGAGGGATACATTGATATATTCTTTAGATACATCTTTGTATAGAGCACAAAGACATGAGGAAGAGACTTAGACATTCATTAGAAGTATTATAGATGTCAACATGTGAGTTATAGAGGTGATACTAGTAGATACTCATGAGGAGAGAAGATACTAGAGATGCATGTATGAGAGAGATGTTCCACTAGAGAAGCGGGCTTTAAGCTTCAAGGCTTCATCCAAATCACACAACAGAACACCCTCTCAGAGGCTACAAAATAATGGGAGAGTGTTAGGACCGATGAGGCCACCTAGGTGTGTACTAACAAGACCAAAAATAAGAGAGGATAGTACTTCTAGAAAAGACAAATACTAGGAGGAATGAGAGATTAGATGATGAATCTCACTATGGACAATGACATTTTTGTAGACACACGTCATACATTATGTAAAGCTTGTGAGCCTTCCTTTATGTGAGAACCTTGATTTTTCACTCTGATACTTTTCGATATAGACATATGATATGAAAATAATTACATGTTATGACATGCCTTATTATATACATGTTTTTACTTTTTGACATGATGATACTAATATGATGCCATTTTTTCTTATGTGTGTAATGTGTTTATTGAATGCAATGGATGATCATGTTTGTGAAAAGGATTTATGCAATGATATGCATGAATAACATGCAAGATGAGATAATTTTTTTGTATTTTTCTATTTTATATGCTATGGATGTGCAATTATGATATGCAAGATGTATTTATTTTTGTGTACTGGAGTACTAGATCAAGAGGACTGGAAGGATTGACTTAAGAAGTGCTAGTAGGAAGCACAAATTAGACAGAGAAGAGTTAGTAATGATGAAACTTTCTTTCATAAGTGCACTTTTATCAAGAGAGCCTTATTAATATGGAAAAATGTATGTGTCACACCATGGAATAGAAAGCCAAGATGATAATGCAATAGACACTTCATAGGCACAAGATGGTCTCACCCATCCTGAAACAAAATAGTATGTTAAGAGTTGAGGTATGTGCGATGTTCACAAAGTGAACATACTTATCACAGACACCCAGAATATAATTGACCTAGAACTTCATGAAAACATACTACAAATAGAAGACAAAACAAAGGGGATCATGGACCATCCTGACCCCTCTCATCACTTAGTGATATCCTTGAGTAGCCTAGGAACATGATCAAAGATAAATAAATAAAATTAAGACTCATTGGACCAAGTGAGCCAACAACCATTTTGATCTTACTATTACTGTTTAGTGCATTTTTGTGTCTTGATAGGATGATCATGATAGTGTCATGTTTCATGAATGAAGTACCCCATCTAAGATAGATACCATTTGGTTTTGAGCATAAAAAAACTTGTATAAGACAAAATGATGATTGATGAAGTGATCATAGTGTTGTTTGAATGGTTTCTTTAATTGATAGGACAAATGATTGGACAAGGTCAATCAGTTTGATCATTGACTTGATTTGAAAAAATCATCTGTAGATGTGTGATTTCATTAAGCACCTTGTTTATCAGTCTTCAGTCCACATCTACTCTAATATCTGGCTTACACAAGAGGAATAACTTATTGATGAAAAAAATGATTATGTACATGTTTATTGCTAGTTTTTGATGATCTTTTCATTTTTAGGTTTTTTGAAATATTTGTGTGATTTCTTCAAGACATTTTTCAATTTTTAGGATTTTTTCCAAACTTTTTAATGATTTTTAGTGGTGGTTTTCAGGATCATATTTAATTTTTAAAGATTTTTTTAGGACATTATATGATTTTTGAGGGCTTTTTTCATGATTTTTTATGATTTTTGGGGATTTTTTCAGGATCATATTTAATTTTTAGGGATTTTTTTTGGATTGTATTTGATTTTTTTGAAATTTTTCATGGTATTATTCAACTTTTTTGTAGATTTTTTGAGGACATTAATATTATCTTGAGAAAGATTTATTGAATTACCCCTAGTGTCTAGCAAGGTAAGGACATTATAGACATACAAATGGACTAGTAGATGGATGAAGGACACAGGTCACTTTATATGTTTGGAAGTTGTTTAGATGCCAAGGACTATCCATGGAATGAGATAACATGTTTTTTCCAAGCTGAGGGATTAGAAATGAAAAGATAGGGTAATGAAATGATGCACTAGATGGAATACGATGCATAAGAATGGACATGTAAAGAGGTAGACATGTTGCTTAAATTTTTTCATACACACAGACTCAGATATGAAGTTTCAGTTGTGTTGCGTAATTTTGTTAGACGATAGTTATAGTTTTTGGAGGTTGTTTGTACAGAGCCGACATATTGCATTCGTTCTTGAGTTGTGCCTATCTTTGGGATATGCGTGTGTATATTCAAGTTTAGTTATGAGTTGAAGATAGTTATCTAAAGGTGCCAAACGTGTTTCAACAAGATTGTAAAGTTAGAGTTAATTTGGTGAGGCCAACTTAGTGAAGCATCGCGTCTATTCGGTTTATATTACATGTTTGTAATTATGCTTGCATGGTTAGTTAACCGATAAGGATGTTATAAAGAGTTTCCTAACAGGTCCCATGATCTCATACTTTGAGGAAGATACTTATAGTAGTTCATTTGTGGAACGCTAAGTGTGAATGAGAAGATAAGAGACAGAAAATGTACAAAGCAAAATATCAGTTGTGTTTCATTCATCAAGGATCTATGTGAAGAAGAAGTGAAAGATTAAAATACATTGGAACTAATCAAGACAGCAGGTCTACTCTACATTTCATCATCAGATATAGTGCATATCTTTTCTACAGAGGGTTGTAGCCTTCACCATTAAAGTAGTGAGCTTTTGGACAGTGAGTCCTCACCCTTAACAGGGTTATTTGTAAAAGACTCCTAACAGGGTCAGACCCTTAACCAAGTCACTATACTTATTGCATTGTAAAGAACAACTCCTAATAGGGTTGCAATATTTTCTAACAAGGATTATTATAAACAAGTATAGTTCATTGTGGGTGTTAATTCCCACCGGGGTTTTTACCATTTGGTTTCCTTGTAACCAAATTGTGGTGTTGTCTATTGTGTTATCTGAATGTGCATT
>MU226565.1:2535864-2552513 GCA_018584345.1 Thuja plicata
ACAAAGTGGGTATTCAGGAACAAGATGAATGAAGATGGTACAGTGGTCAGAAACAAAGCAAGACTAGTGTGTAAAGGATATGTGCAGAGGGAAGGGATAGATTACACTGACACATTTGCCCCTGTGATAATATTAGAAGCCATTGAGTTATTCTTGGCCTATGCAACATTCAAAGACTTCAAAGTATATCAAATGAATGTCAAATCAGCCTTTCTGAATGGTGACTTGAAGGAAGAAGTCTACATAGAACAGCCTGAAGGATTTAATATATCAGATAAAGCAGACATGGTATCCAGATTGAAGAAAGCACTCTATGGACTTAGATAGGCCCCAAGAGCTTGGTATGAGAGACGAGATGGTTATCTTACCAAGATTGGATTTAAGAAAGGAGAATTAGATTGTAACCTATTCATAAGAGAGACACTTGATGGATTATTACTTGTTGCCATATTTTTTTATGACATTATCTTTGGAGATAATGACAAGCTTAGTGTAGAATTTGCAAAAGAAATGTAGAATGAATTTGAAATGATCATGATTGGGCCTATAAAATATTTTTTGGGATTAAATGTAAAATAGACAGATAAAGGAATATTTATAAATCAGGCCAAATATGTGAATTAAATACTAAAGCCTTTTAAGATGGAAGACTGTAAGCCAGTATGCACTCTTATGATAACAGGAAGCAAGCTTTCTAAAGAAGATAATTCCGCAGTAGTTGACAAGACATTGTATAAGTCTATGATTGGAAAACTTATATATCTTACTCAATCTAGACTAGACATATCTAATGCAGTTGGCATTGTTGGTAGATTTGTAGTTGAAACAAAATAGAATCACCTAATGGAAATTAAAAGAATATTCAGATATCTAAAGGGAACTATAGACTATGGTTTATGGTATCCTAAATCAGAGAATGTACAAATTCATGTGTATACAAATGCAGATTGGGCAGGTTGTATTAATGATAGGAAGAGTACTTCTAGAGGAACAATATTTCTTGGAGATAGGTTGGTTTCTTGGGTAAGAAAGAAGCAGAATATGTTGCAGCAACATTGAATTGTTCAACAATGGTTTGGATTAAGCAGATGGTTAAAGATTTTGGTATAAAGGTTGATTGTCCTATTGTTATTCACTATGATAACACTAGTACTATCAACATGTCAAAGAACCCTGTGATGCACGCAAAGACAAAGCACATTGAGATTAAATACCATTTTCTTAGAGAAAAAGTTGCAGATAATGAAGTAAAATTGGACTATGTGAGCACCAAACAACAATTGGCAGATATTTTCACAAAGCCTTTATCAAAAGATACTTTTGAGTATCTCAGGGAGAAGTTGGGAGTAATTCCCTCTCTTGAGTCTGATTAGATAAAGTAGCAAGAACATCAGTCCATAGTGACTGATGAATGGTTGACTACTCTACTTCTAGAGTAGTACATGTGTCTAATTGTTTATGGGGCCCTTTTCCATTGATGTCAAAGGAGGAGTATATAGTAAGGGGGAGCATATACTCTGGGGGAGTATAAACACAGATAGAGGAGCTGTAGCAGTGTATAGGAATCCTTGATGAGGATATTGAGAATATTGTAAAAAGAAAGAAGACACCATGTGCTGATGATGTTTTTAATATCATATGTTGCCATCAATGTCAAAGGGGAAGATTGTTGGAGATTTACTTCTCGCAGCTAGTTGATTGTATGTTTGCCATTGATGACAACATATAATATACAATAGTGTTTTGTATGTACTTATCAGAATGATTTTATCAAGCCTTGCATGGTTATATTCATGTTGTAGACATTTTGTTTATGTTTTGTTCATACATGCAGACTCAGATATGAAGTTTCAGTTGTGTTGTGTAATTATGTTAGATGACAGTTATAGTTTCTGGAGGTTGTCTATACAGATCTGATGTATTGCATTGGTTCTTGAGTTATGCCTATCTTTAGGATATGCATGTGTATATTAAAGTTTATTTATGAGTTGAAGATAGTTATCTAAAGGTGCCAAACGTGTTTCAACAAGATTGCAAAGTTAGAGTTAATTTGGTGAGGCTGACTTAGTGAAGCGTCGTATCTATTAAGTTTATATTGTGTGGTTGTAATTATGCTTGTATGGTTAGTTAATCCAACAAGGATGTTATGAAGAGTTTCCTAACAGGTCTCATGATCTCATACTTTGAGGAAGATACTTATAGTATTTCATTTGTGGAACGCTAACTGTGAATGAGAAGATAAGAGACATAAAATGTACAGAGAAAAATATTAGTTGTGTTTCATTCATCAAGGATCTATGTGAAGAAGAAGTGAAATATTACAATACATTGGAACTGATCAAGATAGAAGGTCTACTCTATAGTTCATCATCAGATATAGTGCATATCGGTTCTACAGAAGGTTGTAGCCTTCACCATTAAAGCAGTGAGCTTTAGGACAGTGAGTCCTCACCCTTAACAGGGTTATTTGTAAAAGACTCCTAACAGGGTCATGCCCTTAACCAGGTCAATATACTTATTGCATTGTAAAGAACAACTCCTAACAGTGTTGTAAGATCTTCTAACATGGATTATTATAAATAAGTATAGTTCATTGTGGGTGTTAATTCCCACCGGGGTTTTTACCATTTGGTTTCCCCGTAACCAAATTGTAGTGTTGTCTATTGTGTTATCTGAATGTGCATTTACTTTATTGTATTCTAGAGTTAATAAAATAAAATAATTAAATTAGCTGATAACTGATTCACCCCCCCTCTTAGTTATCCTTTGGGACTATTCTAACAATTATAGACATACAAATGTACTAGTAGATGGATGAAGGACATAGGTCACTTTGTATGTTTGGAAGTTGTTTAGATGCCAAGGACTATCCATGGAATGAGATAACATATGTTTTCCAAGCCGAGGGATTGGAAATGAAAAGATAGGGTAATGAAATGATGCACTAGATGGAATACGATGCAAAAGAATGGACATGTAAAGAGGTTTCTTTGAAAACATATTTTGTATTTTATGTCCTTATTTTATATTAAGACCAAGAGAGGGATTTGGATAGGAAAATGATAGGATATGGATAGAACAATGACAAGATATGGATAGGAAAATGACATGATATAATTAAGGAAACAATAGGATATGGGTAGGATAAGAAAGTTGAAGAATAGACAAGGGTAAGGGATATGGATTGAAGGTTGCGACAAGGTAGGTGATATGGACTAAAGGTTGTGATAAGATAGGTGATATGGACTAAATGGATGTGGATAAGATAGGTGATATAGACTAAAGGGATGTGGACAATGTGAAGAAGATAGGACATGTGATGCTTTTAGGGAGATCACTAGCCTTGTCAAGATCAAAGTTGGGAAAAAGGGAATATGAATACTGGTAGGATAAGGGATATGAGGGACATAGGATAATAGAGGATCATGGATAGGAAAATACGGATTAAATATTCCCCCAAATATGGAATGCAATAAGTTCATAAATTATGCATGACACCTGTTTACTATGTTTTCATCATCGTACTTTCCCAAAGCACCTATTTGCAAGGTTTTCACTACTGGACAAAATTATTTCTCTTTATTCTCTCTTTTTTTTTTTGTCACCAAGACACTTGTTTTCCAGATTTTTAAAGGCAACTTTTTTCACACTTTTTTAACCTTTTGACATATTTTGAAATTTTTAAGAAGAATAATGGATGCATGATATGACATGGATGGAAGACTCAAACACTCTATTATTTGGATGGTACTCTTGAAGGACATGTAATAATGGACCATGAATATGAAAATATGCTAAAAGACGATGGTAGGGTAATGATAAAGGAATATGAAATGGATGATATGATGGGATATGAAAAGGATTTAGGAAAATGATTGGATGGGATGGATAAAGGGTTGGAAAATAAGTGTTGGATAATGGATGGAATGCAAGAAGACTTTCTTTTGATTGGTACACACCTTGAGGGGTGATGAAGTGATGGAGGAAAAGGAGATTTTGGATTTGATGGAGGAATAGATATAGAATTTTAGAGATAAGGATCCAAAATGGATTTGGAAGGTGGTAGACATTTAGATGGAGGGATAGAAATTTTGGATGCCAAATTTGATTTTTTGTCTAGGACATTGTGCTCCAAGAAGCTAGTTGGGAATCCACATGGACTTTGATTTTACATTATTTTGTAGTTTATTGGAATGCATTTCTTGCACAAGGGATTTAGGAACCCATATGGATTTTGATTTTTTTTCTTTATTGGCCTTTGCAGTTGATGCAGAGCTGCACTGCAAGAATCCACTTAGATGGGCCCAAGTTTCAATATGTGAAATATGGCCCCTTCACCAAATATACCCTATCTAAACTCCTCAATAGGTTGAATGTAAACTTTCCAAATCACCTTCCAACTCTTCCAACTCTCCTTGTCCTTTGACTACTAGATTCAACTTCTCTTCAATTAGGACTTTAGGGATCTTTCCCCTAAATTGGACCAAAATAGAGAAACCTTCACTAGTGGTTTCCACAATATTTCCCAATGGTTGAAACACCTTAATTAGGCTTAGGGAAAATGGAATCACCCATCCAATTGATTCCCAAACCCTCACAACCCCAAGATCTATGACTATCGTAGAATCACTTGTAGCCTTTTCTAGGTGGTTTTCCTAGGATAACTTTTGATTTTGAAATGGGAATAGGTAAATAAACCACAGATTTGAGGACCCTTTTGGAATTCAAAAAAAACCCAAAGTGGTAGGAACCAACTCTACTCTAGCACCTCTGAACACTCACAAGACACATAAACCTAATTGGCCAAATTAGGATAGGTTTGTATAGAAAGTACTAAGGGATGGGTTCATAGAATTGATACAACCATCCAAGATTGTTCTAATTCCTCAAAAATACCACAAATAAACAACTTACCAAGTCCCACCAATCCATTCATTCATCTGCACACACATTTTCTTAATCGATTGGCTAAATACATAGGGATATTTAGCCTAGAGCTTGAACTTAAAAATAAAATAAAAAATAATGAAGAACTGAGCCTTTGGAATAATAAAATACATGTCCCTAACTTTTATTTTCCAAATGTCCATGAAGATCCACTGGTAAAATCTCAAGTTAGGGCCCCATCTTTGGCACAGATCCAAACTAAGAAGGTTTCTAGACTGTTTTTACAAAATTGCTTCTAACTTCTACCAATCAAATCCAAATTGAACCAAACCAAAAGTAAAAGAAAGTAGACTCACAATAAAAAATTCTATCACTATTTTTGATCAATGAATCTATACAATGTTGTACATAGTCAAAATGCTTGGGAAAAACTATTCATATTCCTCAGAAATCATCAAGCACATACAATCTGTCTCTCCTCCTTGAAAGGAAGCATTAGAATTATTAAAATAAATCCATCCCAATGATTAAAATTCCCTTGGAAAGGTTGTGACCATTGGTGTTCCAAATGCAATGTCTCAAGAAACTTTTGAAAAGTTACTTGAGAAACATTTTTGCAATTTTACAACATTTGACAGTTTTTGCAATATTAGAAAAATGACAACCAAAAATGACTCCAAAGGAATTTGGATCGATTATAAGCATAAAAGGACCTTGGAATAAGGAAAAAATACTAAAATCAACATAAGTAGCTATTAGAAATTAATATTTCCTTGGTATTTTGTAATTAAAAGATATACCAAGGTCTTGTCTCATATTTTTAGTTCCTTTAATAAGGAAATTAGATATTCCTCTTTAAGAGGATTCATACACATGAGACACACCAAATGTGAATGTGGAACTCATAGATTATGGGAGTTACATGCAAAATCCTCCACTCATATCTACTTAAGAGATTCTTCTCACACACTTTCTTAGGGTTCTCACAGGGTTCTAAGTTGTTTTTCACAAGTTGGATTTCTTCTCTCTTCTCTCATTCTCATTCTTGCAATATTGTAATGATCTCTCTCTCTCTCTCTATGCACAAGGGGTTTTTATTAGATTTCCCCTTTAAAAAACATTGTCTTGGTATTGATCTTGAGCTTCTTGGTGCTTTTGGTGAAAGTTATTGAATCACCTTCTTTCACTTGGTTATGGTAAAATTCTTCTTCTTGCAACTCTCTATTGGATTATTTACTCTTTCCTAATCTCTATTTATTTTCTTAATATTTATAACATGGTATCAGAGCCACTAATCCTTGTTTGAGTGTTTGTAGGATTTCTCGGTCTATCTTTTGTTGTAGGTTTTTTTTTGAAATTTTTTTTTGAGTTTGGTCGGCTCACCGCCAAACACAATCTTTTAGTCTCCATTTATAGCTTATAGTTTTCTTCAACCCCTGTCGGGTAACCGCAAGGTTTTCTAGTTATTACTCTCTCACATTTTCATTTTTAGGTTGAGAGGAAAAATCCTAATCTCCTTTATGTGAAGGTTATTTTATATTTCTATTTGATGTTCTTGTCATTTTTAACATCTCACTAAATATTTTTTAAATCTAATCTATCTATTTTCAGGGTTATATAGCTCTTTGTAATTAGAAATTTGTTTTATATCTATGTATTCTAATAATGTTTAATGCATTTATATGTCTTTCTGGTGTCTCTCTAATTTTTGTTGTAGTTAAGCACTCTATTTTTGCAGGATTAATATTGTTAAGAAATTATCAACAAGTATTATAATATATATTGTTTATTCTAGTTTCTTTCACAACTCTTCTCTCTCTAACCTCGATGCATTATCTTTTCCTCCTCAAGCTTGGTAGACCTCTTGTAATTATTTCTTTCTCTCTAGCTCCTTGGAATTCTTTCCCTCTAGCCTTCAAGCTTCCTTGCACAACATACCACTTATTCTGGTAATGTCTTTCTTTTCATATCCTTGTTAACCCTTTTATTGTTGTTGTTTTTTTCTCACCTTATCTCTCCCTCCTCCCTTCTCCTTGTGTTCCTTCTCTCTACCATGTTGTTGTTTACCTCCTTACATATATTTTCCCTTGCACATGGCTCTCTTCTCTCATGCATACAACTTCTCCCCTACCCTCTGTACAACCTCCTCTACGTACACAGCTAGTGCACCTCCCCATACTCTCCTCTCTGTGCAACAATTTTATCTTCCTTATCTCTCCCACCCAAGACAACTTTCACTTTTCAAGACAGCTCCTTAGCTGCGCTCTCCTTAGCTCTGCACAATTCTCACTCCTCACGCTCATTTGTAGGCGTGCTCTCTCCCTCCTCATTGTACACATAGGGAGTAAAGGAAATATTTCATCTTGTAACTGCACCTAATCCTCCTCCTCCTCACTGTGTAGGGAATCCTCCACCCTCTGTGCAATTAAGGGTTGCTTCTCTTTTCTCTGCACCACTTGTGCATCTTTCCTCTTCACCCCTCCTACATTTTATCTTAATTATAGTTGTTTTTCATTATCTATTATTATAAAGTTGTATTTTGTTATTCCATCTTAATCATTATAACTTTCTTTTTCTTCTTGTAGGTTATGTTTATATTCCTTCTAACATTTTTTTCTTATAGTTGCAGGTTAATCATTTTGTTTTGCAGGTTTAGTTGTTCTATTTTTAGCTAATTTATTCTAATTTATTTTTCAATCATAAAAATTAAACTTTATATCAAAACAATTTTTTTTTTAACAAAAAAGTTAAACTATTTTACATTTTCACTCACTTCAAATTTCATATAATCGTTTTAAACTGATTTCCATTTTATCATTATAAAATTAATTCTTCAGCTAGTTCATTATTTCATTGTAATTACAATTTGTTTCATCAATTACTCAAGAAACTTAAATTTTTTAAATATTTAATATTTCTTGCATATTGTTGTTTACTATTCGCGTTAAATAGGTTTTTTAGCTTCATTATTATATTCTTCAACTTGTAATTCAGTTCATTTATATTCATTATGTCGACATTAATTCCTGAGAATAAATTAACAAGTTCTAATTATTATGCGTGGAAGACCCATATGAATTTCATCTTTCATTTTTGACATATCCTTGACGTTGTAATTGACCCCACATCCATTCCTAGTCCTCCTATTATTCCTCAAATAGTTAAAAATACATGGAATGATAAAAATGATATGCGCTTGGCCTCATAGGTATTTCCTTAAATCCAGATCTATATGTCTTAATTTCTCATTGTACTGAAGCACATGCAGCTTGGGCAATTTTTCAAAACACATTCGAGAATGCCAATGAATCTCAAAAGATTCAAATCCAAGATCAATTGGAGGATCTCAGGTATATAGATTTCTCAAATATGGATGAGTTTTTGCTTAAATTTGATTCTATTTGAAGTCAATTAACTGGTTTAGGAATAACGTTATCTGATATTTGGTTAATTCATATCATCTTAAAAAATGCCTTCCTAGACAATTTTAGAAATTCATATCAATTAACTTATGCTATCTTTCAAACAATTTTATGTCAAGAAGAGGCTAAGTTAATTCAATTTGGGACACTTAAAACTAATGAAAATGCTTTCATGTCTAGATCGCATAATAATAGATCAAGCTATAATAATCATCCTAATGGTTATAATAATAATATTAATCACCCCCATTGCAATTATTGTGGGAAATTTGTTCATGTGATCACTACTTGTTTCAAGAAACTCAAACATGAGAATTCATCTACTCCTAAATCTCATAATAATAACACTTGTCATGCTTTTACTATTTAGTACGGGATATCTACTTCTCACTATGATGATAATACTATTTGGGATGAACCATATGATGATGGCTACTCTTGAAATAACCCTCTTTATTACTATCTTCCTATTCAAAGTTATTATATGCTCTCTCCTTATGATGTAATGCAATCTGATGATTCTTGCTCTCATGTTGATGATATTCTTGAACAAGAAGAAATTATCTCTAACTTTCTTAATGTTACTTTGCAAGATATGTTTATAACTCAAGATGGAATTTGTGATGATAGTAATAATCCTATGATTGTTGTGGAGGATAATGATAATACTGGTGATGCTTATACTAGCTCTAGTCCTCTTGATTCTTCATATTATGATGAGTACATTATAGATTTGTTTTATGAAAATGAAGATTGCATTTCTGTTTTTATGACTGATGATTCACAATATGATTTTACTTTCCAAAGTGTTATTGATTCAACACTAGGAGATCACAATGATGGAAGCTATACTAGTGGTTCTTGCCTTATTGCATGCTTAGGTGTTGATCATGCTCCACCTTTATTTTCTACTGGAAATGAATATATAGAATGCATAAATGCATCTCAAGAATCTCAATGGTCACTTGAATATTTTGGCCCCCCTCCACAAGCAACTACACCTCTCAATTGTCAAAGTGCTATCCACTTAGCAAACATTCCTATATACCATTCAAGCTCCATAGTTCCAGTTGAAGAAATGCATGATGATCAAGCTATCAAAATATCTACTGAAGACTCTTTCAAAAGAAACATCTCAACATAATTGTAAACATTTGGGTGTGATACCTATTGATCTAATCTACCAAATTAAATATTAAAGGGGGATGTTAGAATTTAATATTTCCTTGGTATTTTGTAATTAAAAGATATACCAAGGTCTTGTCTCATATTTGTAATTCCTTTAATAAGGAAATTATATATTCCTCCTTACGAGGATTCCTACACATGGAACACACTACATGTGAATGTGGAACTCATAGAGTATGGGAGTTAAAAGAAAAATCCTCCACTCGTCTCTACTTAAGAGATGCTTCTCACACACTTTCTTAGGGTTCTCACATGGTTATAAGTTGTAATTCTCTCTTGCAATATTGTAATGAGCTCTCTCTCTCTCTCTCATCATTCATATTTTAAGCACAAGGGTTTTTTCTTAGTTTTCCACTTTCAAAAACATTATCTTGGTGTTGATCTTGAGCTTCTTGGTACTTTTGGTAAAAGTTCTTGAATAACCTTCTTTCACTTGGTTATGGTAAAATTCTTCTTCTTGCAACTCTCTCTTGGATTATTTCCTATTTCCTAATCTAGTCTATTTGTTTTCTTAATATTTCTAACAATAACCAATAACACCTAAACAACTAAATATATGGCCTTAATGGTTTAAGGATAATTCAAGGTTTATAATTCACCTTAAGACCCTTAACCTTACAAATCAGACCAAGAATTTACATTAGGATTATCCAAAGGATCTAATGCCTTTATTTCAAAAAAAAAACTATCCTATCTCTAAAATATGTAGAGTGTTCCCTACACCATTGATGCAGAGCTCTCCCCTAAATAGACAAATATTATGTGGTTTTTCCTTAGGTGTCTTAAATACACCCAAAATAACTTGAAAGAGTGTTCTACACCTTTTGAAAAGGTCCTACAACAACCACAAACTTACTATCCTCCTTGATGATTCTATGTCTTCTTGGTAGAAATGCTATATACTTGAATTGTCACAAAATAGGGACCTATATTTTGAAAAGGGGATGGAAAGGTTCCAAACTTATGAAATGTCTCTATTATAAATGACTCACAAACTCTTAAAATGCCTAAGGGTTTAGATACTAATTCTGGCTACTAGGCCTTCCTAGCTTGTAGCCCTAAGTATGGGGTTTTTGAGATTTAGTTTGAAAACTTCTCAAAGGACCCACCAAAAAAAGACTAGATCAAGACACCATTTATTGAGTTTTGTCAAACCCCAAAAGTAGAGACTCCCAAACTTGCAAGGATACCACCCAACCAATACTGTTGCACTAGGCCTAATTAGACCTAAAGGGCTTGTTTCCTTGTAGAAGTATTCACCTGTCCAAATCCATAGCCAATTCACTTATTGAAATGTTAAAAGGGACACCTAAGAGACCAAAATACACGTTTGGATTTCTTTTTTCCACCCCCAAAGTTCTATTTTCACTTCATTTTTCTCTAGACTGCACCAAGCATATAAAGATGCTTGGTCTAGGGCTTGCAACCAATAATAGAAAACTCACTCCCCTACTCCTAGGCTTATGTAATCATAGAATAAATTGACCCTACTTGAATTTCCCTGAGGGGAAAGGAATTACCATGGTGGGAAAGCAAGTTAGGGCATGATCTTTGAGAACCACTTATTCAGGTGTGTTTCCTGTGCACCCAAGGAAGATACCCTTATAAATTTTGATCCTTATCTTCAACTTGACTCAAACCAATTGCATCAGACTCCTAATTCATGAAAATTTTTATATCATTCAATATCCTCCTTCTTCAAGAAATTACAAATCCGTACATAGTTTATAACATAGAATATAGGGAAAACAATGAGTTTTTATTGATTTGCAAACAAAATGTACATCAAATATATTCCACCCAACTGAACAGGATTATTGAATACATTTCCCAATTATTCCAACTAATTTTTGAAGGTTTTGACCATTGGGAACCATTTACAACTTATTTTGCAAGTTTTGGAAAAAGTTGCTAAGCAACATTTCTTGCAATGTGCAACATTTTTGCATTTCTTGCAAAATTGCATTTTTACTTTATGAGACCTAATTATAGGATCCTAAGGATCTTTATTGAAAAAAAACATAATGAAATATCCTAATAAAACTCCTAGACTAACCTAGACACTTAACTAAGCCATTTGACCATATTCAAAACCCAAGGTTTTTAAACACACCAAGGGTGACTAGGTCTTACAATGTGGCTTATTGATGACTTGTAGAATGATAACTTTGACCCTTAGGCATGAAGACCCTTGGGTGAATATTTTGAAGACCCTTGAAGAATATCTTCTATTGAAGAGTGGAAGGAGGTGCTCCTGCACTAATCATACTCCTCATGGAAAAAACACTCATCTCTTGAGTTGGTATATCTGCAAGTTTGGTTCCAGTCTTCTCAATGGATTCAAGTGTCATCCATGAAGCATCTTCTAGGGGTTGATATTTCCACTTGACCAATAATTCATAATAATCTCTCCTTCTATTTTTTTTACTCACTCTCTTGTCCATAATAGACTCAATCTCTAGAGCATTTTTCTTGGGTAAGTCTTGTAACAACTTCTCAGAGTTCATCTTGATTACCTGCAGTAGATACTTCACCAACAATATCTTTAAAATCATAGAGGTTAGCAACATTGAATATATGAGACAAACCAACACTAGGAGGTAAATAAATCTTTTAGGTATTATTTCCACATTTCTTGAGAATTTTGAAAGGACCCAAATTTTTCATCAACTTAGTGTACTTCTCCTTAGGCAACCTCTTCTTTTTGAGATGAATCATCACCATATCTCCAACCTCAAACTGCAAATATATTCTCTTCTTATTTGTACATTTCTTATATTTATTAGAGGTATGTTTCAACTTGGCTTGTACTTGTTCATGAACGTCTTTCATTACTTCAACAAAATCTTCTGCTAGGGCACTCCTCTTGGATAAATCCTTCACATTTATGAGTTCCAAAATACCCCTAGGATGGTTACCATACACAATTTGGAAAGGGGTTAAACCAGTGCTTCTGTTCACTGAATCATTGTATGAAAATTCTACTTGAGTCAATATAGGATCCCATGTAGCACCATGTTCTCGTGTGATTCATCTTAGAAAATTCCCAAGAGACCTATTGATTACTTTAGTTTGACTATTTGATTGAGGATGGTAAGAAGATAACAGTGACAAAGTTGTACCAAGTTTCTTCCAAAGTGTCCTCCAAAAATGTACTAAAAACTTTGGATCTATGTCCAAGATAATGGACAAGGGAAAACCATGGAATCTAATAAATTCTTTGAAAAAAAACCCTACAATCTAAGAAGCATCATGAATGGTCTTTCAAGGAATCAAGTGAGCCATCTTGGAAAGTATTATAAAAACCACATACACATTGTCATAACCAGTCTTGGTTTTGGGAAGTCTTAAAACAAAATCCATGCTGACATAATCCTAAGGCTTAGTAGGGATGGGAAGTGGTGTATACAATCCTACATTTGAGTTATGTCCTTTATCCTTAAAAAATATCAAACAAATCTCCACAAACCTCCTTATATTTGACTACATCTTAGGCCAAAAATAGAACCTCTTAACTAGATCAAGAGTCTTGTCTATCCCAAAGTGTCCTAAAAAATTGCCATTGTGCTTTTATTTAGTGACATTCTCCCTCATTGAACACATAGGAAATCAAATTTGAATACCCTTAAACATAAATCCTTCTTGAATGATAAACTCTAAAAAAGCAGTATGATACCTATCCCTTAACTCCATACAAACTTGATAGGCTTCTTTAAAATCTTCATCCTCTAAGTGCATATCCTTTAAAGTAGAAATGCCCACACTTTCCAACTGAATTTATTGAACAAGTAGAATCATCCTACTAAGAGCATAAACATCTATATTAGTTACCCCCTTCTTGTGCTTGATGGTGAAAGTGAAAGCTTGGAGATATTCCATCCATTTCAAGTGCCTATGATTGAATTTCTCCTGTCTATTCAAAAAAATCAAAGCATGATTGTCAATATAAATAACAAACTCCTATGGTAATAAGTAATTTATCCACTTTATTAGGGATTGAAACATATCATACATTTCTAAATCATAAGTAAAATACTTTTTCTTTTCCTCATTGACTTCTCACTAAAGAATGACACATGTTTCCCCTCTTGGCTCAAGACACCACCAATGACTCTCTTGCTTGCATCACATTTAATTGTAAAGATCTTATGGAAATCAGGAAGGACTAGTATAGGTTTTTGTGCAACCCTTGTTTTCAAATATTCAAAGGATTTATGTGCATCATCATTCCAAACAAAGTGGCATTTTCTACCTCCCTTTATGGTATCAATCATTGGTTCTCTAACCCACTTAAAATTCTTAATGAACTTCCTTTAAAAACTAGCAAGTCCATGAAAAATATTTACTTCACTTGTAGATTTAGGAGTTGTCTAATTCAAAATGGATTCTAATTTGGAGGGATCCATCTTCAAGTTACCTTTTGAGATGAAAAATCCAAGAAACAAAAGTTCTTCTTGCAAGAACATACACTTCTCCAAGTTGATCCCCAAATGTTCTTCATGCAACCTTTTTAACACCATATCCAAATGCACTATATGATCATGTTCATTCTTACTGAAAATAAAAATATCATCTAGATATACAACAAAAAAATGATTAATGAAAGGTTTAAGAACCTCATTCATGACCCTCGTAAATGTACTTGGTGCATTGGAAAAACCAAAAGGCATAACAACCCATTCAAATAAACCTTCATTGGTCTTAAAATATATCTTCCACTTATCTCCCTCTCTAATTATGATATGGTGGTAGCCACTTTTCAAATTAATCCTATAATAATACCTTGCCCCTCCTAAACAGTCCATTAAGTCTTCCATCCTTGGTATTGGGAACCTATAATAGATAGTGATCCTCTTTATGGCTCAAGAGTCCATGCATAATCTCTATGTGCCTTCTTTCTTAGGTTCCAGGACTGCTCAAAAAGTACAGGAACTGATACTCTTCCTAATGAAGCCCTTCTCCAACAATCCTTGAATCTGTCTTGATACTTCTGCATTTTTTTTCAGGGGTTAACTTATAAGTAACCTTATTAGGTAGTGTAGAACTAGGGATGAGGTCAATACAATGGATAATCTCTTTTTTTGGTGGCAAAGAATCTATTTTACTGTCTACAACTATGCCCTTATACTTATCCAACAAATCTTGTACTTCCCTAGGACCATAATATCTCCTTAGTTCTCCACTCTTTGGTTTATTTTGGGACTCCTCTTTAGGTTTTACAATGATGGAAAAACAAAGTGTATTTTCCTCATTAAGAACTTTCATAAACTCATTTTCACCCACCAACATTACACTATTAGTCAAAGTCCTATCTTTGCTATCATCTCCTAAAGGTATCCCTGTGAAACTTATCCCACTCTTGACTAGGGTGTATACATTTCTCTTTCCATCATGTTGAGAACTAGTTTCATATTTCCAAGGTCTCCCTAATAGGAGATGACAAGCATCCATGGTTACAACTTCACACAAAACTTTATCGTTATACTCCCCAACATTGTTCATCAACTAGTGCCGGCTGATCCTTACTTAACCATGACACTTTATAGGGGTTAGGATGTATTATTTTCAACCCAAGATTTTCTATCATTTCTATAGAAGCCAAATTTTTAGTAGATCCTGAATCAAAAATTACTTTACACACCTTGTCATTTCTCTTACAAGAGGTCTTGAAGAGAGTGTCATGCCCAAAAATGCAACAATTTTTTTTTTTGAAGGTGAAATTAAATAGTAATATTATTTTCAAGAGGGTCTAAGGGGAATCGGGACTAAGTGTCAACCTCCCTTAACCCTATTCGTATACTAAAATTTAAAAGATGCACAAGGTAATGTTTAAATTAAATGTTGACTAGAATTAAATTTAGGATCACGCTCAAGGTCTAAACAAGGTGAGGTTATAAGGGTCACATGACATCCCCTAATTTATTAATAGAGGTTGATGATATGGAGAAGGTGAGAGGAACTCCCTACTCTCTGTCTCTAGGGTTTTTTGGAAAAATTGGGTATGTTAATAGCTGGAAGATTCTGAGTTAAATCATCCCTCTAGGGTAAGACACTTCTATAATATTATTTTTATAATAGTCAGTATACTGGCCACATATATTGACCATATAAAAATAACATTAAGAGTCCCTATGTTTACCTAAAAACTTTAATTAGATTTTCCTCTTAAATATTTCAAATTCAATTTATTTATATATCGTAAGCTATTGACAGGTCGGATATAATTTTTGAAGATATCCTTCTAACTTTAACGGTTAAGGTTAGGTGAACGGTTTAAGGAATTAAAATCGCCGTTTACTGTCGAAAGCTTAAATCGTTCAAAGGTCATAATAATTTAAATTACTAAATCTTTTTAGAAGTTAATTAGATAATTGTAACGCAATCCACCTCATAAATTTGCTATACATTAATCTATCAATATTAGAGAGAAAATAATTTAATATCTTACATTTCCCTATCATTGACTTAATATTCATCATTTATTTTACTTACCAAATTCACCTCTTCAACCACCAAAAGAAATAACTTATTTAAATGATAGCTTAACTAAAATACCTAATAACACACTAAATAAGGGAATGAATCTTCCCATAAAAGGAGACAAAAAGATAAAAGAAAATGAATTGTAATAACTTAGAGGGAGGAAAAAGTTTCCCCCTCTTTTCCATCTCAAAATTGAAATCCCTAACCTTAATTTTTAAATTAGGGTTAGGGTAGAATATGAAGTTGACAAAAGGAATTTTTTTTGTTTTCTCCTTCATTTCTACTCCTCTCCAAACCCTAGTTCTAATACCCCCTTTTTTTTCTCTTCTTATTTTGTGTTGCAGGTCTGGTTGAAGGGCAATAGATACAATGATTACAACATATACATATATTCATATATATATATATATATGTATATACTCATTTTAAGTATATACATATATATAAATGTCATGCCCCAAAATCCGGGCATAAAAACATAATCTTTTCAAACTTTTAAATTTTTTTTTAAACATGTTATAAGAACTATAAGAGAAGAAATATTTTCAATACCTTTACATATTTCACAGATTAAACTAATAGAAAGTTTGATATATGATTACAACAACATATAATAAAGCTATAGTCCTTAAGATTTATTTTCTTATCACTTTAATAGATCAAAATATT
>MU226565.1:2560484-2581516 GCA_018584345.1 Thuja plicata
TAATAAATTTGCATCTTGATTACATCTTACATCCACATACTATTCCAATATACTAAGCCATTAGAACTAAGTCCAAAACAGAAGTCTACATCACTCACACAAAGTATCTAATAGATTTTGTGATTACGTAATCAGGTGTTGTTCACAAGAAATGGATTCAACAGATCCATAAAGAATTCATGCATCCCAATAGTCCAACTATAACAAAATCTATATCGACAATAGAACATAAAAATGAGAAATAGTGTTAATATTATGTCAGACTGGGGTAGGCCTCACAATAAATATATATATTTATATATTAAAAGTTTATTTTCGCAGGTTTGTGATTTATTTTTCCTTAACAACGAAGGGCGGCAGTCTGTATTGATTTTTTTTTTGCAGCGACTTTTTTTTATGCGGCGGCATTTTTTTTTCGTAGTTTTTCACATGGCAGTGGGGGAGGAGGCCACCGCACCGCCGGCAGCCGACCCTCCACGGCCGACATAGTCGGCGGTGTTACCGCCACTGTGCCGCCCGTGGGGGCTTTGGCCACCGCAGTGGGTGGGGGCTTAGCCTCCCACGCGGTTCCTTCAAGGAGGCCATAGGGGTTTGGGGGTGGGGCTTTGGCCCGCCCCTTCCCCTTTTTATTTTTTTATTTTTTTTGTTTTAAAAAAAAAATAGTTTAAGTTTTTAAGTTTCATTTTTTTTTTAATAGACATAAGCAGGTATTTAAGTATATATTTTATGTGCAGATAAATAAGTAAGTTAGTTATATATATATATATATATATATTCTGGAATTAATATTGTTGTTATAAGTCTAATTTTCTTTGCATAACTAAATACATAAATTCATATTCAGATTTAATAGAGAAGGTTAAATATATATATATATATATATATATATATATATATATATATATGTTTGAAATCTCTCTTTCTTCTCTAACTGTATTAAAAACATAACAACAATAAAAGATAGATATTTTGGATATGGTCTTGATATGCATTTCCAAGTATTTATACTTATTTAAACAAAACTAGGTTGAAAATTGTGAAAATGGTTTGAAAGGTAGTAATATTTTAAAGATAGAAATTGTTTTCTCTAACTTTCAGATTTATGCAAAATAAACATTCTAATGTACACTTTTTGACTTATAAGAGAGGTTCTTAAACAAAAGTATAAAAATTTATACAAATATGCTATATACAAAACTTCCAATTTCTTTTCATTATAGAAAGTAAAAATAACTCAAGCTATAGTCTTCAAATACATTCCTTTCTTAAAAGCTATCAATTTTTTTTTTTTACAAATATGGCTTCTTCCTACTACAAGTAAATCAACTTTCAGCCTTTAAGGCTCTTTACAATGTACTAATTTTTCTTTGTTACATGGCTAACATAAGCCTCATAGTCTTTACATAAAGATATCATGATGTTGAGAAAATTATCAACCATATTTTCTTTCCTCCTAAGCACTTTCAACTTTTAAGTATCTTCTATCTTCAAATCTGCATACAAGAGCAAAGACAAGGGGAAACAAGAAACCATGGGGCTTCTCTCCACCCAACCTAGGCCTCTTATGAGGCCACCCCCAAGCTTGGGGGAACCAAACAAAGGTGGGGAAACACTCATACAATATCAAAAAACAATGAACATGCAAAATTTACATAAAAAATCCCATTTCAAAGGCTTTTACAAAGGATCACTTAAGGATCCTACTTGGGGTGAAGTGGACCAAGTACCCAAGGGAGAAGGCCATCCCAAAACATAAAAATATCAGCCTTCACATGGCTGTCCAAAACACTCTCACTTTCACATTTGCACTAAAAAAATCTCAAACCCTTATGATCCCCAATGCAACACAATGAGGGAGGCTTCATGGAGCCCACACTCCATAATTTTTCCCTCTCCTCCTTG
Source organism: Thuja plicata (assembly GCA_018584345.1). Classification (NCBI taxonomy): domain Eukaryota; kingdom Viridiplantae; phylum Streptophyta; class Pinopsida; order Cupressales; family Cupressaceae; genus Thuja; species Thuja plicata. Next base: position 2,562,387 of record MU226565.1, read on the forward strand.
AGGAGAGACTCTACACCAAGGGTTGTCATAACTCCTCCACCCCCAAGACTACTCTTCCCTCCCAAGGGTGAGTGAGTCTTGATACTCCCATTAACAAAACATACAAAGGAAAATCAAAAGAAAAGCTTGCAACAACATCAACATTACAATAACAATAAGATTCATGGCTTTCAACAAGCCCATAAACATATCAACAATCCCATAACAAGAGTACATAATATTCCAAGAGAGAGAGAGAGAGTTGCACAAAATCCACCAACCTAAAATCCAAGCTTAAGGAAGAAAGTTGTAGAAGAGCTCCTTTTTTAGCCAAATCCCTCCTTCCAAGATCACCAACTCTAGCTATGTCCCTAAGTTAGGGAGTGGGTGTTCAAACTCTCCAACTTGGAGAGTTCCCACTAAAAATCCCCCTAGAAAGCTCATGGGGAGAAGAAAAGTTCTCTAATTGGTCCCTCTTCCCTAAACTCTTACACCTTACCAAGAAAGGAACTAAAGAAGGAAGCTTCAAAAAGGTGAATTATGTCCTAACACAAATATGGAATGGTGTTCTATCCAAGTCAAGCCTCACAAGAGTTGATTTTCGTCCAACTTGAGAAATCAACTTTTTGGAAGGGTCACATGGTCAACTAGAGGCTATCCTAGGGTTAAAATGGCCCTTAACTATTGGTATAACAAGTGGGCTCCCTAAAAATGACCCCAACACACCCCTGGACCCTTCACAACCCCTCTAAAAGTCCACTCTAAGAGAAATTTTGAAATTCCAATGAGGTGACCACACTCCCATCTCCCAACCCAAGGTATGCATATGGGGATTCACTAATGTACTAATCTAGGTAGGTGGACAACCATTCCCAAGTTGGCATGTCATGGCCTTAAGTACAAAACACAAGTGTCAAATGACACACTCAACATTTACACATCACTAGGCCATGTCATATCCACTAAGGCAAAACTCACAAGAATAAGAATTACATTTAAAAAATTTCACTTCCACAATCATCCAAATACATTTACGAATAAAATTATGAAACAACAAGGTCTTGTCTTTCATTAGACGCAACCTTGGTTCAAACTAAGTTCACATTTCCCTTTGTTTGGTTCCCCGGATAAAATACCATGGTTTCTTACCTGCACACTCAATTCAAATATCAGTAGTCAGAGGTAATAAATATACATCATAAAGAAATAAGCAATATTCAGAATATAAGGACATCATCAACATACTAAGTTTATTACTAAAGATCTCAAGATTACATAATTCTCATTTTAAGCATTTATCATAAGGTAAGATTCACATTGCAAGAATTCAAAGTTAAATGTCTATTTCTAATACATCCCAATTTCATCAATAACCATAACATAATCATATTGTATCAATCATCTAAAAATAAGTGTCCATAATAGCAAACATAACATAGTCCATAAGGTGCATCATAAGCATCAAGTGTCCATACATCCAAAATGATCAAATCTATTGCATAAAGCATAAAATCCATAATGTCCATAGTGCATCAAAAGTAAAGTATCATATACTAATCTATCATAAGCAGAAAAAATGGAAAACTATGATGGGGTTCAGGGTGAGGCCTCACAGAGAGATTTTCTTTGTGGTGGCTCCTACTTGATGGGCATCTTCAAGAGGGTTATGTTGAACACATTCTCTATATTCAAGTGATGTAGGCCTTGAAGAGGTGGTGTGGTATGATTTCGTGCTTTGGTAATCTTCTTCTTGAGTAAGTTGCACCCTCCTTTGTCCTCCTTGATTATTTGTACTGGTACTTGATTTTTCTAGACACCTAATGGATTGATGACCAATTTGATTGCAGGTGAAGCATCTTCCTATGAACACATGTGAACTTCTTCCTCTAGACCTTCCTCTACCACTTCCTTTGCCACCTCTAAAATTACTTCTAGGATTGGGGTGTCTTTCTAGTTCTTGATGGTTTGATTCTCCTTGAGGTCTTGGAGATGATCCTCTCCCTTGGAATCTACCCCTTCCTCTAAAGTTATTGCCTCTTCCTCCTCTATTGTTTTGATCTCCCTTCCTTATTTTATTTTCCTCAATTCTAAGTGCAATTTGAAAACACTTGTGTACTAATTCAGGATTTAACAAACTCAATTCATCTTGTATACTATACTTAAGCCCATTGAGATACCTTGCAAGATTTTGTTTTTCATTCTCAGGGACTTTGGATTTTAGGTTCATCCTATGAAATTAATCAGTGTATCCACTCACATCAAGATATTTTTGTCTCAGATTCTGAAAATTTTTGTGGAGTGTAACTTCATAGTCTTCTGGCACAATTTTTTTCTTTATCTCTGCTAACATTCTTTGCCATGATGAAATAGGTGTCCTCTCTTCTTCAACCCTTTCATTTTGTATAAAATTCCACCAACTCAAAGCAAGAAATTTCATCTTTGATTTAGAAATCTTGACTTTTTGATTCTCTGGAACATCATCACACTCAAAGTGATTTTCCAAAGCCTCTATCTAATCCATACATTCTTCTAGGTTAATCTTCCCAAGAAACATATGTATATATGATTTGTGATCTTTTCTCCCAACCCTTTCAAGGGATTAAATAAATGGTCTTTGATCCATGGTTATCCCCAACCTATCATGTTGTATTACCTCCTCCTCTTCTTCTTTAGACTCATAATGGTCTTCATTGTGCTTTCCTGTCTGGATGCTCTTCAACCTTACAATTTCTTCTTCCATCTTCTTATGCCTCACTACTTTCTCCCTAAATATCTTTTCTAATTCTACATTAATGATCCTTGAAGGGATCTCCTCATCATTATGTCCTTCTATCTTATCTCCCATCCTTTAGTCTTTCCCAAGGTTCTTTTTGTGGCTCTGATACCACATGATGCAAAGGTGCACTGCAAGAAGCCACTTAGATGGATCCAAGTCTCAATTTGTGAAATTTTGTAACTTCACCAAATCCACCCTCTCTGAAATCCTTAATAGGTTGAATTTCAACTTTCCAAATAACCTTCCAACTCTTCCAACTCTCCTTGTCCTTTGAATACTAGATTCAACTTGTCTTCAATTTGTACTTTAGAGATTTTTTCCCTAAATTGGACCAAAATAGAGAAACCTTCACTAGTGGTATCAAAAATATTTCCCAATGTTTGAAACACCTTAATTAGGCTTAGGGGACATGGAATCACCCAACCAATTGATTCCCAAACCCTCACAACCCCAAGATCTATGACTGTCCTAGAATCCCTTGTAACCTTTTGTAGGTGGTTTTCCTAGGATAACTTTTGATTTTGAAATGGGAATAGATAAATAAACCACATATTTGAGGACCCTTTTGGAATTCACAAAAAACCCCAAAGTGGTAGGAACCAACTCTACTTTAGTACCTCTAAACACTCACAAGGCATACAAACCTAATTGGCCAAATTAGGCTTGGTTTGTATAGAAAGTACTAAGGGATGGGTTCACAGAGTTGATACAACTATCCTAGAATAATATTGTTATACTACCTCAAAATACCCCAAATCAACAACTTACCAAGTCCCACCAATCCATTCATTCATTTGCACACACATTTTCTTAATTGACTGGCTAAATACATAGGGATATTTAACCTAGGGCTTGACCTTAAAAACAACAAACATAACATTGAAGACCTAAGCCTTTGGAATAATAAAACACATGTCCCTAGATTTTATTTTCCAAGTGGCCATGAATATCCACTGGTAAAATCTCAAGTTAGGGCCCCATCTTTGGCACAGATCCAAACTAAGAGGGTTTCTGGACTGTTTTTACAAAATTGCTTCTAACTTCTACGAATCAACTCCAAATTGAACCAAACCAAAATTAAATGAAAGTATACTCACAACATTAAATTTTTTTTTCATTGGTTTTTATAAATGAGTCTTTACAATACCATACATAGTGAAAATGGTGAGGAAAAATTGTTTATATTCGTTAAAAATCATTAAGCTCGTATAATCTGTCTCTCCTCCTTGAAAGGAAGTGTTATAATCCTTAAAATAACTCCATCCCAATGATCCAAATTATCTAGGAAAGGTTGTGATAATTGGTGTTCCAAATTCAATGTCTCAAGAAACTTTTGAAAATTTGCTCGAGCATTATTTTTGCAATTATACAACATTTGACAGTTTTTGTAATATTAGCAAAATGACAACAAAAAATGTCTCCAAAGGACTTTGGACTGAATCTAAGCACAAAAGTACCTTGGACTAAGGTCAAAATACTAAAATCAACATAAAAAACTAATAACACCTAAACAACTAAATCTATGGCCTTAATGGTCTAAGAAGACTTCAAGGTTTATAATGCACCTTAAGACCCTTAACCTTATGATCGTAAACAAATTTTCACTTAAAATATACCAACACTAACTCACAATGCCTAAATGAAAGTATAAATGCTACTAAAAGTTGGAGAAGTTATCATGGAGTTGATAACTTTCCTCTGAATTGAGAGGTACAACTCCTTCTTAACATATATGCAATAAATTAAAATGCTAATATACTTTTCACCAGAAAGAAATAAAGGACATTAACACCTACCCATAACCATGAAACTAGATGCAAAAGGATTGAACATTAACAGAAGAGAATATAATAAAATGATACACAACCCACTTCCCTCACACTCACAGTTGGTAATTAATCAAACTAAGAACACATATTCTTTCCAAAAAATGACATAATCTAAAAACAAAGTTCCAAAATGAGCACATTTACAGTTAAAATGACAAAACATGATACTGAAAATGATTTCAATGAGACACAAATCAGTAAAATATGAGAGAAACGATAATGAATTCATAGACCCATAAACACTTCCTCCATTTTTGCAATATAAAAATGAGTTCACAGACTCAAACTTTTGTACATTCTAACTGCATGAAAAGAAAATCTGACCTCCTCTACAAATCTCTGTTACAAAAAAAGAACTGTCAAAATGTATCCTTCCCTCCAAGCTCACAGAATTTTCTAGAAAAAAAAAGAACTCCATCTCCTAAATTTTTTTCCGAATAAATAATATCTTATTGGTGGTTATTAGGTTACTATAACTGATTCTTGAAAACCATTTCTTCTCTAATATTTATTTTCTTTTTCCTCTCGTGATCTTCTCTCATTTATGTTTTGATATCTTTATAAACTATTGATTTTAAAGTTTATAAGGATATGATTTAACATCTTAAAATGATATTTGGACAAGTGGAATTTAAATATTTTAGTTGAAATGCAAATACTCTTCTTGTTGGGTGGATCAAAATATTCTAGACAGTTAAATTGGGTCTCGGTACGGGGGGCATAGCATTTTACCCCACCTTTGGATATCCTTGATTTCTGAATATGTTGGTGCTTTTCTCATTGTGTCCAAATCCACTGGAGCGATTTGTAAAATTATGTCCGAGTCAAAAGTTACACAGATCTGAGTAGAGGTATAAAAAATGTCAAAACAAATCAGACTTGTGTTAATGTTATCAACAACTTTCACATTCTTTGCACTGAAACATACAAAATTCACCATTGCTGCCACCTCTTGTTTCTTAGAAATGATATTAATTTTTACATGAATTAGACATCATCCCTTTGGGTTATCTAAAATATTCCATCACCTCATGATCATAATGAGTTGGATGAATTTTAGATTTTCAAAATTGTGCACAGTTGCTATAGTGTTCCATTATCTCTGTTGTTTCTATCATGCAAAAATGAAAATAAAATTGAAATCTTTACCATTAATGTAGATACCTCATTAGATACCCCTACCAACCATATTATATGCATTCTAAAATAATTTCATCCCTCCAGTACTTTTAACATTTAATTGTTGATATGAATCAACATCGCCAACATGAAAGGTAAGGAATAATTTCCCTTCATTTTAAAGTTTATATCATGTGATGTTCGTGCCATTTCCAATCTCTGTAATAAAATGTGAGACAACTTTCCAGTATATTATAACACACAAAAAAAATGCATTGTACCCTATTTGAACCTTCTTGAACCTGTGAACTACATTGAACTCCTTTGAACCTGATTAAACCAATGTGAACTTCATTGAACTGCTTTGAACTTTCTTGAACCGGTTTGAATTGCTTTGAACCTTCTTGAACCAGTTTGAACTATGTTCATAGGGGTTCAAATATTTATTCTTCCACTTTTCATCTTTATAAAACATGATCTTTTCAAGGATAAGAATCAACAACCATGCAAATCCTGTATTTTGGTCAATAATAACAAGATAGGGGCCAAGTTTTGAAAATTTTAAATTGGGGCACTATAAGTGGTCCAACAGCTGGCTCTGACTAGGGAATGATTTTTCATGCAAAAAGAAGAGAATACCAAAATCTCTAGTGTTGAATAACATTGCCTTATCCATTGGGTAATAGAGTCAAGAAAAATATAGTGCAAGGAGATGCTTACAGATGGGCGGAGGGCCAACTGGGAAAACAACAAGCCAAAACTAAAAAGTAAAACAAACTACACCTAAAACACACCAAAAACTTATTTACAAGTGATAGGAAAAACATCCCATACCTCCAAGAATGCATATGACCGCTCATGTGAAACCATCAATTGGCTATGAGAAGTACCTCCCAGTGCGAAAAAGTGGCTGATATGTAAGCATAGTCATTCCCAACAAATTACATGAAACCATTGTGAGGCAAGATCCAATAAAAATGCATTGTAAGAGCTTTCTAAACTAGATATTGGATTCAAAAAGCCACTCCTCATCATATACTTCTGGTTTCACTTCCTGAAGGCTATAAAGATGGCTTGCAAGAATCTTCTCATTGAAATTTGAATTTTGCATTACTAGAAATTTTCTCTCCAAAAATGTATTACCAACATCATCATTAAAGAAAAAAGACTCTAGCATGGGATTATTATCAAATAGCTCATCTTCACAATCAAATTTGAATATTTCTAATTCAGATTTTGTGTGTGGTATCATAATAGAGGAGAATGAGTTTTCCTCTATTTCTACTTGAATATTCTCAAGATTCTCCAATGGTTGGGGCTGCAATAAGTCTTCATTATTTTGTCTACTGTCAAACTGAAAAGATTCATAATCTACCTGCATATAGAGATGTGGGACCTCTTTTATTTTATCATGACTATACCTTTCTTATTCATATTGAACCATCATGCTTGCCTGATAAAATTTACTTGTTGAAACTGTATTAGAAACATCAAATGCAAAGGATTCAAATTCTAAAAAAGAAATACTTTCCATCAAGATTTCATTTGATTTCTCATCACTAAATCTTTGTTCAACAGAAGATGCATCTAGACATGTCAATAATTTTTTTGTTTGATTAGTGTGATTGTCACTCTCATCAGAAAAATCATCATTTTCAACATGCAAATGATAAATCCCTGTAATTCTAGGAGAGCTATTTCCAGCCATAAGACATGGATGAAAATATTCATCATTAAAGTTTGTTAGATTTTGGTGGTAAGAAATGGGTGGTGTTGGTTTTGTTGCCTTCAATATGAGTTTCCTTTGCTGAAACTTTTCTATGGGTTTAAAATTTTGATCATGAAAAAATATTTCATATTTTGGGACCTTCATGACACTTTCTTCTACGCATTTCATCCCACTTTAAAGCTTATCATCATCTACCCCAATAGCCTCTTTTTTTGCATCTCTCAAATTTTGAATCTTCTTTCTTTTTAAAAGAACTTTAATTTTAGTTTGTAATGCAACAATAAAAACACATAGCTGGTTAATTTCATTCAGTTTGCAGACTTGAGGAATTTTATCAACACACGTATTAAATCTATCAACAAAATATCTCATAGATTCATCCCTTTTCATATGAATTTGAAATAAACTCAACAACTTATAAGTATCAACCACAGGCTAAAATCTTCTAAGAAATTCTACCTTTAAATCATCCCAGCCAGTAATACATCCATCTTGCAAATTTTGAAACCATTCAGCAACGTTTCCAACAATGATTTCAACAAAAAATCTGACAAACATGTCATCTTCTTACACTCCAAGAATACCACATGTAACAATAACTACTTTAATATGATCATCTGGGTCTTTAGTTTTATCTCCAACAAACTTTGGAAGATATTCTCTTGATTTTTTAGGTAGGACTGAATATTGGGGCAATGCAAAAGGGCCAATTTGTGCCCCCCATGGTTGAGCTGTAACTAAAGCCATAACACACTGGAATTCTTTCACCAAAATATTTCTAAGTTCAAATACAAAGTCACCAATCTCACACAAAGATATTTCAAATTTTGAGGAAATAAAGAAGCACTAATCTTTGATTCTAAATCCCCCGCAGAGTCACCAAAAATCTATTAGTAAACAAAATTGCATTTCAAAAATACTAACACAAACTAACTCACAATGCTTTGATGAAAGTACAAATGCTACTAACATTTTTGGAGAAGTTATCATGGATTTGATAACTTTCCTCTGAATTCAGAGGTACAACTCCCTCTTAACATATATGCAATGAATTAAAAAGCTAATATGTTTTTCACCAGAAAGCAATAAAGGACATTAACACCTACCCATAACCATGCAAGTAGATGCAAAAGGATTGGACATTAACTGAAGAGAATGTAAGAAAATGATACAAAGCCCACTTCCCTCACACTCATAGTTGGTAATTAATCAAACCAAGAACACATATTTTTTCCAAAAGATGACTTAATCTGAAAACAAAGTTCCAAAATGAGCACATATACAACTAAAATGACAAAACATGATGCTGAAAATGATTTAAATGAGACACAACTCAATAAAATATGAGAGAAACGATAATGAATTCACATACCCATAAACTCTTCCTCCATTATTTCAATATAAAAAATGAGTTCACAGACTCAAACTTCTATACATTCAAACTGCATGAAAAGAAAATATGCCCTCCTCTACAAATCTCTGCTACAAAAAAAGAACTATCAAAATGTCTCCTTCCCTCTAATCTCACAAACTTTTCTAGAAAAAATAAGAAACCCATCTCCTCAACTTTTTCCCAATAAATAATATCTTATTGATGGTTATTCACTTACTATAACCAATTCTTGAAAGCCATTTCTTCTCTAATCTTTATTTCTTTTTCCTCTCATGATCTTCTCATATATAATTTGATATCTTTATAAAATATTGATTTTAAATTTTATAAGAATACGATTTAACATCTTCAAATGATATTTGGACAAGTGGCATTTAAATATGTTAGTCCAAATTGAAATACTCTTCATGCTGGGCGGATCAAAATATTCTGGATAGTTAAATTGGGTCTTGGTACAGGGAGCATAATGTTTTACCCCACCGTTGGATCTCCTTGATTTTCAGATATGTTTGTGTTGTTCTCATTGCGCCCAACTCCACTAGAGAAATTTGAAAATTATGTCTGAGTCAAAATTTATACAGATCTAAGTAGAGGTATAAAAAACTGTCAAAACAAATCATACTTGTGTTAATGTTATCAGCAGCTTTCACATTCTTTGCACTCAAACATACAAAATTCACCATTACCGCCACCTCTTTTTTATTATTACTAATATTAATGTTTACATGAATCAAACATCATCCCTTTGAGTTATCTAAAATATTCCATCACCTTACGATCATAATGAGTTGGATAAATTTTAGATTTTCAAAATTGTGCATAGTTGCTATAGTGTTCCAGCATTTTTGTTGTTTCTATCATGCAGCCATGATAATAAAATTGAAATCTTTACCATTAATGCATATACCTCATTAGATACCCATACCAACTATATTCCATGTATTAAACAATAATTGCACCCCTGCAGTACTTTTAACATTTAATTGTTGATATGAATCGACATTGTCAACATGAAAGGTAAGGAATCATTTCCCTTCATTTTAAAGTTTATATCATGTGATGTTTGTTCCATTTCCAATCTCTATAATATAATGTGAGACACCTTTCCAGTATATTCAAACACACAAAAAAATTCCTTGTACCCTATTTGAACCATCTTGAAACTGTGAATTGCATTGAACTCCTTTGAACCTGTGAATTGCATTGAACTCCTTTGAACCTGATTGAACCAGTCTGAACTTCATTGAACTACTTTGAACCAGTTTGAACTGCTTTCAACCTTCTTGAACTAGTTTGAACTATGTTCAAAGGGGTTTAAATATTTATTCTTCCACTTTTCATCTTTATAAAACATGATCATTTCAAGGATAAGAATCAACAACCATGCAAATCCCGCATTTTGATCAATAATAAAAAGATAGGGGCCGAGTTTTGAAAATTTTAAATTGGGGTACTATAAGTGGGACAACACCTTACAAAAAAGACCAATAATTTACATTAGGATGATCCAAAGGATCTAATCCCTTTATTTCAAAACAAAACTATCCTATCTCTGAAACATGCATAGGGTGCCCTTCACCATCGACCTTTTGGATATTTACTTTTCTTTTTGGATCATATTTTGCTTTGTTTTTTAATGTAGTCAAGAATGGATAAATCCAAAAAGATCATTTTGATCCTTATAGCCAATACACACAACAAAAAACAATAAGAAAAACAACCCAAGAGTGACAAAAATGTGAGATCAACCTTCATTTATGATCGGTGAATTAATTACATCAGACCTACTACATGAAATCTCACATGCTAGATATACATGCCAGATTAGATCTTAAATATCTTACAAACCCTACCCAAGATGCACTAGATAATCTTATGAAAATTCTCTTCTCCCATAGGAACAAGTCCATAAGATTAAATAGAAAATAAAATCACCAGTCAGCCTAGAAAAGATCATATTTTCCAAGAATAAGAAAGCATATTAAAAAAATTAGGTCATGACCCAAAACACAACTAGATCAACCTCCAATAAAAAAAATAATAGACATGATCATACAAATAAGTCAGCCTCAAATGTAATAATGAACTGGCACGATCACATTCAAAAAATCCAACTAGTAGATCAGGAAATTAATCGAAAACCCAACCACTGATCGGTAACAAGAAGAACAATACATACCCTCAAAGAATCTACAATAACTCATGTGCGATGAATCCAAATGAGGTGTGATCATAGGATAAGGTCCAATATACTACTAAAAACACATAGGAGCAACCGCAACTAAAAAGGATAACCACACATTGACCGCCACTAGAAACACAAGACTGATCAATAGGAAAAAAAAATATTTTTGTTTGATGCAAGATTGCAAAGATCCCAAGATGCTCCTACATTAGACACCTGGGGTAATTGAAAAAGTGAGTCTCACACTTTTCTAGGGCCAAAGGAAAACCAAATATCTCTACCTTAGCCTGATGAATCTTCAACTGGTTTGTCCTTCCACTTGATTAGATATTCCATATACTACTTACTTCTTGTGCTTCAACCAACTCTACTATCCAAAATCCTCTCTATCTTCTCCATCTTCTTCTTAGGATACTGTTGTCCCACATATGATTCTCCATTGCTACTATAATCTGATTCATGATACTCATACAAATCAGCAATATTGAAGATCAAGGATATATCCATGTCCTCAGGTAATTCTACCTCATAAGCATTCCCTAAATCAAATCTCCTCAAGATCTTACAAGGACCAAATTTCTTCATATTCAACTTGTTATAAGTACCAATTGGAAATCTACCCTTCTGCAAGTATACCATAACTTAATCTCCCTAATGAAATTCCTTATGTCTCCTCTTATCTACTCTCTTCTTATAATCTTGAATCATTTCCTCTAAATGATGTCCCACCTCCTCGTGCAAGGATCGCATAACCTCTGCAAATTCCTCTCCTTTAGAACTCTTCTTAATATCATGACTGATATCCCTTAACTCTACTATCCCTTAGTATTAAATTTAATAACCACTTCAAATGGTGTCTTCCATGTGCTCCTATTTACTAAATTTTTTATATGCAAACTTTTCCTGTGGTAAAACTAAATCCCAATTTCTAGGCTTATCTCCAACTAAACATCTCAACAAGTTTCCCAAACTCCTATTCAAAAGCTTTGTTTGTCCATCAGTTTGTGGATGAAAACTAGAACTAAACTTCAAACTAGCTTTCATCTTCCAAGGTGTCCTCCAAAAATACCCAACAAACCAAATATCCTTGTCTGATACAATGCTCTTAGGTAAGCCATGTAATCTCACAATCTCTTTGAAAAAATCAGCTACATGCACTGCATTTGTAGTCTTCTTAAAAGGAATAAAATGTTTCATCTTAGAAAACCTATCTACAACCATAAAGATAGAATCATAATCTCTCCATGTTGTAGGAAATCCAAGTACAAAATCCATACTAATCTCCTCCCAAGGTCTGACTGGCACTGTCAAAGGTGTGTACAACTCCACATTAAGACTACTTCTCTTAGAAACTCTACATACTTTACAACTCTATACAAAATTCCTCACATCCTTATGAAATTGTGGCCAAAAGTAACTCTCATTGACTAAAGAAACTGTCTTATGAATGCCAAAATATCCTGCAAAACCTCCACTATGTTTCTCCTTAATCATATTATCCCTCATGGATTTCCTAGGTATACATAACTGACTACCCTTGAATAACATCCCATCTTGAATGAAATAATCCAACAACTTACTTCTGTCATTAATAGTAGGTTCCTTAAAATCTTTTCAAGATTCAGCAAAATATGTATCTTCCTCATACAAGGTCTTCAATTCATCAAAACCCAATACTGCAATCTTCATCTCAGTAAAAAAGTTCTTCTCCTACTCAAAGCATCAACTACTTTATTTTCTACCCCACTCTTATGCTTCAAAACAAATGTATAACTCTACATAAACTAAACCCATCTCAGATGTATTTGATTCAACTTACCTTGGCTACTCAAATACTTCAATGCTTGATGATCAATATACAATACAAACTCCTTTGGTAAAAATTAATGTCTCCATTTCTTCAAATCTTGGATTATAGCATAGAATTCCTGATCATACACTGAATACCTTTTCTTATCATCATTCAAATTCTCACTAAAATAAGAAACAAGTCTTCCTTCTCGAGTTAAGATAACTCCACTTGCATTTCCACTAGCATCACAATCTACTTGAAATATCTTTTTGAAATTAGGTAAAGCTAATACTGGTTGCTCTGTCACCTTCTACTTCAACAAATTAGAGCTACTTTGTGCTCCATGTGTCCATATGAACTCATTCTTATCACCTCTCATAGTTTCATTCATCGGTCCACAGATTGAGCTAAATTTTTTGATGAACTTCTGATAGAAACTAGCTAACTCATGAAATGATCTTATTTCTCCAACACTCTTTGGTGTAGGTCACTTAATAATGGATTGCACTTTCTCAGGATCCATCTTCAATCCTTCGACAAATTTCAAAAATCCCAAGTATATCAACTCCTCCTTCATGAAAGTACACTTATTGATGTTTATCAACAACTTCTCTTCCCTCAACCTTTGTAATACTTGTTCAACATGTATAAATTGTTCCTCTTACTAAAAATTAGGATGTCATCCAAATATACAATGAAAAAATTACCCAAAAATCTCTTCAAGACTTCATTCATCAACCTCATGATAGTACTAGGTGCATTAGACAATCTAAAAGGGATTACCAACCATTCATACAGTCCCTCATTTTTCTTAAATGGTGTCTTCCACTCATCACCTTCTTTGATTATAATATGATGATACCCACTCTTCAAGTCTATCTTGGTGAAATAATTAGCTCCACTTAATCAATCCATCAAGAAATCCATCTTTGGCAAAGAAAACTGGTACCTAATTGTAATATGATTGATATCTCTTGAATCAGTACACATTCTCCACTGTCCATCTTTCTTAGGTGCTAATACTATAGGTACTACACATGGAATCAAACTTTCTCTAATCAATCCTCTCTGCAACAAGTCTGGCACTTTCCTATCGAGTTCTTCACCCTCCATTGGTGACATCCTATATGCTACTTTATTTGGTAAACTATCTCTTGGTATCAAATCCATGAAATGATTAATACTTCTTACCCATGGTAGTCCATCAGGTACATTATCTGATATGATGCCAACATACTCATTCAACAAACTAGTGATTTTCTCAGGATCTCCTTCTACCAAAACATTCTTCTTAGACTCCTTAGGCACTAAATAAAAACACACATTGTTATGCTTCATGCCATCCAAAAATTTCATTCCATCCACTAGAAAAATCCTTGCACTGGTACACACTTCACTCTTAAGAGGTTCCTCTTAAGGTAACAAATTTTGTTTCACCCCATTAGCAACAATAGTGTAAATATTCTTTCTACCATCATGTATAGCTCGCCTATCATACTGCCATGGTCTACCAAACAAAATATGACACAAATCCATAGGCATAATATCACACAAATCCTCATCATAGTATTACCAATCTTGAGCTTATCACTTACCAGTACCTCATGTTCATCTTGTATCCATGCAATCTGATAGGGTTTAGGATGCTTCATCTTTTGCAACTTTAGTTTATCAACCAACTCCTCTAAATAAAGATTATCAGAAATACCACTGTCTATAACAACATTACACACCCTGTTCTACACATTATATATGGTTCTAAACAAATTATTTCTCTGTATAGACTCCTCTTGTTTTCAGTGATAGAGGATTCTCCTAGTCACCAAGGTTTAACCTTACTCTACTCCATTTTTATTCACTGAACCAATGGACTCTTCAGCACCAAATGTTGTTCTCCTACTACCCTCTAGATTCTTCTTAGAGTTACTTTTCTTGCATTCAAAGGATCTATGTCCTTCTTCACCACATTTAAAATAGGTTCCACTGAACTTCTGTTAGAAACACTAAGAGGGAAGGGGGGTGAATCAGTGTTTTCCTATTTATTATATTTTAGAAACTTTAAATATAAATCAAATATATACCAATTGAATCTTAATACAAGAACACATAACACATGATGTGATTATGGGGAAACCTTGATTAGAGGAAAACCCCGGTGGGAATTACCCACAAATATTGCAGTAGTATAATGAACCTGTTAAAGTTCCTTTGCCCTGTTTAGGAGTAGTCTTTACAATGACCTAGTTAAGGGTCTGACCCTATTAGGAGTCTTTTACAATTAACCCTATTAGGGGTGAGGACTCACTATCCAAAAGGCTCACTTCCAATAGGATGAAAGCTACAACCTTCTTGATAATAGATATATACTATATCCAAAAATGAACTGCTGTATGTGACACACTTGTCTGATCATTTTTAGTTATGTGCTGATGCTCTTATAATATTAAAGAGCTTTATCTCATTCTGACATCTTGTACTATTCTTTTATATCTCTGATCTGCATATTTCTTCGACACCTTCTAATACAACTTTGCATGTCATATACATATTCATGCCTGAATAGACGTGACTATAAACAAGACTTTAGTCGGCCCAAAAACAACATTCACAATGATTCCAAACAAATTGGATTAAGAATGTTTAAAATAATGTTTAATACATAATTAAAAACTTATTAAAATAGGCGCTTAGCCTTTACAAAACAAAAGATTACACGCTAATAAAAAAAATGAAGTTGGCTTCATACTCTGTTTTCTGAACTGCTAGTGTACTTGATCTTTCTGTAACTTATCCGTACTGACATTCCATACCATGTGTGTATAGGGTGATCATAAAAACATATCATAGAGTGAAGGTGCTTAGTCTGAATCGGTCGTAAGCATGTGCGTTGGTGCTCTAATCATATGTATATCTCTGTTCTATCATGTCTTCTATACTTAGTCAATTTCCACTTCAAAGTTTGCTGTCAAAACTTCATATGACTTTGTTGTTATAATGACAACACAAAATAAGTCATATTCTCCCTGGGAGTCAACTTGCCACCAACTTCTTCCTTTCACAAGTACTTTTCCCTTCATATTGTTAGAAACTCCTATCATTCCTCTTATACTGATCATTATCTTTAACTTTTGAATCAATTTTGCCCTGATCTCCTGAAGATCTACCTCTACCTCTTTGGAATCTTCCTCCTCTACTTCATTATTTTTTTTCATGCTTCCTATTCAGCTTCTCTTCAGCCTTCAAGGCCCACTTATAATCCTCTTCTACACTCCTTATCTGCAATAGGCTGAATTCATCTTGTATAGACACCCTTAAACAATTAAGATACCGATAAACTTGTTCAACCTCATCATCTATATGACCCGATTTAATGTTCAACTTGTATAAATCCTCAGTATAAATCTTAACACTTAGGTCTCTTTGCTTCAAATTATGCAACTTCCTAAACAATCTCACTTGATAGTCCTCAACCAAGAACTTAGCTTTCAACTTGTTCACCATCCTCTCCCAAGACTTGATCTTTTCTTTACCTCTTCTTTTCCGATTGGTCTGCAAATGTTCCCACCATAGGGTTGCATTTCCTTTCAACTTGGTATAGACATACTCCACCTTCTTATTTTCATTAGTTCTCTCAAGCACAAAATAATTGTCCATCTCTGTGATCCAATCTATCAACTCATCAACATCTAGGTTGCCATGATAATCAGGGGGATTGAAATGAGGGCTCTTATTAACATTAGTCAAATCCCTAATGAACCTTTCCTCTTCACCATTCAACTCTGGTTGTGCCTCATTGTGTTTTTCTTCCAAAGATGGATCTTGATGTTGATCATCTCCTTATTCACCACTAGCATCTTCTATATGTTGTCCTCTTCTCTGAGAAGTTTCTATTGCTTCCAATTAGGAAGAAATTTATCTTCACAAGTCTAAGACTACTGGATCTAGATTTATAGCTCCACCTCTATCATTTCTCCAGGCCATTGTGAAATCCTTAGTAGGTGTAGGTTGGATCCTTTCAACCTCCACCCACAAGAAAACCCTAAGTTGCAAAAATCTTACTCAATCTTGCTCTGATACCACTTTATGCAGTCAAGGATGGATAAATCCCAAAATGTCATTTTGATCCTTGCAGCCAACACACACAACAGAAAAAAATAAGCCAAGAATGAGAAAAATGTAAAATCAACCTTCAATTATGATCAGTGAATCAATTACAAAAGACCTGCAACATGCAGTCTCACATGCCAGACATATATGTCTAATTAGATTAGAAATCTCTTACAAACCCTACCCAAGTTGCGCTAGATAATATTATGAAAACTCTATTCTCTTATAGGAATACATCCATAAGCTTAAATAGAAAATAAAATCATCGGTCGGCCTAGAAAAGATAAATTTTTCCAAGAATAAGAAAATGTGTTACAAAAATTAGGTCAGGACCGAAAAATAATTGGATCCACCTCCAATAAAAATAATAAGAGATACGATCATAAAAATAAGTTGGCCTCAAATATAATACTGAGCTAGAATGATCACACTCAGAAAATCCAACTGGTAGATCGGGAAAATAATTGGAAACCCAAACAATGATCGGTAACAGGAAGAATAGTACAAACCTGCAAAGAATTTGCAATAAATCATGCACAATGAATCCAAATGAGGTGTGATCATAGGATAAGGTCTAGCATACTACTAAGAACACACATAAGTAACCACAACTAAAAAGGAAAACCACAGATTGACTACCACCAGAAACACAAGATTGATTAATAGGAAAACAAGAAGAAAATAAAAATAAAATTTGATGCAAGATTGCAAAGATCCCAAGATGCTCCTGCATCATTTTTACATGTTGATTAGACTGGACATGTTGATCCTTGATAGCATGTGGATTGGTTGAATTATGGACTTCATGTTTGGCATCCATATTTATTGGAAAAGGAATGTAAATCTTAGGTGAATAGAATTAAATGGGGTCCTTTTGTACGGGTGGAAGGTTCTCAAAGATGTGTGCCTTTGCTGACTTGCATTTGGAAAATGGTAATTAGATTGTGAGCTAGCGGATGGAGTAATATATACACCTAAGATGGTTGGAATAGATGAAGGGGAAGGTATATGTTTGGATCTAGATTTGGTAGAGATACCAATGTCTTGAGTATGATATTTTTAATTGAGGGCATGACCATTAGAATTTTCTTTGACATGAAAGGGTTTTAATATACCTTGTTCATGGAGGCTTAAACCTTTGACTTGATAATTATTTTGAATAGTGGGATACTTTATATAAGATGCAAGTCCTATTAGTAATAACTAAGAGGGGGGGGAGGGTGGGTTGAATCAGTGGCCTCAAATTTTAATCCTTAAATCAACCCTTTAACTCTTATAACCACTATTTATTTCTCAAGTTATCTTTTTTCCTACAAGATGAATGCCTTGAACAACTTATATCAATTTACTACTTGTCGGATTGCTCTGTTAAACCTTCTTCTTAATTTTTACTGATAAGCAGTCATCTATTTATTGAAATACAATAAATATGTAGAGTATACTGATATATCTAGAATGAATTATGTAAGATACAAAATAGTAAAGAAATGCATCATACACACATATAACACATGGATTTTAACGTGGAAATCCTGTTAACGGAAAAAACCACTGGGACCGGTACCCCAAATTTTCACTCTTCTGAAGTGAGCCCTGTTAGGAGCCAACCCTATTAAAGGTTACAAACACACTCTTAGGTGTGACCTTGTTAGAGGATTTTACACATATAGGTTGTCACTTAGTATTGGGCATCTAATGCTGCCATCTTTGAATTAGCCTCTCTCTTAGACTGTCAATAGGCATCGGGCATATCCAATGCTACTTTCATGAATCAACCTTTTTGGCACTCCTTGGGATGTACCTCAATATATAGAAGACTATTAAGTCCTGCTTTGTTAAGAGACTTGATGCTTCAATGGTTAAACTGAAACAATATGATCTATTTCTAATGCAACTTGAATTGTAGATTTTCAGATTTACTTAAGTATATTACCTCTCTGATCAATGTATCAATTCAATTATTTTATGCTCCACACTTTCTGCTTTGTGATGTTGTTCTCACTATTCGTCGGTGTCTGCAAAATTCCTTAGCTCTCCTTTATCTTAATTGATCAGTACTGCATGAAGGTGTTCTTCATCAATTTCTCTTTAGCATCCTCTTTTCATTCACTCCCCTTAATCCCTTTTTCATGAATGTGATATTGAAAATGAATTAAGCATGTCTCTTATATAGACATGATATTCATTATTTCTTGATTCTTGATTCTTGGCATGAAAAACA
>MU226565.1:2601357-2654688 GCA_018584345.1 Thuja plicata
GATAAATAATGTCACCTTTTATAATTTCTTCATTCCATATTGTAGCAATGCCCCCCGATGCACCATTAGAATCACCCCCACAAATGATCCCCTTCTTAAAAAATCTAAGCTTTTCCACTTTCTCTTTAAGCATCTTAGTTTCTTGAATCAATAAAATATCAAGCCTGTTATCCCTAATCATGTTCCTAACTATATCCTTCTTATGGGGATTATTCAAACCCCTTATATTCCAAGAAATAATCTTCATGATTTAACAAAGGATCCTACCTCCAGAATCTGATGGCTACCATCCGCAATGTTCCTTTTGGTTTCCTTGATTCTAACCTTTTGGCTGGATGGTCTCCCTGGTGAAGCTAATCCAGCTCCAACATCACCATTTTTACTGCTTCTTGTTGAAACCTTTAAATTTGGAACCTCTTTATCTTTCTTCCCTTTTTTTTTTTTTTTCTCCTTTAGTATATTTCTCGTCTTCTCTGTCACTTTGCTCTCCTTCAAGGATCTGAGTGATCTCTGTAGCGTCCCCCCATTTCAGAGGCACTGTACTCACAAGGATCTGGTTTTCCTCTATTATATCCCCCCACTTAGGTGTTGCAATATCTAGATCTCTTCCTCCCCCCTTTGGGGTCACTTCTAAATTTTCTTGGCTGCCTTTCAGCTCTAGATCATATTTTTTCTAGCTTTCCTTAGTTTTCTCAGCTTTACTTTTGGTTTCGATTTGAAGATTTCCTTCCTTGTGATAATCATTTTTCTCCTCTTCAGTTTCTTCCCTTCTTTCCTTTTCATTTCCCTTAGAATCATCTTCCTTTATCTCCCCTTCTTCCATTTGGACTTCATTTTATTTTATCTCCCCTTCTTCCATTTGGGCTTCATTTTCTTTCCCATTCATTTCTTTTTTTCCCCATTTCTCAGGATCCCCAGTCGCTAAACCTACCATTGGCTTCGTACCTTTCATCTTGACACTAGTATCCTATTCCTCTTGCTCTATTCGCTGTCCTTCCCTAGCTTTACTGCTGACTTCTTTAGTTATTCTCCCTACTGGAATCCATTTCTTAGTCTTTTTCTGGATAACTTTCTCCGGGCATTTCTTTGCCCAATGACCCACCTTTTTGCAATGGAAACACGCAAAAGGTATGGTTTCATATTCAATAGTTTGTTCCCACATACCCAGCTTAGATTTAAGACTTATTTTTTCTGGCATATCCGTATCCTGCATTATCCCGACACAGATTCGAGCATAGGTAAGCCTCCGTCTCGCCGTGGTCACATTATCTATAGACAAAAGTTCTCCAAATGAGTTAGCTATCCCAACAAATATATCTTCCAGCCAATATTCAAGAGGTAGGCCATGTAGCTTAATCCAAATAGGGACCTGTCGAACGACGTCCTCCTCGAAAACAAGATTCAGACTCCATTTTTGGAGAATAAGAGTGTTTTTCCCAATCAACCATAGCCCGCTACATAGAATATTCATTCTATCTTCCTCACAAGAGAAGAAAAATGACATACATCCCTTGGCCATCGCCACAACCTCTACTTTCCCTTTCAAAACCCATTTCTGGGATACATAAGCCCTAACCACTTTGATGTTAGGTCTTACTCCTAAAAATCTGCCAACCAGCAAATTTTTCATCCTAGCTATAGAAAAATCAATGGTCTAGTCTGGGATTTCAATAACAAAGCTTCCTTGAGAAGGTTTAGAAACATTCTTAACCGGTGGTAAACAAGATTTACCTGTTGGTTTGATGCCAAAAAGGGATGCCCATTTCCTCGGTTGCCCCATCCTAGCGCCCATTTTGGGACCCCCTCCTGGGTCCTCAGGCGATTGTCCCACATCGGGATCCAATCCTATGATCGCGTTGTCCTTTCCTTCATCCTGCTTTCTATGCTTAGAGGATCCTACCTCCTCCTAAACACTCCCGCCCAAATTCAAAGTTGAATCCGGATGCTCCCGCTCTCCCATGATCAATAGATGGTTAAAACACTTTGACTGTTGCAAAAAACAAAAACCAGAGTTCTATTGCTATTCCAAAAACTTTCTTACAATCATTCTACCTTAGGAAATGAGCCATGGAGTATCTTAAGATTCTTCTCCCATCATTTTATTCCACTAGCATTGATTTCCTTCCTCCATTTTGAAAGGAATCAAAATGTTGTCTATGTTGCATGCAACATTTGTAATCTTGCAAAAGGTTGCCATGACAACATTTAGCATCTTTTGCATAAATGCTCATAACTAACTTTTAGGACCTTAATCCTTCTTCATTCGAAGAATATACATCATTAAAGCATTTTTAGGCACTTTCCACTTCTTCTCTAAGTCTAGGATACATTTAGACTCATTTTCCCTAATCTAAGCCAAAACAAGCATTTAAACCAAAACTAACTAAACTAGATTGGATTAGTACTAATTACTTAGTCCATCTAGTCACACACCTTCTAGACCTTCTAAGGTCAAAAGTAAATCAATGACTTGGCTAGAGTCAGTTACAATCCAAAATTGATTAGACACTGGGAGTTTTCCTAGGGGCTCCTGCACCATCCTCCCCAAATTAAAAAGCTTCAATCCACCCTTGGATTGAGTAAGTTGAGGTCAATGCCCAACTTTTTGAACTATGTTTCCTTTATCCAAATTGTATCTACATATTTTTGTCCATGCCACTTCACTAAGTGTTCTAGGTATTCCTTCATCCTTGTCTTCTTGTAGACTCTGGAATCCAATATGTGTTCTTCTTTCTTGATTGGTTCACATGGCAAGTTGAGCTCCTCCGCCTCCTGTATGACTTCAGTCAAACTCTGATCTTCATCTAGGATTGGGCCTTTGTGTAAAACCAAGTCTGCAACATTAAACACCATAGATAGACCCATATCCTCTGGAAGTTCCACCTTGTAGGAATTTGCTCCATACTTGGCTAGTATGATACATGGGCCAATTCTTCTCATCTAAAGCTTATGTGGTTTTCATTTTTTTAATTTTTCCTTGTTGAGGTGAACCATCACTAGATCCCCAACTTTGAATTGGACATCTCTTTTCCTCTCATCCACTTTTCTCTTAAGCTTCTCTGTATTTTCAATGAGTGTCTTCCTCACTGTCTCATAGAATTCTTGCATAGAATGTGCAAAGTCATCTACATAGCCACTTCCCTTGGCTCCATCCTTTAGATCTCTGAGCTCATATATGCCTCTTGTATGAAGGCCATAAACTATTTCAAAAGGACTCTTACTAGTAGTCCTATTCACTATGTCATTGTAGGCATATTCTGCTTGCCCAATGAGTTGGTTCCAAGTTTGACCATACTCCTTAGTTAAACACCTTAGGAGATTTCCAAGACTCCTATTTACTACCTCTATTTGGCCTTCAGACTGAGGATGGTATGCAGATCCAAAAGACAAGTTGGTTTCTAACTTCTGCCAGAGAGTCTTCCAAAAATGACTCATAAACTTTGTGTCTTTGTCTAACACTATGCTCAATGGAAAACCATGTATTTTGACTACCTCCTTGAAGAATAGGGAAGCTATCTAACTTGCATCATTTTTTGTCTTGCAGGGTACAAAGTGTACCATCTTACTAAATCTGTCCACAATAACATAAATTCTATCTATTCCCTATTTTGTCTTGGGCAATCCCACTAAAAAATCCATTCTCAGACATTCCCATGGGCTGGTTGGAATGGGTAAGGGATGGTATAGGCCTACATCAGTAGATGTACCTTTTTCCTTTTGACAAATAACACAACCTTCTACATATTTCTTAACATCCAAATTCATCTTGGGCCAAAAGTAAAATCTTTGAACTAATTATTGTGTCTTGTTAACACCAAAATAGCCACTAAGTGCACCATTGTGTTTCTCCTTGATTAGATTCTCTCTTATAGACCCCCTAGGGATACACAATTGATTCCCTTTAAACAATAGACCACTCTATAAGGTATATTCATAGAATTGACTATAAAAGTGATTATTATATTCTAGGCATACCTTATAAATTTCTGCAAAGTCTTCATCTTCACTGTATAGGTCTTTGAAGTTGTCTATCCCCATGCTCTGCAGTTGTATCTCTTGAATGGTCAAGGCTCATCTACTTAAGGCATCTACTACCTTATTCTGCAACCCCTTCTTTTATTTGATGTTGAAGGTGTAAGATTGTAGGTACTAAACCCAGTTCATATGTTTTTTACTGAGTTTATCTTGAGAGTTCAAGAAACTTAATGCTTGATTGTCTGAATAGACTATGAACTCTTTTGGAAGCAAATAATGCCTCCACTTTCTCAGTGCCTAGACTAGAGCATACATCTCTAGGTCATAAGAAGAGTATTTATTCTTAGCTTCACTTAGTTTCTCAGAGTGAAAGGCCACTGGTCTTCCCTCTTGAATCAAGACTGCACCAATGGCTACATTGTTGGCATCACATTCCACTATGAATAGCTTTTCAAAGCTTGGAAAAATCAAGATTGGTTGGGTAGCAATCTTTTTATTTAACAACTCAAACCCATGGCTAGCTTGTTCATTCTATAAAAATTTAGTTTTCATCCCACCCTTGATAGTATCAATCATAGGAGCACAAATTGCACTAAATTATTTGATAAAATTTCTATAGTACTGCGCTAAGCCATGAAAAATTCTTACCTCAGTACTTGTTCTTAGAGGAGGTCAGTTGATGATGGCTTCCACTTTGCTAGGATCCATCTTTAGGTTGCCTTGAGATAACACAAATCCAAGATACACTAATTTTTTCTTGATGAATTCTCACTTCTCCAAGTTTATCATCAGCTCCTCCTCATGTATCTTCTTACAAAAAAATTCTAGATGTCTAAGATGTTCTTCTCTTGTCTTACTGTAGATGAGTATATCATCCAAGTAGACTACCACACATTTTCCAATATAGTTTTTAAGGACTTCATTCATCAACCTTATGAATTTTGATGGGGCATTGGATACCCCAAATGGCATTACAAGCCACTCATATATCCCTTCTATGGTCTTGAAGGCTATTTTCCATTCATCCACCTCATTTACCCTGATTTGATGATAGCAACTCTTTAGGTCTATCTTGGTAAAATACCTTGCTCCTCCTAGATAGTCCATTAGGTCTTCTATCCTAGGGATAGGGAACCTATACCTAATGGTTATCTTGTTTATTTCTCTAAAGTCAGTACATAACCTCCATTTTCCTCCCTTTTTAGGGGTTAAGATAATGGGTACGACATAAGGGCTAATACTTTTCCTAATCAGACCTTGGCTTAGGAGTTCTTGAATCTGCCTAGCTATCTCCTTATTTAGTTGAGGAGTCATCTTATATGCAGCCTTATTAGGAAGGGTATCTCCAAGTATTAGGTCTATTTGGTGGCTTACTGACCTCTTAGGTGGTAGGTATGATGGTTGTCCATCACTGACAATGCCTTCATACTTCTGTAGAAGCTCCTGTACTTCTTTTAGCAACTCTATCTTCTTGACTGCTCTATCTGTACTTTCTTCCTTTGGTTTCAACACCAGTATAAAACCAACTCCCTCTCCTTATTCTAAGGCTTCTAAGAACTCTTTCTCACTCACCATGAGAATATTGTGTCTAGATGACTTCATTTCTGCATCATCCAATAGTGATTGTATTTTAAATGTCACATTGTCCTTCTTGAAAGGATATGAATTATTTGCACCATCATGCATGGCCTTTCTATTGAATTTCCATGGTCTACCTAGGAGTAGGTGACATGCATCCATGGGTATCACATCACACAATACTTTTTCCTTATACCTCCCAATTGAAAACTCCACCCAAGCTTTCTCATTGACATAGACATATTGCCCTTTGTTTAGCCAGGTGACTTTGTAATGATTGGTGTGGGGTATTCTTGTCATCTTCAACTTGTTGAATGCTTCCTATGACACTATATTGTCAGTAGAACCTAAGTCTATAATGAATCTACACAATTTCCCCATCATTTTACACTTCACTCTAAACAATGACCTCCTCTGACTAGGCTCTTCTTTTACTGGATCCTTAATATGAGTTCTCCTCATCATTAAATTCTCACCTTCCTCTGACTCTAAGGGAATATCAGGGTATTTGTTTCCACCACTAGTCTCTTCTTGGACATAATTCAATCTTTTATCACTTCCTTGAGAAGTAGTACCCTTCTCTAGATATCTATATGCATGATGTCACATCTAGTTGCAGTGGTAACTCTTCATAGTAGCAAAGTAGTTACCCCTGCCTTGGTTGTTGTTTCTTCCTCTTCCACTAGAGTTCCTTCCTCTATTTGAACCACCTTGGTTGGAGTTTCCTTCTTGTTGTTCAACAAATTTAGTCTCCCCTTGATTTTTTGGTTCGGAACTCCTTCCACCATATCCACCTCTCTGTCCTCTAGTGTCGCTTCCTCTACCTCTTCCTCTGGTAGCACTAGAGTCTTGTTTCTTCCTCAGCTTCTCTTCAATTTTTATGACAATTTGGTGGCACTTCTAAATGGTGTCTAGAGTCAAAAGACTCATCTCATGCTATATGGTCCACTTTAGTCCATTAAGGTATCTTCATACCTTAACCTTCTCATCCTCTACAACTATAGATCTCATGCAAAGTCTCTAAAACTCTTTAGTATAGGAGTTTACATCTAGGTCCTTCTGTCTCAAACCTTGTCTTCTCTTACGTAATTAGATTTCATAATCCTCAGGGATATAAGCATCTCTGAATTTTGCAACCATAGCCTTCCATGAATAAATGAGCCTCTTTCCTTCCCTCTCCCTCTCATCTTGGATGAATTTCCACCAAATTAGTGCAGACCCTCTCAATCTAGCTTTAGCAACCTTCACCTTTTTAGCCTTAGTGATTCCATCAAACTTAATATCATTTTCTAGTCCCTCTATCCAATCTAGGACTATCTCTGGATCCACCTTTCCAATAAAGACTAGAACTCCTTTTAGTGCTTTTCCACTCATAACCTTTAAATCTTTCAGGAATGGCTCCTTAGTAAGGACATGGTCAACTTCAGGTACTTCATCATCAATGGCAATGTCCTTTCCTTTCCCTTCAACCTTATCCTTCACTTCATCTGCTTTCACATCAACTTCATCAACCTTTTTCTCTAATTGAGCCAATCTGTCTTGGATTATCCTATTCTCCACTTCTTGATCATCTACCTTCTTAGCCAAATCAGCATTTTTAACCATTGTTGACTCTCCTACTAATTCTATTGGTTGGAACATTAACCACAAGCCTGATCAACCTGCTTTGATACCAATCTGATGGAAGTGCTCCAAGGTTTTCTTTGCACTTGCTCAACTTAGGACTATGCTTGTCTTAGTCCATTTAGGATTCCTATTTGTCTTCTAGAACCCTAAAAGTGTCAAGTATCTAAGCCTAAGACTATTCTAACTCCACTCTAAGAGTTAGTTCCTTTGTGCTTAACCTTAAAGGATTTCCAACATTGAAATTTCTCTTTGTCACTATACTCTATTGGATGATTCCAAGCTCAAACTCTCATAACTTTCTCACCAGTGCTACAAGGGATATTTCCATTACTAATAAATCCATTTTACATCCCATCAATCCCATTTGAATGGGTCTTCAAACTCAAAACAATCGAGTTCCAAATTCACACTGTTTTTGGTCCTATTAGGCCTAGTAGCCCAATTATCCCTATCCAGAGGGTTTTTCTGGATTCCCTCTCAAAACTCTCAAACAACCCTAAAAAAAAACTTAGGATTCAAACACCCTTTTCTAAGATCTTAGATATTTTCAAGGTCTTAGCTCCCTAAGTCCTCGGTACACTGTTGTCCTGAAATATTGGTCAAATAGGGCTATTTTCATGCATTGGTTATAGTCATCTGATTTCTATCTAGAAATATATCTAGATGGATTGGTAAGGACCTTAGCTCATAGATAGGGTTCTATTTGACCATAATGCTTCCAAAGCAACACTTGGTTTTCTTTTCCCAAACATACCCTTACAATGACATTCAATTATTTCTTTGTTACATACCTTGCCGGACATGCATTGCTCGCCTAAGGCATAAATTTAAAAATAGCTACTCAACTCCTAAGACCTCCTACTTGCATATTTACACTTTACATAGGCTCCCCTAACATATTCATCTACAACTAGAAGTTTCCCATGGTTGGATTCTATGGGGGAGCCATGAAATTGAAAACTACTCTGTCTACCCCAACAACTGTACTAGTTCCTAAACAATTTACAAAATAAATCTAATCTAATCTAAGAAACTTGATCACTAAATGAAAAACTCTTAAAACTTCCTACTCAACATAGATCCAACATTAGATTTGTCAGTTCAATCCATTAGAACACTCATTAACGCAAAACACTTTGACTGTTGCAGAATACAAAAACCAGAGTTCTATTGCTATTCCAAAAACTTGCTTAAAATTATTCTACCTCAGGAAATGAGCCTTGGAGTGTCTTAAGATGCTTCTCCCATCATTTTAGGCCACTAGAATTGATCTCCTTCCTCCATTTAGAAAGGAATCAAAAAGTTGTCTATGTTGCATGCAACATTTGCAATCTTGCAAAATGTTGTCATGACAACATTTAGCATCTTTTGCATAAATGCTTAAAACTAACTTTTAGGACCTCGATCCTTCTTCATTCAATGAATATACATCATTAAAGCCTTTTTAGGCACTTTCCACTTCTCCTCTAAGTCTAGGATACATTTAGACTCATTTTCCCTAATCTAAGCCAAAAAAAGCATTTAAACCAAAACTAACTAAACCAGATTGGATTAGTACTAATTACTTAGTCCATCTAGTCACACACCTTGCTAGACCTTCTAAGGTCAAAAGTAAATCACTGACTTGGCTAGAGTCAATTATGCACCAAAATTGATTAGACACTGGGAGTTTTCCTAGGTGCTCTTGCACCACTGATATCATGCATGGTTGACTTTCGGTCAAACATGGTCAAACCTACTATGATCATCCTTATTTTCACACCAAGTGTTCCCTGTACCCCTTAGAACCTAGGATTTTAGTTTTGTACCTTTTAGAGATGGTTGAATTTTTGGTCAACTTTGGTTGACTTTTGGGTCAACAGTCTTGTTTTGCGTGTGTAAGCCTTCCTAAGGGCTTAGCAAGTCCTAGAAACTTCCTTTCATGTAATTCAGAGTATAGTTGACTTTTGGTCAACTTTGGTTGACTTTTGGTCAACTATCTCGGTTTGCATGCCAATCAAAGTGTGTATCTTTGGGACCCCTGTAGGATAGTTCCAAGAGCTATCCTACCTTGTATGACCCTTCCAATTTCTATTTTCTTCTGCACCATTTTGTGTGCACTTGCTACGTTTGAGGTAGTGTAGCCACCCTTTAAGTGTATTTTTAAATTTTTTTGATTGTGTGTTTTTGCCCAACTTTTGGGCATGATAGATTGATTCTTTATTTTAATGCCTGAAGGTTAAATGGTTTATTAATACAGTGACTATTAAATTAAAGTTCATATTATTATAAGTCATTTTATTATTAAAAGTAAATTTAACTCACTAAGTGGGAAATAATATTATAAAAGGGAAAAGTTATTTATCCCACATTGACAAGATGAAAGGAAAATCTATTGAGAAAAGTGTTTAAAAAGGAAAGAAGGATCTCATTTTTGACATGCTTGGATATTGAAGAAATTGGTGAAATATTGGAGATTTTCTTTCGATGGCTTGGAGGAAAAAACCCCTCTATGCTAGCATTATTCTCGATGTTTCAAGATATAGTCAAGATGATTTGTAAGAGCTTCCGGGTTAAATCTATTTGTATGTGTTGCTATTGCATTGAAATTAATGTACGAGTTTCAAGGGTTAGATTTCATGGGAAGAAAGGGTTTGTGGCTTAGCAATTTAGTAGTGACTGAGATGTTGGGTAATTTGTTGAAGACGTTTTGTTGTGATTGATATACCATACTTAGAGGACTTGATAATTGTACATTCAAAGATACAATATTATTGATGGTTGTATTACTGTAGCAGTAGGTTACTATAGCATTCTGTATTACAATAGCAGTGAGTTACTATAGGAGCATGTATTACTATAGCAACGGGTTACTATAGTAGTTTGTATTACTGTAGAAACACAAGTTATTGTAGTAGTTCATAATACTATAACAATCAAGTTTGCACTTAGAATATCATTGTTGTGTCTATGAATCTTTTGTCAAAGATATATAGGGTTGTTGATAAATGACACCTTCAAAATATAGTCCTTGGGGTATGCAAAAATCTTGTGATATTTGTTTAAAGGAAAGAGAGTTTTTAGACTATGAATGTTATTTGTGAAAACTTATTACATGGTTGGAATTAAATTTTATTGTTATTGGAAAGGTGAATGCATTGATAGTGTTTGTAATTTATTTGTGTTGCATTCTCATATGTAAATATGAACATACAACTACACACCTTTAAACATTTAAGACAAACTAAAAAAACTCAAAATTCAGGTTTCTTGTAAACTATTTGGAAAAATTCTTGAGAGATGAGAAGTAAAAAAAATTATTATCAGAACAAGGGGTATCTTTACAATGGTATTAGAGCTAAAAATCCTAATATCCTAAAGGGTTTAATATGAATAAGTAGTAACATGATTGATTGGAATGTGCACCATTAACTCATCACTATAACACAAGGAGAAACATGGATTTGCATAACATAGGTCAAGAAGAACAAGGGGAATAGGAAGAGTAGGTTATAGGAAATATGGGTGAGAGACGGGATCCAAGAGAAGAAAGATTATTTAATTTTCTAGAGGCTATATAGATGGGGCTGCAACAGGTAGAAAAAATATATTTGAACAAAACCAATGCATGGATCTTATGATGTAGATGATGGATAGACAAATGTGAATTAAAGTGAATAACAATGGAGGTAATAAGAATGAAAAAAATGGATAAATAATGGTGGAAATCATGAAGAGAATAATAGAAAGAACAATGTCCATAGAAGAGGATCGGCTCATGATAATTTTGGCCATGTAGCTAGACACACAAGGATAGTTAGTTTGAGGCCACTCATACCTACTTTCCCACCTAGAGTTCTGATACAACCAGAGAATGAACCACAAATTACAAAGTTGCAGGCATAATTTCAGAGAGATTGGGAAGATGGACGAGAAGAATTCTGGGCAGCTATCTCATTAAGAGAATAAATAGATGTGAGGCTGAAGCATCTCCCTTGTGTAGGTGGTAGGGGACAACATAATGATTTATAGAAGAAGGTGAGAAATCTCACACTACCCTACTATGATGGATATAGTAAGACTACTGCCAGAGCATGGGTACAAAAGGTTGATACCTATTTTCAGTTAAACCCAATGCTAGAAGTGGAGGTCATTAAATTTACAGCGTTACATCTCGATGGCTTAGCACATGAGTGGTGGCACAATGACATGGTCACTATGGTCCATGATCAGATTACTTCCTATGTTGAGTTCATAGAGAGTTTGATTGAGAATTTTGACAAGAAGGATCCAAAATTTAACTTTAAAGAGTTAGCTCATCTTAAAAATTGGGGCTTAGTTGAGAATTATATATCATATTTTCAGAGACTATTAGTATTGGTTATAGAGA
This sequence comes from Thuja plicata, assembly GCA_018584345.1. Lineage (NCBI taxonomy): Eukaryota > Viridiplantae > Streptophyta > Pinopsida > Cupressales > Cupressaceae > Thuja > Thuja plicata. The sequence goes on from MU226565.1 coordinate 2,612,906, forward strand.
TTTCACAAAGAACGTTGTTAGTTTTTTTCATGGATGGGATTGCAGAACCTCTGAAGGGTTAGATTAAGGGTCTCAATCCCATCACATTAAATGAAGTTTACAAGAAGGCTAGAGACATGGAACCCTCATCATAAAAAGATAGGTCTCATTCAAAGGGGTTTCCATCCAAGAAAGATAAAGATAAGAAAAATTTCCAAGTAGATTCTCAACCTAAGAATGAAATGAAAAGGTTGGACAATGAGTGATTAAATGAACTTAAGAGGAGGAAACTATATTTTTATTGCAAAGATCCTTGGGATCCTTCACAAAAGTGTTTAGTTAAAGAAAAATAAACAAAAATTGAGTACTTTTTAGCTGAGGAATCAACATCAGAGGATGTAGAATAACAATCTAATTCAGAGGGTAGTGATGACGAGAAACCATAAAAAGGAATCAGGTGGTGAAAAAACTATTGCATGAATTTCAAATGATGATCATGAAATAACCGTTAGGGTGAGGAGTGTAATACAAGGCCAATGCATTATTACATTGGTGGACATAGGGGCTACCCATATTTTTATCTCAAAGAGACTGGTCAAGGAGACAAGGCTTCAGATCAAGGGGCATTGAGAGCTTCAAAGTTATAGTGGCTAGCAGACATAAGTTACAAAGCACTCGCATGATTAATGATATACATATGCATATGGGAGACTATGACATGGTGGGAAATTTTTATGTAGTCAACATGGAAGATTATGATGTCATTCTTGGCATGACCTAGATGAAGTCTCTCCATGAATTCAATTTTAACTTAGATAAAATGGAGTTGCATTTTGAGTACCAAGGAAGGAAATCAATACTTAGAACTTTATTAGACGATGGAATCAGGGTGGTATCACTTAGGAGAATGGAGCAGTTATTTAGGCATGATGAGATAGAGTGGGTAGTAGAGTATCTTACTATGTCTAAAATTTAGATCAATAGGTGAGGAATTACCACCCAAACATACAAGAGATTATATCTAGGCATACCAAGGTGTTTGACAATATATCACATGTAGTTCCTCTTAAGAGAGGCATTGAGAACATGATAGAGTTACACGAGGGAGCTAAAATTATCATCACTAATCCATACAGACACCCAAAGAAACCCAAGGATAAAATTGCAAATTTAATTGAGGAGTTATTAGAGAAGGGTCACATTAGGCCTAGAAAGAGACCATTGTATCAACAGGTGTTTTAGTGAAGAAAAAGGATGAGAAAATGCATATGTGTCTTGACTAAAAATCCTTGAATAAGAATACAATAAAGAACATATACCTAATTATGTGGTTAGATGAGCTCATAGATGAGTTGCATGGCGCTTATTATTTCACTAAGATAGATTTCACATCCATTTATCATCAAATAAGAGTGAGGGCTGAGGATATTGAGAAAACAATATTTAGGTGTCACTGTGGCCATTTATAGTTTTTGGTAATATTGTTTGGACTTACTAATTCCCCTGTTACATTTAAGGACTATATGAATCAAGTATTCAAGAGGAAATTGAGAAAAATTGCCCTAGTTTTCTTTGATGACATCTTGATATTTATTAGAACCTAGGAGTATTTGCAATACTTTGAGGAGGTTATGAGTAACTTTGAGAGTGGGTCCCTATTCACTAAAGAATCAAAGTGTGAATTTGGGATGTCAAAGATTCTATATCTTGGACACATCATTAGTGCAGATGGAGTGAGAGTGCATCCAAAAATATTAAAGCGATCGTTGAGTGGCCAACACAAAATAATATCTCATAGCTAAAGGGATTCCTTGGGCTGTGCAGATTATACAAAATATTTGTAAATGAATTCTCATGGATAGAAGCTCCATTGATAGATCTCACTAAAAGGGGAGTATTTGAATAGTCTACTTTAGCATAACAGTGATTTGAGTACTTCAAACAAGTAATGTCATCTTGTCTTGTATTAGATCTTCCAGACTTCACCAAGCCATTTGAGTTACAGTGTGATTCTTTAGGAGATGGGATTTGTGTGGTAATGATGTAGGATAAACACCCTATATATTTTGAGAGCAGGAAGTTGAGAGGGTTGGAGAAGATATATTCTATTTATGACTAGGATATGTTGTCCATCATGCATGTGTTGGCCAAGTTCAAGTCTTATTTGGTGGGGAGAAGGTTTGTCATTAAAATGGATCATAACAACATTAAGTACTTCATGATTTAGAGAGACCTTAACGATAAGCATCATAAATGGATTAATAAATTATAGGGATATGAATTTGAAATTGAATATGTCAAAGGAAAGAAGAATGTGGTGGTAGATGCACTCTTATACAGTCCAAACTTGTATTCATTGGTAGTGAATAGAAGATGCTTGGAGGGAGTTGATTTCTACATAGTATGTGAAGGAAAAGTGGGCCACTAGAATCATTGATGACAATATCAGAAGGAAAAGTACATTGTTGTAAATGAATTTATCATTTACAAGCAGAGGATATTCCTAGTGCTAGGGTATGCTATTAAGTAGAGGATTTTGAGAGCTTTCCATGACTCACCTATGGTGGGACATCTAGGATACTTCATAACTTATAAGAAGGTGAGAGAGTGCTTCACTTGGAAGGGTCTCAAACTATGTGTTATAATATGTGAGAGAGTGCCTGATATGCCAGTAGAACAAACATGAGTACTCATTTCCAGGTGGCTTTCTGTAGCCCCTACTCATTCTAGAGAAAAACTAGGACAGTGTGTTGATGAATTTTATTAAGGGCCTACCTAAGGTCCAAGGCAGGGATTACATCTATGTGGTTGTGGACCGACTGACTAAATTTGTGCATTTATTTGCTATTTTGTCTACTTATACTAAAACTCAGGTAGCAGAGTTTCCACAGAATATTATTAGTGACAGGGATAGTAAGTTCATGAGTAATTTTTGGTAGGATCTTTTTAGACTATGTGGGACAAAACTCACCCCGAGTTCTAGTTAGCATCCACAGTAGGATGAACAAACAAAGATTGTTAATAAATGGATAGAGGGATATCTCTATAATTATATATTAGGGAAACATAAGGCATAGTTGAAGTGCTTAAATTTGGGAGAATACTTCTACAATACTACTTACCACATGTCCATTCAGATGTCACCATTTATGGTCCTATATGGATATGAGGCTCCAAGCTTCCTGATTCTATTGTTTTGTGATAGAAGAGTATCGAAGTCCAAGGATCTATTGTAGGAGAGTTAGGAGATTATGAGATCATTGAAGGAAAACATTCAGAAATCTCAAAACCAATAGAAATAGTATGTAAATCACCAAAATGTTGAGCGGTCATCTGAGGTGGGTGACATGGTTTATCTCACGTTGTAGCCTTACATACAATCCACTCTCAAGAAGAGTGATGCAAATAAGTTGAACCCACACTATTATGGACCCTTTATGGTTACCAGGAGAGTTGAGGAAGTGTCTTATGAATTTGAGTTTCTGACATATAGCAGGGTACACAATGTATTTCATGTGTCACACCTAAAGAAGGTGTTGTGCCATAATGTGGTACCATTCATAGAAATTCCCCCTCTTGATGATGACGGGAATCTTATTATTATTTCAAAAGCTATTTTAGGGACTAGAGAGTGTACACTTTGGAAAAGGACCATCAAAGAATATATGGTGAAATGGAAGAACTTTCTAGTTGAGGATGCTACATGTGTGGTTGAATACATCTTACAACATGCAGAGTTGAGATTTCTCAAGGATAAGAAATTTCAAGGGGGAAAACTATAATTTCCCCTTTTCTAGCCCATTAATTTGTGATGTGCCATTAACCCATTTTCCTTGGTCTTGTTGGCTAAATGGGACTTTACATGTATCAGAGAGATTTGGCCTAGGAAATTCCATTTTTAGACCAATCAAAGTTGATTCAACAGGGTTTCCAGATACTTACTAGTTATAGCAAGTCAACAAGGTTTATTAATTTTTTTGATTTGAGTATTGGTCTTGAAGCATCTCATTGAGACCTTTCCAATGAGCTATCACACATGGTATTATGATTCTGATTGATTATTTATTTTAATGTTTATAGATTAAATGGTTTATTATTAAAATGACTATTAAATTAAAGTACATATTATTATAAGTAATTTTATTATTAAAAGTATATTTAATTCACTATGTGATAAATGATATTTTAAAGGAAAATTTATTTATCCCACATTGACAAGATGAAAGGAAAAGCTATTGAGAAAAGTGTTTAAAAAGGAAAGAAGGCTCTCATTTTTGAAATTCTTATATATTGAAGAAATTGGTGAAATGTTGGATATTTTCTGTCTAGGGCTTGGAGAATGAAACCTATCTATGCTAGCATTCTTCTCATTGTTGCAAGATATAGTCAAGAGGATTTGTAAGAGCTTCTAGATTAAATATATCTACATGTGTTTCTATTGAATTGGAATTAATATATGAGTTTCATGGGTTTGATTTCGTGTGAAGCAAGGGTTTGTGGCTTCGTAAGTTTGTAGTGACTGAGATGTTGGGTAATCTATTGAAGATGTTTTTCTATGATTGATATACCATACTAGGAGGACTTGATAATTGCACATTCATAGAGATAATATTATAGATGGTTGTATTAATGTAGAAATGGGTTACTGTAGTAGTCTATATTACTATAATAATGGGTTACTATAGCAGCCCATATTATTGTAGCAACAAGTTACTGTATCAATCTGTATTACTCTAGTAACACAAGTTACTGTAGAAGTTTGGAATTCTATAAACCAAGTTCATACTTAGAATATCATTGTTGGGTCTATGAATCTTCTGGAAAGGACGTCTAGGGTTGTCGATAAATGCTACTTTCAAAATGCAATCCTTGGAGTACGAAAAAATCTTACTTGTGATATTTGTTTAAAGGAAAGAGAGTTTTTAGAAAACTGCATGTTATTTGTGAAAACTTATTACATGTTTGGAATTAAAATTTATTGTTATTGGAAAGATGAATGCATTGATAGTGTTTTTAATTTATTTGTGTTACAATCTCATATGGAAATCTGAAAAAGCAACTACACACCTTTAAACATTTAAGACAAACTTAGAAAACCCTAAATTCAGATTTATTGCAAATTGTTTGGCAAAATTCCTAAGAGATGAAAAGTTAAAAAAATTATTCTTAGAACAAGGGGGTATCGTTACAAGGATCTAGAGGGATGATGGGATATTTTGGCGGATATAAACGTGAAGGTATTGTTTGATCTTAACTTGGAAGACTATCATTAGACTTCATTTTAGGGGTGTTTTTCTCTTAACTTTGGATGGAATCATTGGAAATAATGAAAGGTAGGTTATGATCTTGCATAGGAAGCGAAAGGTCAATGGGAATTAGAAGGAAACCTTTCTCTTGATATGGAAGAGGATCATATTGTATATGAGAGTTAAGGATAGTGGAATCATCATGAGGCTCTAGGAAAATAGGATTTTGGTCAACAATCAGTTGGGATTCACCATTGTTGGGATCTTGACCTGTATTTGTTTTAGGAATCATTTAGTTTTTCTTTGGACCATCCTCTTGACATGGTGAATGAATTGGAATATGCATGGGGAATTTTGGGAAGGTTTCAATGTTTTGACATGAAGGAGATGGAGTTTTTATGGGATTATCTTTAATGGGCTTGATTGAAAAAAGAGGACATGGTGACTGTGGGTCTAGTAGTTTTGAATCAAGTATGGAATTTGTATCAGGAAACAAATTATCTTCAATTTATTATATGGATAGCCCTTAGAATTTTTTGTCATTGGATATGTCATTGGATGAAAATATCTCTTGTGAAGCTTTAGAGGATGAAGGAATAGTGGGAGATATGGGGGCTTCTTGAAGGTAAATATTGATAGGATATGGGTGTATCATTGATGCAATTTCTTTAGAATGGGCCATTTCTAGACATAGGTAAGTTATCTTGATTATGCTCCTCAATAATTTCATACACACGGTCTAGTTTTTGAAGCAAACTCTTGATGAAGGTGTTAGATTTTCACTGCTTGAATGATCTTGTTGGTGATACCACATCAAAATTTTCATGATTAATAGTATTTTTGACTGAATTTGTGCCACAAAAGGCTACTCATTGATTATACTTGATTGATGTCCAAAATATGGAATTGTTGTAGTTTCACTTGTATTTGTTTGGGACACCCTTGGTATTGAATTTGAGGGTATAAAAGGATTTTTATTGACACGTGATGTCGCCAATGGTAGAAATGCTTGTGTAATTATATGTGGCCTTGGTATTGATTGACTTGTTTGCAAATCAACACAAGGGGTTGTGTGATTACTTGAGGGACACTTGATTGCATTGGAATAAAAATTGGTTCAAAATTGGGTGGTGGCCCAAGTTGAATTATTCCATGCTCTATTTGAAAGGTTTGATTTGTAACTTGGTTAAATGATTTCTTTGAGACTTAGTTGAATTGGGCTTGATTTGGGACTTGATTAAACAAAGTTTGCTTTTGGACGCGATCAAATTGGATTTGATTGAAATATGTATTTATTGTTTGAAATTGGGTGTATAATTTATTTATGAAATGGAATTTGGTATATCTGATTTTGAAATGAAATATTGTATTTTAACTTGTGGAATGTTTTCATTTAGACATTTAAGTATTTTGAACATCTCAGTTCTACTCTTTTAAAAAAAAATTACTTTTTGGTTCAAAAAATATATCTTTTGAGCCAATGTTTCCTCTGATGATGGAGAAATAGGGATGGAATTTTTTGGGAAATTGTAAGGTTGGTCCAAATATTGGGGCATACATAAATTGGATTGGAATGATTGGTTGTTTTATTGCAATGGTATAGTCCCATGAGAGAAGGAAGGTTGATGTTGGAGTGAAGCTCTTTTAATTGGAGGGTCGCCTTCTCTATGATACTTGTAATGCCAAGTCATCATATTTGTTTGTGACTTTGATCAAGGGTTCAATGCTTAGTGATGAATATGGATTGATGCTTTGATTTGGTTGTATTGTATAAGCTTGGAATCTTGTTTTAACTTTGAAATTTATATGATTCTAGGAAACAAAGGACAACTGCTATTAAAAGGTGCTAAATGCAACCTATGTTTTTGGGATTTTTTAAAGTTTAAGGATGATGTGACATGGAAATAAGTAAATGGCCAATATGAGGGAAAATGCAACTTATGTTTTTGGATTTTTGAGGATTTTGAAAATGCAATTTAAGGATGATAATGCAAGAAATGAAAACTAGGGATTATGAAATGCAAACTATGTTTTTTGGTATTTTTTGAACTTTGAAAACCTTAGGAAATTTAAATGGGAAAACACCTTAAAGGATCAAATAAAAAATAAAGGACAAAGGACCAATCCAAACTCGTCATTGCCAAGATTGGGTATTGGCTTAATTATGATAATGATAAAGGGACAAACTTATGACAAGGTCAAGATTATTATCTAATAACATAAGGTGTAACCCTAAGACTTGAATAATTTGGATTTGAAAATTTTAGATAAGCTATAAGTGAAATACTGATAATGATAATGCATGGAAAATATGACAAAGATAATGCAACTATAATAAGGATTTGATATCCTAAGTGTTGATAATGAGGAGACAATATGCAATTAGGAAAAGAGATAATGAAGTGCAAAGGCAATGTGATCTAAGGATTAAGGAAATTATGGGGAATTATGCAATAAATATAAAAACTAATGCAAGAAATAATGAAAAGCTTAACCTGAAGTTGCAACAAGACTCCAAGGTTTGTTTGAAATTCCATGTTTTGAAAATCCAGTGATAAGGTTTTGAATATTTTGAAATGGTTTTGAAATGTTTTGGTGAGGTTTTAAATAATGAAATTGTTCATAACACTCACATAATACACTTCAAATAGAATGGATGTATTTGAATTTTTGCAACAAAAACTTCACAACCTAGGCTGAAAGGATAGAACTTGCTGAATCCCCACTTAGATCCTACTCATTAGAATGAGTTGTATCCAATTGCACTTATTCAAAGTGGGTAGATTAGAATTTGTGTGGCACGGGATCCCCCTTACAGTGCATTCTCTTCTTAGGAACACCAAACTTTTAATTCCTTGGGTCATCACTTCTCAAGGAATTACTATCTCTACTAAGAACCAAAAGAATGTGGGGCATCTTAGTCAGTCTCTGACCTTCTACATAAAAAATTAGAAGGATTCTTGCAAACTAAAACATTTGCTTTTAGTAAAATATTCTCATTCAGGTGTACATGCATTCTCTCCCTCAGGAGGCTTCCTTCTTGTAGATCAGAGGTACTGAGGAAGTTAGCATGGGTAGGAAACTAACACCTGTAGTGATTCTTTTGGTTTGCACTCATTTTATATAGCAACAGAGAATGGCATGGCTTTAGCCTATAATCATTTAGGTCATTCCCTCTCACCTGACCTTATGGGATTCTCAAGAGGTAGGTCATCTAAAAAAGATATAATGGATTTATTTTATGCCTAAGATCCCTGAAGGAAAGGGGATAGGATACATTCATTCTTTCTTTTTGGGATTAACAAAAATGTGCCCATCACACCACATACAGAAAAAAGAGATTGTTCATTTTAGGAACCTAAATGAAGTGTGTTCTAAACTACTAAAACAAGCACAATTATTATGAAAAATACACAAGGGTATTTTTCGTACATAGTGCATCAAAAGAATTAGTAGTTTATTCATCTGATATTCATCCCATGATTGCCAAAGTTTTGCATAGACTAATCAGTAACACAAAATCTCTATGCTAACAGAAAAGATCAAACATGAAAAGAAGAATGAAAGAATTGAATAAAAAAGACATGATACCTTCCCAACTGTGCAACTTCCATCCTAATTGTGTAGGGGTAGAAATCATTTGTAAAAAAATAGGTCCTAACTATGAAGAATAGAGCCCAACTACATAACATAACAACCTAAATGCACAAGAATAGTCTCAAGTGCGTAGCAGGTAAGACATAATGCAAGATTGCTTTCAGATTCACATTTTTTCTCAAATTTGGTAAATTTAAGCTCCTCATTGGATTTATTTAAGAGATTTTTTTGTTAATTGACCCATCCTAGTTAGATTAGATGAGAAATTTGAAGTCAATTTAGCCCCATAATTAAACTAGGTGCAAATTTCCAATTAATTTGAACCTCATAGTTAGACTAGATGATGATTTGCATTCATTTTAAACCAATTGAAATGATTCAATTCATTTTAACACCAAATGTGGATGTGATATTGATTTTAAACATCATATTAAAAAATTAAACATCATCAAAATTGTATGCATGAAAAGAGGCCCTATAAATCATCCACAACAACCCAACTTCCCAGATCCTAACAACAAAGTAACTGAGCCTGACTGCACAACATAAAGCCTAACTATGCAACAATCTCTCCCAATTTCACAAATTGAGTTCTAATTGATCATCATGACTCCCAACTATGAAATTCCTATGCCTGTTGATCAACTGATGAATATCTGATGGAGATGATGAAGACCGAGTGATACTGAGTATCATGATTGTAGAAATGGTTAGATAAGTTGTTGTTTTGTCATTGATGTCAAGCAATTGATTAATTAATTTTTATTATGTTACCATATCTTAAGAGGGGAAGTTAAATGGGTGAAAAATATAGATCATAAAATCATGAAATAATGATGATATAGTTGTTTTCTACTATATATTTGATGTTATCAAATTCGTATAATTTATTGATCAAGTCAGAAATTGCAAAGAGTTAAAGTTATGATTGAAAGAGTTACTTTACTGAGCTAGACAGAGTCAGTTGATAGAATGTTATGTGAGTTGGTCACAATTACTGAACACTGAGTGAAAGTCAAGCACCGAGCACCAAAGATGAGTTAGACACCAAACATTGAATGAAGTCAGTTACCAAGTTGGAAAGAAAGTTTTGCTGAGTACATGATATTGATAATAAATGGTGATAAGATCAAATTAATGCAAAGCGATGATGAGATTGATTATGATATGAATTAAATGAATATTTTTAGAATATCTACGAATGTGAAGATTTAATGAGAAGATCTAGGATGAAGATCAAGTGGTTAAACTGAATTGTGAAAGCTCCAAGAAAAGTACAAGTTCCAAGGTAAAAGTGAAATGGTTTACCAAGTTGTGAATTATGAAGAAGATGATTGAATGACTGAGCATAAATGATGGAAAATAAATTTAAGGAGATTAAGAGGCAAAAGTATGTATATATAAAGAATGAGAAATACACAAAGAGTATGCTACTAGAGAATTGAACAGAGAATAAGAAGAAGCTGAAGAACAACATTTACTGAATAGAACAAAGAAAAAGAGGTTGAAGAATCTACAATGTGAGAAAGAGATAAATGGAGTATGTGATGCTAGTATTCAATTGAGCTTAAAGAATCTAACACAAGAAAAGGTAGTTTCTATATTTTACAGATCAAAGTTTATAGTCGCTTATTAATATTTGTAACAGAAAAATCTCTTAACCGAGTGGATTTAATAGTCCTATTTGTAAAACATAGACTTAGGTGACATTCCAAAAGAGTTTTTAAAGACCTCTAACAAGGACACTTTTAATAAAGTGAAGATCTTAACATATCTAAGGAAAATCCCCTAGCAGGGTCACATTTAGCAAATGTGTTTGTAATCTTTAACATGATAAATTCGTAATCGACCATACTTCAGAAGGATACATTTTTATTGTGAATTACAATTCCCACATAGGTTTTTCCCAAAGTGGGTTTCCTCATTAAATATGTTGTCAACTGAGTTAAATATGGTGTTACTTGAGTTATATCTGGAGTTATCTGAGTTAATATGATGTTGCTAAGTTTGAATGATTGATTTACATATATGAGATGTATTATTGTTTAAGTTATTAAGTTGATTGGTGAATTGGTTGATTAATGTATTTAGTGTTACCAAGTGAATCAGAGAGTTTAGTTTTAAGTGTTTAATTTTTGATTTGTCTAATTCACCCCCCTCTTAGTGGACCAACAATTCATATCTGAGCTAAGTTACTCTAAAGTGATAAGTTTAAAAGGACTTGAGTTAAGATCTAAAGATGTACAAGAGGGAAGCACCAAAGCCGAATATCAATCATTTATCTACATGGAAAAGTAGGATGAGGTTGCATGTGTCTAGAGTAGGAGAATACAAAATTCACTTTCTTGATAATGAATATGTAGCACTGACTACTGCACCTTTGACTATCAGTGAGCAAAGATAGAAACAAGAACACCCACAAGTTATGATTGAGATTGCTTCTACACTTAATGACTGGGAATATGGTGAACTTGATGGTTTCATTACTTCAAAAAAAATGTGGGGTGAGCTTATTTTGACCTATGGTGGAGATCAACATGTTCAGAAGGCTAAAGCAAAAATTTTGAGAGGAAAATTTGACTCTATGAGGATGAAAGAAGGAGAAAAGATAATACAGTACAATACAAGAATTAAGAAGACTATAATTTCTATTAGAGGAGTTGGTGGGATCATAAAAGATGATGATGTTACAAGAAATATGTTGAGAACCCTGATACCAAGTTATGTTATTTGTGTATCTGCTATACAAGAGCTATGATCCATTCCCCAGATGAATGTTTCACTGGATGCTACTATTGCTAAGTTAACTACATTTGAGTTAAATGATTTTGACAATAGTTTTTCTGATACATCTAAGATTGAATCTACATTTAAGTCTACTTTAAAGATTGGAAAAGCTAGTGAAGATGTAGCCAGAGATGGATATTTGAGCAGTGCTAGTGAGAAATTTTATAGTTTTGATTAAGTAAAAACAAGTTTTGAAAGGACTCAAAACATTTTACAATGAGATCAGAGGATAAGAATTAAAGTTAAAAACAAAATGTGCAACAACACTCGAGGATACATAGGAAGAAGACCCGAAAAGCAAACAGTAGGCAAAAAAATAGAAAACAATAGAAAAAGACAGCAAAAAGAAAGCAAGGCAACAAATAGCAATTTTTCATTAGTTCTTTAGCCTGGATGACCAGGAGCTCCATGTTGCCTGCAGATGCCTTCAAATCCTCTAGGTCAGTATCCCTTTTTTTTGGTGCTAGCACAAGTTCTTTTTCCAGGCCCTGTTCTCTCCGTTATCCATAGAGGATTTCAGAATTTGGAAACTCTGCTCACTAATTTTCTTTAGAGTACTTTCCAGCTTTTCCACTTTACTCTCCAAGCTGGTAATCCTAGCTTCATAGTTACTGTCCTTGACGTCCTTGCCCAAATCATTCAACTTCTTTTCCATTTTTAGGATAGTTCCACCTAGATCCCTGAAGGACTCCGCTTTGCACACAGCTTCCATTCATTCTTCCAAACAAGTAGCCATGGCTTGTCTCCAAATTTCACCTTCTTAATTATATTGAAAATTTTGTCCTTCTCCTTTAGGTCAACCTTAACTTTTTCAGTATCCTGAGAAATATTAACCATAAAATGGCCAAAAGAAAAAATAATCTCCTTTTGATTCTAACCAATCTGAACTTCACCTTTTTCTTTGTTTCAAGCATCATCACAAACTTGATTAGTGTCCACATTGTCAGTCTCGTTACCAGGAGGGGTGATATATTTTCCCGCATTGTCATTGATAAATTTATTGGCCTTCTCCATATTTTACTAAACATTCTGGGTGTCATCCATAGTTTCATCACCTCTTCTCTTAGTCTCTTTTTTATTTTTATTATCCTTCTTTTTCTTACTCTTTCTGGGGCTTTCATTAATTTTATCCTCCTCATCAGAGGATATGAAAATACTCCTTTTGGTTTTACCTGCTTTAATCTTCTTGATATCTGATTTCTTCTCCTTATTTGGAGGGATTTTCCTTTTTTCCCCTTAGGGTTCATCTCCTCTTAATCCATGTTGTCATCCTCTAATTCAAACTTAGAATTAGACTCATCAACATTCTTCTTAATTTTACTAATTTTCTTTGAAGTACTACCCTTTTGTTTTCCTTTCCCTTTGGTGTTGTTACCCAAAGTACCCATCAAATCATCCTCAGTATCCTCCTCAAATTTAATCACCCGACTCCTCTTCCTCTTTTTCTTCATCACCAAGGGCATTACCCTTAAGGAGGGGTTTGTCAACTTTCTTTAATTTCAATAGATTGTAAATCAAGACCACAAGACCCTAATGAGAGGCATGGTACCCATTAGGGTCTTTCTACAAATCCCGCATAGATTGTCTCATAGAACTAAAAACATAGTAGGGAATACTAATCTTTTCATCATATCTAAAATGATTTAAAATGATAAAATGATGCCCATAAGCATGAGAGAACATACCATCTAGAGTGATGTATCTAATAGCCTCATACAAAATGAAACACCAAGGATGGATAATATTTTTGGGATTATGGTACCCACCAACCCTTTAAACAAGTCTGGTTGCTTCACTATCATTCTTTGGAAATCTATCTAGAAATTTATCAGAAATGCTTCTGTGATGGTAGAATTTCATACTATCCTTTGACATTCATGTGGCCTCAACAATCAAATATTTAGTGACCTCAATCCACTAGTTTTCAAAGAAAATCTTCCCATTCTTCCAATTTTTGATGAAATACTCTGTTATGGTAGGATCACGGCCATAAAGTCTTTCCATGAAAACTCTGATACCACCTTTCTATAGAATTATCTAGACTTCCTCATTCTATTTCCATTCTTTGCAACTCGTCGACTCATATCTCTTCTTGTTTCCACCCATGTTTCTTCTATCAAACTGATTTTCACTCTTCACAATACACTTAGTTTGAAAACCTTCAATCTTCTTTGTGTTTTCAACCTCCTTCAAAAACACCCATAATTCATGAGAAATTGAATTATGAGAGCGAAGGATAGTATTGGAAATGATAGAGTCATAATTACTCCTTACATAACTCAACATATTTCCCATCATTAATTAATTTCCTTTCCATTCTTTGATTACCATGGATGTGCTCCTTCACAATGAAATATTTTATATCATACGATATACTCTCTTCAGTTTGCCACATGTTTGTGTTATCATTTCTGCAAGCATGGTTGGCTGCCCAATCAACAACTCCATTTTATTCATGGTAAGCATGGGTAATTATGCAAATTTTCATAGTTCTTATTATCTTCTTAGCACCTTGCATAATGTTCTTGATCGATCATGAAGGAAGTGAAACATTATTAAGACACTTAACAATGCTCAAGGAGTCCCCTTCTAACCATAAATTCTGGCAATTGAACTCCTTAGCAAGAAACAGACCTTGCTAAGCCACCATGGTTTCTACAACATGATTGGTTTGGATACCAATAGGAATAGCCCTAATAACTCTGCATATACCTTTTTCATCATGAAGCAAAACACCACACCCAATATTGCAAGGGTTGCCTTAGAGGCCCTATCAAAGTTCACCTTCATCCACCCTGTAGGGGGACATTCCCAAACAACCTCTTCCCTAGGATTTCTTTGATCATCATTTTTAGATTCTATTCTCCAATTATTTAAAACATAAATATCCCCCACCACCCTAGTATTTGGATTACATTCCATGATTTTATAGTTTTAATAATCACTATTTTAGTTCTTTCAAATAAGATTTTGGGATGGATGGATTTATCTCTGAAGATTCTATCATTCCACTCTTTCCAAATAGCCCATATTATGTGGGTCAAAGCAATCTTCCATATCCTTTTTATCACCTTAGTCATAGTGATAATATCCCATGAGATGAACAATCTTTAAACATCCAAAGGAAAAACCCAATCTAGCTTGAAAGTCTTCAAAAAAGGGACCAGATTTCTTCAGCAAAGGGATAGTGAATAAATAAGTGGTTAACTGACTCTTCCTCCTTCCTGCAAAGAAAACACATGTTAGGAAAATTAATACCCCTTATCTTGAGGTTATCAAGATTAAGGATCTTAGTTTGAAGCATCATCCAGAAGAAAATATTGATTTTGGGGGTCAATCCTTTCAACTAGGCTTTGGCCCATAAGGGAGCATCTTGACTATCAAAATTATGATTGTAGGAAGAAGCCACAGTAAATTTACCATTGGTGGTGTTGTGGGTCGATAAAACAAACCCCATTTTTGGTCCTCTGACCATGGGGTCCCCCCTCTATTTTTTTTTTTTGGTCGGCTCCTCTTCTTGTTCCTTGAACTCTGATATGGAGGAGCCTGTTAAGGAAGAAAAATAACTTTTTGATCTTTCCCACTTTCGGTGTTTCAAACATCAGGAGGTCCCCCAACCTCCAAAATTCTGAAACACCAAAAAGGCAAAAATATGAGACCACACCTTTTAGTTTTTTGGTCGCCAAAATGCTGAAAGGGGGAGGTCACCAGACTTCAGGGTTTTCGGCCACCAAAACCCCAAAGTGGGTGATGTCACCCCACAGGCTATAAAAATAATTCGAGACCTTTTTTCCTCACTTATTCTTTTTTCCACCTACATTTTTTTTGGATCTTTTTGCACACCTGTTGCTTTCTTCCTCACCTCCTCATCGTTCATCATGCTGTGATGATCCTCCTCGTGATCAATAGCCTTTTGGTCTCCCCCTTTCCTCGCACCTTTGCAGGTAGGGTCTCTTTTTTTTTTTCCTTCCCTTATTTTGTGTTTCAATGTTAGGGTTATTTTTTTTGTTTAGTTCTTATGTTTTCTTGGTGTTTTTGTTGGGCCATTTGTCCTCCCTCCTAGGTCTTTAGGTTTTTTACCCTTGGACCTTTGGTCGGGTCATGGTCTCTCTTTCTTGTTTTTGTTTGTTTCGCCCTTTCATTTTAAGGTTAGTTTTTTTTCTTTTTTTGGGGGCAGAGTTGTAGGTTTTTGGCCTCTGAAAGGCCGAAAAATAGTCCCCCCACACCAGAGATAGATTTCACTAAGTGCATGTTCATACTTTTGGACTTTCAAAGTTTCGCACAATCAGATACTACCAAAACACAAAACTCTAAAAGATCGAAGCAAAGGTCGCTCCCTCCCAAAAATTTTGGCATTTTGTACTGTGAAACTTTCTTTGAACCTTCACACACCGAAAGGCCGAGATCCATTTCGTTAGCCTAGAGTCTATTAGATTTTTTGCACCCTGAATTTCCCAACAGTTTTTGCACTCAACAAGTCCAAAAATACTTGATTCTCTAGGTCCTTATCCCTCAATTTTTGGCCTTTCTCACCTCGACCTTGTCTTCGGAGTCTGAAAGTCTGAACGAATGAAAAGTGTTATAAAGCTTCATTTCTAGCTAATTAAGAGCCATCTCCTTCTAGATTTCTTACTTGTAGTTTTATTTCTTTTCTAATTTAGTTTTTTCCTCAATAAGATACTGATGTTTGCATGTTTCCTTGTAGGAATGCCTTAAAACTGAATAGTAT
Source organism: Thuja plicata (assembly GCA_018584345.1). Classification (NCBI taxonomy): domain Eukaryota; kingdom Viridiplantae; phylum Streptophyta; class Pinopsida; order Cupressales; family Cupressaceae; genus Thuja; species Thuja plicata. Next base: position 2,629,244 of record MU226565.1, read on the forward strand.
CACCAATGAAGAACTTATATAAAGGATATCATCCCCATTCCAAGATCGAGAATCACCACCAAGAAATCATAGATACACACATTGGGAATGTATATTGGAGGGAATTCTTAGTGAGGTGTTCCCAACCAGCAGGGAGAACCAAATATTTCTCCTCCCTAGTCTTGTCAAGCCTGGTCAATGCAGCAACACACTCGCTGTCGGTCCTATCTTCTGAGCTCATCATGACATTAGAAAAATATTACACCCTAGAGGAGAGGGTGGTTAAAACATAGAAGGACATGTAGTTATTGACCTCAGGCCATAAAAAATTGAAGATAACTTCCATCTTCAGAAAGGTGTTGATAAGTTATATGAATTATTTGTAGAGAAGGGCTTGAGGTGGTTCAGAAACAAGACCCAATAGGCATATGAAATTGTAAATCAAAAATACCTCCTACAGCCTCTCCCAAAGAATAAGCTAGATAAAATAGACCTAAGAAGGGGGTACTTAAAGGATGACATCCAAGCGACAGTCACAATGACAAGTCGAGTATATGGACTACCTCAGTCCATTCAACTCGAGAGCTAGATGATCCTACTAATAGAAAAGATAAAGGGATGCAAGGACAAATTTGATTGGGCCACTATTCTGAGTGGAAAGTTGGATGAGAAACTCACTACTGTAAAGCACAATCCCAAATTTTACATGACTTCATACATAGTGTACCTGTTGTCTGCCCGAGAAGACTATCCAGGGCTTACAAAACAAAGAGCCTTTGGTGAGCTAAATGCATGGCCCTTCACTATCTATCCATAGCTGATAAGAAGAGCTGACATACCCAAAAATTGCCTGGATTACCGAATAGTGAATGATGAATTCATCTTTGCAGTCATTAGATCCATAGAAGGTGATTGCACAAAAATATTATCAAAGGAAGATGCTACTAGAATAAGGGCCATAGGGGCATATTATATACAGTTTAGAACTTTCACATACATCAGAGTGGGGGGATCTACCCTTATTCCTAAGAAACAAACCAAGTATCCTTTTTATTGGGTAATTATTCTAAAAATATCTAGGTAGCTCGCAGATGCCTACGAACATATCAAGCATAAGAAGAAGCATTGCTGAGATTTTCCCATTTCCATAGGCCCCAACACTCTCTAGGATATGAAAATTTGCAAATCATTAGCCTTTGAATGGGATGATTGCCCGCTCTAAACATATGCACACATCCAGGCTAGATTTGACCTATTAGGTACATACAACCATATCATTGGAAATTTCTACATCCACGAGCCACATATTGAATATCACTCGATGAATTGTGTGGATGACTACAAGGTGAGATTCAGATATTATTGCAGGATGTCCCTCACATTATAAAAAATGGCCTTAGAGGTCAATATTCCCCACAAGATTTGGAACAAAGATTCAGATAATGTACTGGAGCCGCTCTATAATGATGATAGAATATACAATAGACCTACCTTGAATGCAAAAATAGACAAAGAAGAAAATGACAACATTGAATTCAAAGCAAGGCATATAGTCAAAGAAACTATGGCATGGACCAAAAAGCCTTATCAAATGGATCCTATTCCCATAAAAACACAAATGGATCCACCCAAGAAGATGGACAATAAACACAGAGAGAGGCTCGTAGTGCCCTAGTTTAAGAAGGCCCCACCCCAAAAATTGGGAACCTATATGGGCATGAATGTGCAGTGGAATATGGTTCCAACCCTAGGCACAAGACACCAAGGAAAAGATGATAGGGAAAATAGATCCTCATGTTGAACCATCACATGCCACCCAAGGATAAGGTCCTACCACTTCTAGCCCATCTCCTACTACTATTGGAGAAAGAAAGAAGTTTTAAAAGAGAAAGAGAGGTTTTGCCTCTCCCCGATTAGAGACTCTATAGGAGGAACCAAAATTGGATGATGTACCCTTATTCAAAAGGAAAAGATATCAGGAAACCTCTCTAAGGAAAAAGGAGACCACAAAGAAGTAGACAGAGGCTCAAAAGGAGCATGACAATCCTTTGGATATTCTTAGCTCAGATGAATTCCTTAGTTTAGATTTTGAGGGCCTAGAAGGTTTTTCAAATCTAGGAAAAGATAAATGTGACTCCATGGTAGGGATTAGAATAGAGGCATAGGTGCCCATCAATCCATAGTCTATATCCACTCCACCTCCATCCCAATTCACAAACATCACACTAAATGTGCCTCTCACAGGATTAGATTCTAGCACTAATCAAAGGGCAGAAACTCATGAAACTAATGCTTCCCAAAACATAGAAGGGGACAAGATTTGCAGGGGAAAGTGCAGCACCAATTCCACCACCTTACATTCCTACTCCACCAACCTCTCTCCCAAGCCCCACACCAACTCCACCCTCTTCTATTTCCACTCCCTACCTATAGTGAAAGCACCAAATCCACCATCATCTATTCCTCTTCCTTCCTCTAGCCCAACTCCCCAAGTGTCGGTAAGTACAAAAGCTGCACCTCCCCTTAAGACCACATTGGAAAATATGATAGGTCTTAATATAGAGATATCAATCAGTTCCTCTAAGGATGAAGGCAAAGATAAAGATGAACAGGATTCCATAAGGGAAGAAGAGAAGGGAGAAGAAGAGAGAGAGGAAGGAGAAGTAAATGAGGAGGAGAGGGGAGAAGAGGGTGAACATGAAGAAGAGTGAAATAAAGAGGAGAAGGTGACCCCTATTCCACAAAGCTTTGCTTCAATCCTTCACATCACCCTGTATGAGCCAATTACCACCTTTAGTAAACCCACTTGGTTCACTAAAGAGATTTAGACCCAAAAAAGGACTTACATAGATGAAGAGGATAAAGAAGACACAAATATATCATTCTTAGGGCAAGCCTTCCATCAAACAAAGACAAATATACCAACAAGAACCATATCATACGTTAATCAAGACACCAAGGGTCATTGGAAGGCATAGGTGGAAAATCCCTCTACCAGCACATCTAAAGTGTAGATAACCCCAAAAGATTATAAATTTGAAGAGGTGGACCTAGGAGAACCCACAAGAGAAGTAAGTAAGACTCTGGAAGCTTTAGGGCTCAAACATGCTCTCAATTTTATGAGAAAAGATGAAGAAAATATCAAGTCCCTGACAGAGCAGAATGAGGCTCTAAAGAAATTCATCCATAAAATGGTGGGTCCCATTGACTCAAATTTCCTAGAGGATTCATTATAGGTTGTACTAGAAAAGAAAGTTATTCTAGACTTTCCAGCAGGTGTAACCCATTCTTTCATTCAGGCAAGTGCTAATTGGAAGAACACTTTTGAACAATGTGGAGAGAAGGTGATTAAGGATATCTTCCTACCATTTAGGGTTATAATTTAGGAAGACACCAATTTGGCAGATCTTATGGAAGGAGATGGAGGGTTAGAATCTAAATTTTCCCAATGGCGATCAACTCTATAGGATCGAAGGATAATCAGGAAGCGGCGCTTCTGGATTTTGGTCAGGATATATGAAGGTGAAGAGATATAAAAATTTAGTACCTGGACAAAAAGTATAGAAAAATCCACAAAGGTCCATGAGAAATTTTTGGATAAGGTGCTTCAAAAGAATAAGTCTAAAATTTTGGGGGTCCCAAATTTTGCTTCTATACTTAGTCAAATTTGCACTTGGCAATTTTTCAGGCGAAGGTTGGGGTCTGAATTCTAAGCCATTCCAGCGTGAACACTTTTTTGAATGAAAATGGAACTTCAAATTAGATGGATGCACAATTGGAGTTTGTTTTGCAATGATTAAGGTTATTCTATCAGTTCCCACCACAAAGATAACCCTAGATGAAGATTCCGAGGGAGAATTCAGAGATCAAGAAGAAGACTCCAATTACAAACAATGGAATTCTAGCTAATCTCTTTCTTCTTTATTAATGAGTTTGAACCTATTTTCATGGGAAAGCTAATTCTAAATAGATTAAGGATCCATGCAAGTAGTTTAGTATCATTTTAGCAGTAGCTTTCTTTAGCAAGCTTTATTTTTAGTTTGTTTTCATTGTTTTTAGAGTTATCAATGCCCTAGTTTCGGGGTTCAGATTTTGTAGATCACAAATCTATATATTGTAAGAAAAAAAATATATTAGGGTCAGATTCTTGATGCAATAAATATCTACAATTGGTGCTTCATTCATGGTGTGATTCTTTTCTACTATCTATGTGAAATTAGTGAGTGTGTGTTTTCTTATTCATTCCTTTCAAAGAGCCAACTGTGTTTATTGTTTCTCAAATCTGCAATTCTTTAAATTAGAGTTTGTTGTTGTTCATCTACCTTGTTGTGATGAATGTATGGGAAATATCATCTTTTGGGTTCAACGATAAATCCATCTCATGTGTGTGCAGATCTTGGTGACTTCACAATTTGATAGATTTTCAAAATTTTGCATGAATAAATATATTTTCTCTCCAAATGATTATATCTATTGGGTATACAATTGTAACATGGTATGGTTTACATTAAGTGGGTTACTCCAAATATTTCCATCATTCAAATTTGCAAAGAAGGATTAATTATGGTTTATGTTCGTTAGGATTTTGTTTCCAACAAAAATTACTTTATTCATGTCACCCAACTCTTTTAATTTCCTGTTATGAATCTGAAGTAATTAGAGACATCTTTATTTTTAATCACACATTTGAATTATTAGTGAGCTAAATTTATTGATAAATTTGAAAATACAAAAAAAAGTACTAAATTTGTTCTACAGTTTGACATCTTGAAAGTACCAGCAAAGGCATCCTCGTGAACATTCACATTTATCTTCAACTGAGTTACCAAGTGGGTTGTACAACAACCACAGAGAACCTTGGGAATAACTTCGTTATTATTTCAAGAGAGGAAATCAAATCTCAAGATCCTAGCAATTAACTTGTTTAAAAATTAAGCTCAACAAAAGTGGTACTAGAAGGATACCAAAAGACTGAAAAGATGGATAACATTGGATCTTTCTCTCGAGAATGGTTTGAGTGAGTACTTAGATCATCTCCAAAAAGAGGTGAGTTTCTTGAAGTTACTCACCACCATAGAGCTCATAGTGACAAAGGAAAGTCAAGAGAGAACCCCTCGCATCATCACACCGAGTCCTAGAATCCGCTTGGACAACAATCACACATTGTTGTCCTGACTATCCTCACAGCCATAAACCAAAATCAGAATTTTCAATAACTGCGTCCGATGGATTTCTTTGCTAATGCACAAAGCTCGCCACTAGAATTCATTGTGAAGCTCCATGAATTGCTCAAAAATCTAGAGAAGTTTTGCACGCATTTTATATATGGAGAATCGAGGATAGTAGAAGAGCACATCTGTGCCTTCAAAGAAATTTGTAACCGCAAGGAGATTTCCAACCAAGATGTTGTCTGCCGCCTATTACCATACACTTTAGGGGAGTTTGCATAAAACTAGTACTTGAACTTACCACATAGATCTATCTTTGCATGGCCCAAATTTGAAACCAAATTTCTTAACCAGTTTAAGTTATATGTAGACCCCGTTACAACACATCACCAGTTCATAGCGATGAAAAAAGACCCCAAGGAGCTCATTTCTATGTTCAATCATCATTTCCAAAAGATGAATAAAATATTGGAAGCTCCTTACACTATACCAGAGGCAACCATCATACAATTATACCTTAAATATCTATACCCCTTCACTTCAATTTTTCTAAGAGGAATTTCCCCTTTTGGATAGGGAGACAATGGAAAAGATGTACAGTGAGGCCATAATATTTACGCAAAAAATTGACCCACAAGAAGGGAACTTAAGGTTCATGCCTATCATTGCTAACATTGCTTCTCAGCATCAATCTTTAGCAAGAAGCCAATCTTTGGCCACCCACATGCGTTCGTTAAACACAATTATGACACAAACATTCACAACCCCACCTCCATCCATCACTTATCCCAGTTACAAGGATCATAAGAGAGCATTCTTAGAGAAAAGGGTTGTGCCCCAAACTGAACTTGCTACTCACCTAACCTCCGAGTTGGATTCCATAAATAAAACCCTATCCCAACTCACCAATGATCTCACGAGGATGAAGTTGAATCCCTCCCAAAACCAAAGTGAATACCAACAGACACCTGTTGGTTTGAATGCTTACCCCCAGAATCAGAATCGGAGTTTCAATACCTACAAAAATAACAACAATTCACAGGATAAGTCATTTGGTTAGCAAAGGCCCAATAGACCATGGAACACTAGACCCAAAAATGGTAGCATATCTGTGGATAATACTAACACTTTTGAGGTTGCCGAGTCAAAAAAATTTGGGGCTCCAAATCCACACCAAGGAAATGATGAATGTGGAAGAAACCCTTACAATCAATATCCTCAAAATCTGGAGGAGCCACCTATTCAGTTTAACACCATGATTTTTGACTCCTATGAATCTAAAAATGGGGAAAGTTCAGACACCTATACTGGAGAAGAAGAGTTTGTGTTCCCATTCCAAAAAGAGAAAGAACCTAAATACTCTAAAGTTCACACCTTCAAAAATGATCATCGGAGCTCATACAACTTCCAGAGCCAAAAAGAACCTCTGTCTAATGGTATACCTCCGGGAAAACAACCAACTCCACCAGATCCCTGAGCAAGCAACAACCCTATGTTGCCTAAAGGTCTGAGTGCTCCAACATCATATCCACTAAATATTTTTGTTGGTTATAGAAGTCTAGTTTGGTCAAATGAAAAATACAGTTCATTCGAAGAATTGAAGAAAACAAAGGCGAACATATCTATGTTCAAAGTAATTCAAGGCTTCCCTTCTCAGAGAGAAGCACTCCTAAAATCCCTGAACCATTGAAAACAAGGTACAACAACCAAAAATGCAAAGACCACCACCTCCAATGTCAATGCTTCCAAAGCTTTCCCGGTGATGTTCAAAGAAAAGATTGAGGTACCACCATTCCTACTCAGTCCGTGAATATTTGGAAAAAACTTACACAACTTCATGATTGATTTAGGATCTTCATGTAACGTCATGTCCTTATCAATCTGTAAAAAATTGGGGATGGTACCTCAAACAAAAAAGAGAGTGGTAATCCAACCTAACAAAACAAAAGTCAACGTAATTGGTGTACTTAAGGATGTGCACATCCAACTGGTTGCTGACCCAAGGATACAAGAATACATTGATGTGCACATAGTATATATCCCCAAAACTTATGGAATGTTGTTGAGTCAAGAATGGACCAAATGCTTGAGGGGATGGTTGTCCATTGATGTCACCTAGTTGTGGCTACCATGGAAGGGATTGAACAATTAGATCAAGATCGATGCCGACACCAGGTTAAAGAGGATGATCATAGACTATAATTCTCTGAATGAAGTTCTATTCACACAAACTAACCAAGGTACCTATTGGATGGATGACATTCTCATGTTCTGAATCAAAGAAGTTGAAGAACAAGATCACAGTCCTGTACAAGGCCTACAATAATTCAACATCAATGATGACATATTTCAAAACTTTATTAGTAGCATGACGACGCGCCTGCAACACCCAAGGAGGGATGCAAACCCTAACATTATCCTTTTGCTAGGGTACTGCCAGTTGCACCAAGTAATTCACTCAAAATTCACATGCCCCAATTGCCAAGATGCGTTGTTGATTGGTCAGTATAATACCCTTGTAACTAAGGATTGGACATTATTCTTACAGTGACTTTGTAACAAGAAAATGCCAATTATCATACTAGAAATAAATACTGAACTCATTGAATTATTGACTAGGGACGTAAGCTTGAAATGGTATCGGCAAAGTATATGTGGGTAAAAGTACAAACCTGTGTCACACTTTTACAAAGGAAGAGGACCACGACATGCAAAACTGTTAAACTTTAATGACACAAAAGTGGCATTTGTGCTTAGAATTTGAAAATGATGTAAACTAATGAAATGTGTAAAATTGGATGTAGTTTATGCCTATAATTTAAAAAAAAATTGAATAAGCATTGACCTAGTTTTTTAATTTTTAAATTCCATTTTTTAATTGCTCAAAAAATGCTGAAAATGTAGGGTCTAGTTCCCTCCAACTAAATATATGCAAATAATATTTTTTCCCTCCGACTTCAGAATATGTTTTAGATGACATGTACAGCTAGTGCATAGAAAAATAAAGATTGGTTTTTGGTATATATTTTGTCTGTTATAACTATTCAAAGTCGGAGTTACCCAAAATTAATAGTTTTTTTCTCCCTCCACATTTTCCCTAGAAAATCTAAACCAAATACAAAACAAATTACATATTCTTGAAGAGGACTCTCTCCTCTAGTGTTAAATATAAGTCGTAAATTTTTCCGACATGACTCGCTAATTTTTTTCGAACAAGCGTGTTCTTCAATGTTAAAATATATACTTGGAATTTTTCCAAATTCTAATATATTATATGTAATCAAAACACAATAAAAATTATATGATAGTAATCTAGACTCTGAGCACTACAAAAGGGTATATTTAGATTTTAAAAATGGTTGAGTTTTGATGAAGAAATCATTTGTCTAAGTGAGAAGTTCTATAATTTTGAAACTTTTGCCTATTTGGCTGCCACATAGGATGCCACATAGACAGCTTCGACCAGAACTAGTTCGGTTGAACTAGTTCCAGCCGAACCCCCTATATAAATATGTGTCAATTCTTCATCGATAGAACATAGTTGGCTTATATTTACTCATGAATTTTTTGCCAAAACTGGTCCGGCCCAACCAGTTTTGGCCGAAACTCATTTGCCACATCAACGCCACATGGCACCATGTTTGTGCCACATATGTATGGCCAAAAATATTTTGGCCAAAAAAATTTTGGCCAGAACTACGAGAATGGTCCTCAAGTGTGAAATAGCTTCGTACTTTTACCCATGCTCTAATCCATCTTAGGTGTCATTACCACTTAGGCAATGAAAATGCTGAAAGAGATACTAAACTAGGAAATGGTATCAACAGTTTAATCTAAACATTTGAGAAAATGCTATGACAACAAACTAAATACTTGCTTATGCTGCAAGAACAACCAACAATTTTTTTACCAAATGGCTGCAGAAGAAACAGAGTCCTAAATACTTCAAATTAACTTAAGACTAATTCCTACTGAACTATGAACTAAGTTCACCTCCTGCGTGGGTGCCCATGAAAGAGTGAATGAAAAATAACTTAGACATTAAGAACTGAAGATCTCATTTATTCATTCATAAAACATAGATACAAAATGTAGCAACAAGATTGTATTTTTCTCTACTGCTAGATTACAAAAGGATTCCCATAAAAACTAACTAACTCCGAAATCAGAAACTCCAGCTTATTTAACAACAACTTTAAAATAGAACTCATTGCAACTAGGATTCCCCAACATCAGGGATATGAAAAATCTTTAAGATGCATGATCAATATAATTAAATGTAGGAACAAGATGTATTCAATTGCACATGAATCTAGGAATGCATCACTACTGGACTTACTCCATAATGACTGTTAATCCGCATTGATCCAGTCTACAACATAAAGTGCTATCGAATGAGAGTGGTGGGATCATTATGAGTCCCAAATAGTTTTTCACTTTATGACACCACTTTGTCTTCCGATGTTGAATTCTTCTTTTCTCGCTGACCCACCATTTCCTATAAGAGATTAGCGTGCATACATATCCAAGATAGAATCCATAATAAGTTTTCATCACTAGCTTTCTCTTATCACATGGCTACATGAAAAACCACCCAGCTTAATGCAGGATGAAAAGATACAAGATTTCATTTCATATAACCATGTAACATATAGATAGCATATTCATAAAATTAAAATGCGCGCACACACACACACACACACACACACACATCAGTTTTGAAATATAAGCATAAATAGTCTGAAGAAGTCTTATAAAAAACTCATGAAGTTCTCAAGTCCTAAGCATAAAAACACATGAAATTATAAACCATATAGGCCTTAAACTAGCCTCATCATTTCTCCCCAGCTTTTCCTTTTGCTGGTCCTCTAGAAAACATGTAGTTCTTTACCCTCACTGTCATTCTATGATTTGAAGCTATTCTCTGACCAATACCTCCCCCTACCAAGCTCCAGTAGAAGCCTTTAGTGTCCCTATGTTAATCCCACCTTCTCACTTCCCCTACCATATCATAGTCTTCCAAATTCTCTGAATTGACCAATAAAGGGGAAATAAGAAGGGGTGGCTGAAATGTAAGTGGAACCCAGTAACTCTACCTTACTCTACCCACTGTAACATACCATGGAGCTCACCTATTTTCCATTGTGAAATTGAGGGGTGAATGTGGATCCTTGTTTCTTAAGTCCTCCATCATGCTGATCCAGCGCCATTGAATTGATTTTGTTGCTTTAGGAAACTTAGTTTCATCCATCCAAACATACTTATCAAAAGAAGCTTTCTTGAGGGGATCAATGATTTTACTTCCTGCTTCTGACTGAGCCACTTTCATCTAGTAATAGTAATAATTCCTAGGGTCCTTGGCTTCTAGCCTCGGGTAGAGATGAATTTCTTCCTCTAACTCCCTTTAAGCTTTGGCTTGGGATTCCCAACTTATCTCATTCTGAATCCATGAAATAAGGGCTCTTAACTAGATATCCCCAACATATAGCAAGGGATTCCAATTCCTATTATTGGGTACTGCCAAGTTGTGCAGGAAAATTTTACATAACAGATTCTGCATTGCTTTAGGAGAACTATGGAAAACCTATCTCTCATTAAACTAGTCAATTGATAATTTAAAAACTGCTCGTTAAGAAATATGGCATAAACAGGAGATGGAGACCTACAACTCATCAACTAAGGTATAACTGAAGTTACCTTAGTTATTTTTGCATTAATTTTCTCCACTTCTCCATCTTTTTCTAGGATTTCTTGATAAGTCTGATCAATGACTTGGTTCAAAACCTTCTTTTGTTGTCTCCATTTCTCTCTCTCCATAACTAATTGATTGCATAACCAAAAAATAATAGAAAATAATCTCACAAGGCATGAGGCATCTGACAAAGTATCCTCACCGGTGTTCGCCCCTACTACTTGTGCATCAGCTGAATTTTCATTACCTGGATGTGTATCCTTTGTGGGATCCGTCCATACTATTATGGACCGCTCAGAATTATCACACTACTGGACAGTTGTGGCTAATGCATCCAATCATTGACTTAAAATTTGTTCAGCTACTACATTTACAAAGCTCATATCAACATGGGAATTTTCTTCAAACAAATTCCTCCCTACCGCTATAGGAGGTGAGTCTGGCATATCTTCCTCTATTGCAAAGCATTCCCCTAATATGACATGATTGTCTGAATCAATGAGGTAGTCATCAACTTGAAATCCATGGGAAGATGAACCCCTCCTCTGAAACCTAAAGGTTTGTTCATCGGAACTAGAATCATCCCCAATTATTATACATTCTACATTCATTCTTTCCTCAGGGGAATGCTCTCTTTCATCTTTAGGAAACACACCAGGAAATTCCTGGTGACTATCTCTGAGTTCATCTATTTTTGGCTCCCCTGATTCATAAATGTCAGGGTCAATAGATGACCTTGCCGGTGGTGTATCTATGGTCGCACTCTGCTTCCTCCTACAACTTCTCCTCAATGGGGTTTCCTCCATTTTATCAATAATTTTTCACTTCTTAGAAGCGGTTGGAGCTACATGATATTTTTCCTTTTCTTTTTTACAAGAACTTAAATAGAGGAGATTGTTTTCCCTCCTTTTCTCTCCTCACAGGAGCCCTAGTTTTGTTGGACGGGGAGGAAGTATTTTCTTCAGAAACTTTCTTCTTACCCTTATTTTAGGCTGACCCAGATGTAGAGGCTCCAAGAGAATTATCAGGGTTCTTAGACCTAGGTTTTCTTCCTGATAAAGACCTGGGTTCTAATTCTTCAATAATATTGAAAACCCTATGTTTAGTTTGGACCCTTCTCCTAACTCTATGCCTTAAAGGACTTAGGGTTTCCTTCTCAAATTACCCCAAAAGAAAATCTTCCCATGACATGTCTGACTGTTCTCTTAAGGCTTTTTCAACAATAAAATTAATCACACAATGGTGGGAGACGATATTAGGCTCACCTTCTTGCACCAGTGAAGCCCTCTTCTTCAGGATATTGAACAAGAAACTGGGTATGTTTATGGGCTGATTATCATGTCGTAAGCAGCTTAAGAATTTGAAATGAACAACATGTAGGTATGCCTGACTACCCTCACAAGTGAAATACTTTATAACATATACTGCACATTGCTTCTAAGGTTATGTAGAGATACCCTACTAGTACCCTACTTTTTGTCAACATCTAGTGGTGGGTCTGCATGCAGAGTAAATTATGCTCTAGCAGTTGCCAGGTCAAAGCTCTATGAGAATTCCTCTCCCTCCTATGGAAATCCCAAGACCTATGCCATAACTGTCTATGAAAATGGAATCCTTAACCCTTCGACAATGGCCACTCCATCATGCAATGCATCTAAAAACTACAATGCCACTTCTCCATCCCAGCTGGTGAGCTTCAGAATGTAATCAAGCCAACCCCTGGCTTGAAAATGTGGCATGCAAGATTGATCATTCAACAAAAGATCATGAACCGTAGGTTCACATCAAACCAAACCACCACCCATCTTTTCATATTATTAAAGGACACAAAACAGTTGCATAGAGTACAAGAATGCTACAACAAGGAATTTCAGAGAATGCCAAGAGTGTAAAGATGTAGGTAATTCAAAGGCGAAAAGTTCTAGAGTTTTGAGAATTTAGGCTCTGCATGAGAATATGAGTGCAAATCTAAAGGATATCAAGAGTTAACTGTTCATAATTACTTTGCAGATGTCTGTAATAGCTACCTTTTCTATTTTTGTGTGAAATAAATTGCTCTTTTCAAGGTTGTCATATCACAAAAGCTAAATTGGCAAAATTTGTGCAAAATTGCAAATCATTTAAAAAGTTTAAAAAGAATAGCACACAATATGTACATAGACATATAAAAAAAATCTAAGATTCTCCCCCAACTTAAGTGAGCAATTGGTCCCACAATTGCACATGTGATAAGAACGCAGCCAATTAAAAAAACTAATTAATGAATTAAATATCAAGGATAGTGTACACGAACTTGATAAGGCACTGGCGGCGACGTGAAATTGTCATCCATTGGTGGAGAATGATGAGGTGGATGGGTGAAAGACAAGAAATAATGAGATGGAATTTATTGTGGAGAAAGTACTTTCCTGACAAAATTATTTATCATGGAGCAATGCAAATGTTGTTAAAGAGAAGAATGAATATGAGCGGTTTCTCATATCCATTTGCTACAGGAGACCCTTGACCATTATAAAATTGAAATTGTTGTAGGAACTCCTCTTTTCTCTAAGGCTTATGGTACAACTTAATTCATTGACCATTGACCATCAATTTGAAATGGATAGGATCAATAGTAGACAATTGAACAACACCATTGGGAAAAACAACAACAATTTCACAGGGCCCCAACCAGTGCGTTTGAAACTTACCAGGAGTGTGTTGGTATATAGAATCATACAAGAGGGCCCAATCACCAACTACAAATGTCTTATCCTTAATAGATTTATCATGCCATTGCTTCCACTGTTGCTGCACCAACTCCATGTTAGACAAAATAGATTTCCTCCACTCATCAAGACTATTCAAGTTGAGTATGTGCTCCTTTTGGGCTTCAGTAAGATCCAGATTGAGTTCCAACGTTGTCCGTAAGATTTTATGCTTGAATTATACTATAATCATAGAATACTTAGCATAAACTAACTGAAATGTGGTGAATCTTTTAGTAGTTTTCCAAGTAGTCCTATAAGTCGAGAGTGCTTCAGGAAGATTGGCTTCCAAATATCTCTTGTGAATGGAGACTGTCTTGGTAAGGATGGTGCGTTTGAGTGATGTTCTCTTTGCTGAAAAGTGGCCACCACATGGCTCATCATGGCATGCCTGAAGGATATCATAAGTTTCATCTTCTCTGATGCATCTTCACATAATCTGATCTGGACCAGCGTAAAATATAAATCCAACAATCCAAGAAAATTTAAAAACTTTCTCAGCTAGCAATTTATGTTCTTTGGAAGAGAAGTGAGATAGTGTCCTACCTGTGGTGAGATAGTTTTCAATGTCATCATACCTTGGGTTTTGTGCTGATAAAAGGAAAAGATGCTCATCCGGAAAACTATCATCAATGGTTGCAGGATCATCAAGAACATGCAAGCGGGAGAGAAATTATGCTACTACATTGGATTTCCCCATCTTGTCCACAATAGTAATATCAAACTCCTGCATCAGTAGAAACCATCGAGCCAACCTCCTTGATATGGATGGCTTATTCATTAGGTACTTGATAAATGAATGGTCAGTATGGAGAAATATCTCATTACTAGTAATATAATGCCTGAACTTATTCAGTGCATAGATTATTGCAAGCAATTCCTTCTCTGTCATAGTGTAATTGAATTCTGCTCCTTGCAAGTTCTTACTAATGAAATAAATGGAATGCTCTACTACATCTTATTTCTGGCCAAGTACTTCTTTGATGGCATAGTCGGAGGCATCTGTGTGAATATGGAATGGCAATCCCCAATTTGGACCTCTCAATACTGGTGTTGTTGTGAGAACGTCCTTAAGATGTAGGAAGGAATTTTCACACTCAGAATTCTAGGAGAATTCAAAATCCTTTTTCAATAAGTTATAAAGGGGTGCTGCAATTTGACTAAAATCCTTAATAAACCTCCTATAATATCCAGCATGCCCAAGAAAACTCCTGACATCCTTTTGCTTTTCTGGTGTAGACAGGGTGCTGATTACTGCAATCTTTTCTAGACCTACCTAAATGCCATGTGAGGAGATGAAATATCCTAAAACAACACCTTCCTCCATCATCATGAAGCATTTCTCATAGTTTAGAGAAATATTATAGTCATGACATCTCCTGAGTACTTTTTCCAGATTGTCTTTAGCTTCATCAAAAGTGTTTCCATAGGCATTAAAGTCGTCCATGTAAATTTCCATACAGTTAGCAGATATGTCTGAAAAGATACTTATGACAACTCGTTGGAAAGTGGTTGGAGCATTGCACAAGCCAAAAGGTAAGATAGAGTATGCAAAGATTCCCCATGGATAGGTAAAGGTGGTTTTCTCCTGTTCCTCTGGAGCTATTTTGATTTGATTGTAGCCACTAAACCTGTCCAGGAAAGAGAAATATTTCTTGCCAGCTAAATTATCAAGGACTTGGTCTATAAATGGTAATTGAAAATTGAAAATAGTCCTTCTTAGTGGCTATATTTAGTTCCCTATAGTCCACACAAAATCTCCATTTACCCCCTTTCTTGGGTACTATAACTAAGGGTGAAACCCATTGGCTATCAAAGATGGGGTAGATGAAACCATCGTTTAACAACTTTTGAAGCTCAGTCTTGACTATGTCTCATAAGACAGGATTAAATCTCCTCTGAGGCTTCCTTATAGGTTTATATTCTGGGCTGATATAGATTTGATGAGTATAAATTTTAGGATCCAACCCCTTCATGTCTGTATAATCCCAGGAAAATGCTTGCTGATTTTCCTGTAGAAACTTTAGGATATCTTTCTGGTGTGGTAGTGACAAGGCACTGCTGACATTCAACTCTTCCCCTAGACTAACTTCAATTTTAATTACCTTATCCAACATGGATATCTAAGAAACTAGAGGAGAATCCATCTCATGGGGTAATAATGAATGAAGAAAGTGGGAGGATGGTGAGTATGGAGGTGCATTTGGAGATGGCAGAATAGTTTCCAAGATATAGTCCGGTTGTGAAAACAACTGAGAATCTATGCCATATTCATTTGTGACAATGGATTAAATTATCTCATCATATTCCCTAGAGGCTACAAATGGATCTCTACCTATCATCATGAGCTTATGGATTGATTTGGCTTCTGATTCAACATCTTCTAATTCTGGCCATACTACATCATCATCTTGCAACATGGGTTGAGTAGGGGAATATAGAGTCAAGTTCTTAGTACGGATACCATTAGATATTGTCATCTTCCATAACCTATAGGCTATGAAGGCATCAACAATGGCTAACCAAGGCGTCCCTAGGATTAGAGGATACCCCCCAATATCGTCTTTAGGTGAGAGGACAACAAAATCTACTAGATACTCCCAAGAGTGCAATGTAACTATGACATCCTCTATCATCCCATCTGGTTTGACAGTAGAGCTATCGACAAGCTGCAGGATGGTTGGTATATCTTTGAGACCAACAATATTCAATTGAGACAATACCTTTTTGGTCATGACATTTATAGACGCACCGAAATCAACTAAGGCATTTTGAACTTGAATTCCATGAATGGTGATAGTAACTACAGGACTCCCTATGTCAGAATATTTGGGAATAGTTAACTTTTCCAACATAAGATCAGACAACTGCCCTATGACATGAATAGTTTTAGGATCTTTTTTATTTCTCCCAGGTTATTTGATGCAAGCTTCTCGGATGGCCTTAGTATAAACAGAAACTTCTTTGATATCATCAAGTAATGGTAATTTTACTATCATATGCTTTAGTTGGTTGAGAAAATCGGCTACTACTTGGTTCACTGCGGGATCAGCTTGGTCTACTAACCTTTGAGGAAATGGGGTTTCTTTAACTACAAGAGAGGTTAGTGGAGTTGGCACATCCACATTCTCAGAAGGGGACTCTTCAACTTATGTTATTATAGGCGTTTGAGGAGAAGCAAGAGTGGTTCCTGACCTTAGATGGATATCATTCAAGGAGATGACATAGCTTTGCTACTGATCTAGTGGCTTGTTATTAGGATTAGGATTAGGTTGTGCTAGCAATTGGGTTTTCTTAGGAAGATTGCTATTGGCTGCAGGAGGAGGCATTATAGCTTGATATTGAGGTGGAGGCATTAAAGCCTGCTGATTGGATTGGTTAGACCACTGATCAGGTTGTTTCCAACCCTGCTGAGGTTTCTTCCAACCCTGCTAAGGTTGCTACCAACCCTACTAAGGTTTCTACCAACCCTACTAAGGTTGTTTTCAACCCTGCTGAGGTTTTTTCCAACCCTGCTGAGGTTGTTTCCAACCCTGCTGAGGTTTTTACCAATTATTATGCCCACTAAATCCTTGGGGACCCATATTCTAAATTTTTTTCCATTGACTATTATTACTATAATTTTGGAAAGGTTCTTGTGGCATACCTTGTCTTTGGGCCCATGGCCTGCATTGAGAAACATAGAGCACTTCTCCATTTTCATCAACTATTTTGAATTCGGTAGACATCGGGTGAGACTCCAAACTTGCAACAGACTTGCACTTACAGTTTCTCTTCCTTTCTCGACAATGTGAACAATATTCAGCCAACATAGCATCAAAATATTCCTTCTTCCTTCTTGTGTGCATGTTGTCCAACTGAGTAGCAGAATCATTAATGATGTCCTATTTGAAAACAGACAGAAGATTGGACAACTCTATCTTTGATACTCCTAAACTATTGGGCTTATGAGGTAAATATTTGATTCCTCTACCCTTCTTAATAGTAGCCCTTGAATAGTTTAGACATATATTATTTATGTCCACCCAATTCTTTTGAGTGATGTCTCCACCAGTCATAAGGTCCAAATCTTCTATACTTCCATCATTTACACCTTTTAGAAAAAGATTCTTTTGGGACTCCTCATTCAACTGATGCTAGGTATTCCACTGCAAGTTGAACATAAACCTTGAGACATAATCTTCCAAGGTCTCATCCTCCTTTAAGGACATTTTGATAATGTCATCTCGTTTCAAATCTCAACCCCTAGAGTACTCCTTATATTTGTAAAGGAACATGTTTCTCATTGTGTCCCAATCTGCTATAGCATTAGCTCCTAGCCCCATGAACCATCTTAGAGAAGCCTCTTTAAGAGTTGAGGGAAACAATTTCAGCTTATGGGAGTCAGTTGTATAGTCATAACTCCTATAGAGGATATCAAAATCAAAGAGGAAGGTCTCTGGTTCTTTAGTAATAAGGCCATAAAATTTGGGAAGTGCAGAGGTTGGTATGTTTTTAAGATTTTGGCTAACCTGTTGAGGAGGAATGGGGAAAGGAAAGGTAGGTTGAGCCATCCTTGGAGGAGGGTCTAGCTATTGGGGCTTATATTTGGGTTTAAAAAAATGTTCGATAAAATGCAAGGATAATTCAGAAGATGATGGTGAAGGTAGTTGTTTGTGTGCGTCAGTGAATGGGTTTTCAAATGGTTCTTCAATTTCTATGTTCACAACTTGGGGTTCCTCAAGCTCAGGGTTAAAGATATCAAAAGGTTTGACCTGATTATTGTGAGGAAGGAATCTCCCAAGATGATCTCTTCTTCTATGCATATAAAATACTGCAAAACTTAAAACTAAGACAATGACTCTGGTCTGGATTAGATTGACACCATCCCCAGTAGCGGCACCAAAAATGACTAGTCAGTACAATACCCTTGTAACTAAGGATTGGACATCCTTCTTATAGTGACTTTGTAACAAGACAATGCCAATTATCATACTAGAAATAACATACTGAACTCATTGAATTCTCAACCAGGGAAGTAAGCTTGAAATGGTATCAACAAAGTATATGCTCTAATCCATCTTAGGTGTCATTACCACTTATGAAATGAAAATGTTGAAAGAGATACTAAACTAGGAAATGGAATCAACAATTTAATCTAAAGCTTTGAGAAAATGCTATGACAGACAACTAACTACTTTCTTATGTTGCAGGAACAACCAATAGTTTTGTTACCAAATGGCTGCAAGAGCAACAGAGTCCTAAATACTTAAAATGAACTTAAGACGAATTCCTACTGAACTATGAACTAAGTTCAACTCCCGGGTGGTCCCCACGGAAGAGTGAATGAAACAAAACTTAGAGATTAAGAACTGAAGATCTCATTTATTCATTCATAAAACATAGATTCAAAATGTAGCAACAAGATTGTATTTTTCTATGTTGCTGGATTACAAAAGGATTCCCGTAAAAACTAACTAACTTTGGAATTAGAAACTCTAGCTTATTTAACAACTTTAAAATAGAACTCCTTGCAACTAGGATTCCCCAACATCAGTGATATGAAAATATTTAAGATAAATGATCAACATCATTAAATGCAGGAACAAGTTGTATTCAATTGCGCATGAATCTAGGAATGTGTCACTACAGGATTTACTCTGTAATGGCTGTTAATCTGTATAGACTCAGTTTGCAACAGAAACCGCTATCGACCGAGAGTGGTGGGATCATTATGAGTCCCAAATAGTTATTCACTTTATAGCACCACTTCGTCTTCCAATGTTGAACTCTTCTTTTCCCGTTGACCTGCTATTTCCTGCAAGAGATTAGTGTGCATACATATCCAAGATAGAATCCATAATAAGTTTTCTTCACTAGCTTGCTCTTATCACATGGCTACAGGAAAAACCACCCAACTTAATGCAAGATGAAATGATACAAGATCTCATTCCATATAGCCATGTAACATATAGATAGCATATTCATAATCTTAAAATGCACACACACACACACACACACACAACAATTTTGAAATATAAGTATAAACATTCTGAAGAAGTCTTATGAAAAACTCATGAAGTTCTCAAGTCATAAGCATAAAAACACATGAAATTATAAACCAGATAGGCCTTAAATTGGCCTCATCCATTATCACAAGTGTTAACTCAAATTTTCCTACCAATAAAAATCCTAGAGAGGCATGAGATAGAAAGGGAAAGCCTTGAGGTGGAAAATGAAGGTGACACCATGCCAAAGACAGATAGCCCCATTAATCTAGATGCTCCAACCAAGAATCAAGACAATGGGTCAGATTTAGATAACAAGAGCCCTACCTTAAACATATTCAGTGATTGGAGCACTTTAGATGATGGTATGTGTCCACCCTAAATCTACAGGAAGATCAGGAAGGTAAAAGTACTAAATCCCCGGACCTCAAAAGTATTCAAGGTTTAAGGAAAGAAGAGTTAATTTCCTCATATAGTGATGGGGAAAAAAAGAAAAAGCTCAAAACAAGTGGATTCTCAGGAAATTTCCTAACCAGGTCAAACCCTACAAAATAGTACCAAATATGGAAATTAAGTTTTGATGGCTCTAAGTGTAAACAAGGGGAAGGTGCAGGGATAAAACTAATAAATCCAAGAGGTAAGTCTTTCTATGCTACTTATCGGTTACAATTTCTATGTACTAACAATTTTGTAGAATACAAAGCATTGGTTCGTGGGCTCCTCCTGGCTCATGAGAAGGGAATAAAAGCCTTGAAAAAAGAAGGAGACTCACAACTAATCATCAAACAAATCCATAGTCAATATTATTTCAATGATAAGAGACTCTCAGCCAACCAAAATAGGACATGGGACTAGATCAAATAATTTGAAGCATTCAACATCAAATCCATCCCATGAAGAAAAAATGTCATCGCTGATGCCCTAGCCGTATCCGCCAATTAAGTACATCTGATGGAGAAATATAAACTAAATAAGTTCTTAGTTGAACTCATTGAAGCCCTAGGTATCCCCGATAACATTACCATTTTCCAAGTCTTTCAAGATGACCAACACATCCTTGAGTTCATCATGTGCACATGTGTGTTCAAAAAGCAGATTATAGATGAAGGGAAGGAAGAGGCAGAAGAAGAAGTTAGCCCGAAGGTCCTGAATGATCAAGGCATTATAAAGATAAGGACCAATTCCATACCAAAGGGAATGGTGGAACTAGATATAATTATTTAAAGTGACAAGACTGCTAAGGGAAGATGCCCAGACATACCACCCGATGGTAAAGAATACAAAACATACAACCTTGGCACAAAAGATGAGCCAAGAGAGGTCCAAATCGGGAAAGTATGTACCAAATAAGAGAAGGAGAGGATGATCTAACTCCCTATGGAATATTGAGATGTCATAGACTGGACTTATGAGGAACTGAAAACATATGACACCTCGGTCAGAGTGGGCAATATTCCATTGAAACCAGACTCGAAACCATTCCGACAATGTCAAATACCATGAACCCTACTATGGAGCCGCTATACAAAAGGAAGTCTAGAAGCTGCTAGATGAAAGGATCATATTCACAATTTGACACTCCACATGGGTAGCGAACTTGGTTCCCATGAGAAAGAAGACCGGTGAGATCAAATTGTGCATGGATCTATGAAATCTAAAAAAAGCCTCTTAGAAAGACAACTATCAACTCCCTTCTCTCAATGAAGTAATGCAAGTAGTAAATGGTTCTCAAATTATGTCCTTCCTAGACAGTTATTCAGGTTACAATCAAGTAATGGTAAAAGAGGAAGACAGGATAAAGACGACGGATGCCCTTCAGTTTAATTAGTGTCGGGGCTAATTTCCAGAGAGCAATGGACACTGCTTTCAAGGGCCTAGTTGGAAAGTGTATCATCATCTATATGGATGATCTGAAAGTTTTTTCAAAAAAATGAACCAATCATATAAGCAATCTAAGAAGATTCCTTCAAAGACACGGGAAGTACAAGATTTCCCTCAATCCCAAGAAATGTGCATTTGGGGTCACAAAAGGCAAGTTGCTTGGGCACATAATTTCAAAAATAGGAATAGTAATTGACCTTGAATGAGTCCAATCTATTCTCAAGATGATGCCACCTCACAGTCGTAAGGAGTTGAAATCCTTCTTTGGGACGATTAACTTTGTGAGGAAGTTCATTGGCAGTTTTGTCGAGATAGTAAAGCCACTCAACAACATGCTGAAGAAAGATGCTAAAATTGAGTGGACTGCCCCAGTGAGAAATTCATTTGAGGAGATCAAGAATGCAATCTCTACAGCCACTGCCCTTATCAATCTAAATGATATCATCCCTTTCATATTATATTCTTTCATGTCAAAACACTCTTGCACAGGCATCCTCACATAGAATAAGGATGGGGAGAACAAGAGACCAATAGCCTTCATGAGTTTCCCCCTTAAGAATGTTGAGGTCAGGTACCCTAACCTAGACAAAAAATCTTTTTCTTTTGTCAAAGCGGTCAAGAAATTATGGAACTACATCCCGAGGAGAAAATTCTTTGGGATAGTCCCCGACACAACCGTGAAATGTTTTTTGATGCAAAACGGGCTGGGAGAGCAAAGGGGAAAAAAGATGGCGATCCTCCAAGAATTTGACCTTGAGATCCAACCAATGAAACTAGTAAGAGGCCAAGGCCTGACAAAGCTGATCTTTGAAGTAGAAGAGGGTCTAATATGCCAGACTTACACCGATCAGGGTGTGATCACAAATATATGGTATCAAGATATAGTCTATTACCTATGACAGAACCGCTGCCCTGAGGGAATTAATAACTCACAGAGAAGGGATTTGAAAATCAAAAGTAAATCCTACATGCCGAAGAATGATTAGCTATATAAACACAATCATGAAGGTCTGTACCTTAGATGCCTAGACAGACTCAAAGCTAAACAAGTCCTAGAGGATTTCCATGACATATACGGGACAAGACATGGGTAAGCTAAGAAAACTTCCCACCAAATTTTAAGGGAAAGGTTTTTAGGCCAACATTGTTCAAAGACACTAGCAAACATGTAAGTGTGAGGCCTCACCCTGAACCCCATCGTAGATTTCTAGTTTTTCTTCTTATGATAGATATAGCATATGATACTTTACATTTTGATGTACTATGGACCTTATGGATTTTATGCTTTATGTCATGGATTGATCATTTTGATGTTTGACACATGATACTTTATGATGCACCTCATGGACTATATGATGTTTCTATTAAGGACATTTATTTTTGAGACAATTGATTTGGAAATACATTATAATTATGTTATGGGAGGATTATTAGAAATGGATATTAAATTTAGGTATCATGCAATGTGAATCTTACCTTATGTTGTATGCGTAAAATAAAATTATTATGTTCTTGTGATCTTAAGTAATAAACTTAGTATGTTGATGTTTTCCTTAAGTTTCGAATATTGCTTATTCCCTTATGATATACATATTTATCTCCTTGGACTACTGATATTTGAATTGTGCGTGTAGGTATGAGACCATGGTATTTTATTTGGGGAACCAAACAAAGGAATATGTGAACTCAGTTTGAGCCAAGGTTGCACCTAATGAGAGGCAAGACCTTGTTGTATCATGATTTAATTTGTAAATGTATATGGTTGATTTTGGAAATGTAGTCCTTAAATGTATTTTCTTATTTCCTTGTGATTTTGCCCAAGTGGATATGACATGGCCTAGTGATGTGTAAATGTTGTGTGTGTGTCATTTGACACTTATGATTTGTACTCAAGGCCATGACATGTCAACTAGGGAATGGATGTCCACCTACTTAGGTAAGTACATTAGTGAATCCCCATATGCATACCTTGGTTTGGGAGATGGGGGTGTGGTCATCTCATTGGAATTTCGAAAATACTCTTATAGTGGACTTTTGGAGGGGTTAGAAAGTGCCTAGGGGTGTGTTGGGGTCATTTTTAGGTAGCCCATTTGTTATACCAATAGTTAAGGGCCATTTTAACCCTAGGATAGCCTTTGGTTGACCATGTGACCCTTCAAAAAAGTTGGTTTCCCAAGTTCGACGAAAATCAACTCTTGTGAGGCTTGACCTTGGGTAGACCACCCTTCCATCTTTGTGCAAAGACATTATTCACCTTTTTTGGAGTTCCCCTTTTTGAATCCTTTTTTAGAAAGGTGTAAGAATTTAGGGGAGAGGGACCAATTAGAGGACTTTCCTCCTCCCCATGAGTTTCTAGTGGCCTTTTTAGTGGGGGCTCTCCATGTTGGAGAGTTTGAACACCCACTCTCTAACTTAGAGACATATCTAGAGTTGGTGACTTGGAAAGGAGGACTTAGGATAAAAGGGAGCTCTTCTTCAACTATCTTTCCTTAAGCTTGGATCTAGGCTGGTGGTCTTATTGCAACTCTTTTCTTAAATTTTTACTTTGTTCTTGCAAAATGATGAATGTTGTGTGTGTCTTGTGGAAGGATTGTAGTTATGAACTTGTAGTAAATATTATGGTGTTGTTGTTGATGTGAGTATTTGTTTTTGCATTCCTCTTGTATATGTTGCTAATGGGAGTCTCAAGGCTCACTCACCCTTGGAAGGGAAGAGTAGCCTTGGGGGTGAAGGATTTTTGACATCCCTTGGTGTAGAGTCTCTCCTCAAGGAGGAGAGGAAAAAATTATGGAGTATGGGCTCCATGAAGCCTCCCTTGTTGTTTCTTCTTTTTGGGGTCATAAGGGCATAATGATAAAGTTGGTTTGATTTTGGGAAAGAAGGTGTTTGGAAAGCCATGTGAGGGCTTGGATTATGAGTTTTGGGTTTGGCCTTCTCCCTTGTGTATTTGGTCCACTTCACCCCATATAGGGTTATTGAGAAACCCATTGTGCAAAGCCTTGGTGGGAGTGTTGTAAATGTAACTGTTTTGCCTATGTTGCATGTTTGTATCCCTCCTTAGTTTGGTTCCCCAAGCTCAGGGGTGGCCTCTTAAGAGGCCTAGGTTGGGTGGTGAGCAGCCCATGGTCCCATGAGTTTCCCTTATTTTGTTCTTTTGCAAATTTTTGAAGTGGAGCTACATGAAGTGTTATGGCTACTTAATGAAGAAAATGGTTTCCTTGTTGTTATTTTTGCACATTTTAATATGTGTGTGTAAATCCCTTTGAGGGGTTAAAAGAAAATTGTATATTAGTGATCATAAAGATATTGAAAGTATTATGTTGCTTTAAAGACTTGTTATTGTCTACAAAAAGAGTTATTATGTATGTGAGTAGGAATACTTTCTTTCTACATGATGATGTTATTTGAGAAATTTAAAGCTGAATTAAATGAAGAAGGGAACTATTATTTGAATTTACTTTTGATTTAATATGCTACAAAGTTTCAAGAAAGAAAAGATCTACCCCTGTTTAAATGACTATGCAACTATTCTAGAAATATATCACTTGCTATAGATGGATGGTTTTCATACTACTTTAAAATCTGTAAAGTTCTATCTCTTAATTTATCCCTACAATCTAAGTAAAGAGAAACTAAGGCCAAGTATGTAGTTACCCATAAATGTTGTATTTAAGTAACAAAGAAAAAATTTAGCGTTTAAATATGGCATTCTATTTTTTTTACTTCACTTGTTATAAAAAAAAATAGAAATTTGTTTTCGAGTAAATTTGTCCTACAAATATGTATTCATAAATGGTAACACTTACATTTAAATATATATGTATGTTTATTAATATATAGTCTATGTTATCACCACTTGATTTATAAAAGAAATAGAAAATAAACAATTTATTTTTAATTGTTGTTTGTATATATAAACTTTATATAATGCTGCTGTGTATGTAATATATATATATATATATATATATATATATATATATAATTATTTTCT
>MU226565.1:2655109-2702145 GCA_018584345.1 Thuja plicata
TATATATATATATATATATGTAGATACTCACAAACGTGTGAGTATATACATATACATAAATGTATATGCTTCTTGCCTCCTCTCATGGCTGCCACACCTGTATTTTTCATTAGAAAATAAAACTTAAAGAGAGGCTAGGGTTAGTGGGGGGGAAAATAGAGAAGGAAAACAAGAAAGGGAGTATTTTGACTATCTCATATTTGACCCTAACCCTAATTTCAAATTAGGGTTAGGGATTTCAAAATGAGAGGGAAAACATTGTTCCATAAATTGTTGTTTTTTTTTTTCCTTTGATTAATAGAGTATCTTTTAATGGGAAGCTTTTATCTCATAGTTTTTTTTATAAGGTATTTAATTATGATATTGTAAAAACTAATTTTATTGTTAAATAAGTCGATTTATGTAAACGATTAGAGAATGAATATATTTTAACATGTGAAATCACATTGAGGTAATTAAATTAAATTAATAAATCACCTTATTACACTAAGTTAATAACTATTAGAAAATCTATAAGTCGACCTTCTATAAGCAAATTGATTTATAAATAATTACTATAATGTTACAGTCGCACTCAGTAAATGAATTATTAAATGTTATTATTTTCTTTTGAGTTCGTCTTTTAAAAGAGGATTAGTTGTAAATCAAGAATCCAGTGTATTAAAATATTAATGGAACTATTAAAGTTTAAGGTTCGACATTAAATTTTGTTTAATCTCTTAACTAGATTTTCTAGCCTTGGGATTTAAGTTAAAAGTTTTTTATACAAAAATCAATTTAACATAACCATTAATTAATATAGTCAAGATAATGTCTTTATTTAATAAATAGGCTGCTAATGCTATTTTTATGGGACCATTATATGTGGCCAGTATAATGGCCTCCGTAAAAATAGTGTTATTGAGAGAACTCTTGTAAAGTTGAAATTTAAGCGTTATAGGTTTTAGCTAGTGTCGAAATCATTAGTTTGTCTAGTCTATAGGAATTTATTATCATTGGGTAGGTTCATCTTCTGGAAGACATCATGGTACAACTTTGCAATGTTTTATGCTGCCCACCTAGAGAATTCTTTTAACCTAAAACTATATCTAATTTTTCTAATTTAGAGATGGGGGATGTTGTCTTAATGACATGATCCCCCTTGTCCCTACAAGTCATATCATTTCATTTCAACCTAGTAATCCTGGATAGTCACAGATCTAACCTATTACGATCGGTAAACCCATGATTGTGATACACTAGGCATTGTTTAATCATTTTCAAAAAAAAAAAAAATGTTGCATTTTTGGGTGCAAAAATCATGGGCATGACAATAAGATCATGCCACACTTTCCAGACAAGTGCAACTAGAGAGAAAAATCTGGCAATGCCCTTATAACTAGTATATGAGGTAAGTCTATTTTCCCAGTGGGGCTTTGATTTTTTTGGAATGATTAACCCTCTTCATTTGTAGGTCATAAGTTCATCCTAACAGCTTCCGATTACTGCATGCGCTAGGAGGCCCATGCACTAAAGAATTGCACCACGAAAGTGGTAATCAAGCTCTTAGAGGAGCACATCATAACCAGGTTTGGGATGTCATTCTATCTGGTATGTGACAATGCTCCCTCTTTTTCCTCCACCTCAGACATGCAATGGGCCTTTGAAAACAAGGTAATCCTCAAATTTTATTTTAATTAATATCGTAAAGGCAATGGCATAATGGAGTCCACCAACAAGAACCTGACGACAGTGATTAAACACCTCCTCAATGAAAACCCCTAGGATTGGCACACACAAATAAAATATGCTTTGTGGATAGAATGGGTGAGGATTAAGAATGCCTTAGGGACATCCCCATACCAATTGGTCTATGGCCCGCAACCAGTCTTCCCTATGAACTTGAAAATACCAATCCTGAGATTTATGGACCAGTATGTTGGGGGTGAAGATCGAGTATAGGTTTGACTCATGAACCTCCTCAACCTGGAGGAGAAAAGAACTTTGGCCCTGGAGCATGTGTTAAAGAACTAGGCCATCGTCAAGTAGTGGTTTGATAAGAGAGCTACCATTAAAGCTTTCAGGATCTCTAACCTTGTCCTCATGTGGGACAAGTCAAAAGAAAAGCCAAGCAACCACACCAAATTTCAAAAATTATGGACAGGCCCCTATCAGATATCAGAGATCTTGGGGGAAAACACTTTTAGGATCAGTGGCTTAGATGGAGAGTTAATCCCATTTCCATTCAATGCAAAATTCCTCAAACACAATTTCAGATCCTAATAGGGACTGTCATTCATCCCTTGTATCATAGTTTTGTTTGTTATATTTTCTTTTTTACATTTTTTTTTTCTTCCATTTTCTCATTGTCAGTCTGTTTCTTCCATTCGTGGTAATTCCCCTCCTTTTTTTGGGGCTCTTTGCTTCATTTTTTCTTTGATTCAGTGTGTCTTAGACTCATTCCAAGTGGTTCTTAAAATTAGAGTAGAGGTATTTCTTGGTCAAATCCTCCAAAGAAACATACAGCGCAGAGAAAAATTCCCAGAATTATATGTGCAACAGATGTGCACAAGTATACATTGATGTGTGCATAGTAGATATCCCTAAGACTTATGGAATGTTGATGAACAAAGAATGGACCAAATGCTTGAGGGGATGGTTGTCCACTGATTTCACCCAGTTGTGGCTACCATGGAAGGGATTGAACAATCAAATAAAGATCGATACCGAGCCCAAGTTAAAGAGGATGATCACAGACTATAATGCTTTGAATGAAGTTTTGTTCTCATAGACTGAAGTTTTGTTCTCATAGACTAACCTAGGTACAAGGCCTAAAATAATTCAACATCAACGATGACATCTTTCAAAACTTTATCAGCAATATGCTGATGAGCCTATAGCACCTAGAGAGGGATGTGGAGCCTAATATCCTCCTGTTGCTAGGGTACTACTGGTTGCACCATGTAAGTCATTAAAAATTCACATGCCCCAGTTTCCAAGATGCACTATGATGAGTGTTAACTCAAATTTCCCTACCAATCAAAATCCTAGAGAGGCATGAGATAGAAATGGAAATCCTTGAGGTGGAAAATGAAGGTGACACGATGCCAAAGATAGATAGCCCCATTAATCTAGATGCTCCAACCTAGAGTCGAGATAGTGGGTCAGATTCAAATAATAGGAGCCCTACCTTGAACATATTCAGTGACTGGAGCACTTCAGATTATGGCGCTTGTCCACCCTACAGAAAGCTACATGAAGATAAGGAAGGTGAAAGTGATAAATCCTTGGACCTTGAAAGTATTTAGGGGTTAAGGAAAGAAGATTTAACTTCCTCAGATAGTGATGGGGGAAATAAGCAAAAGCTAAAAACAAGGAGATTCTTAGGAAATGTCCTAACTAAGTCAAACCCTGCAAAATAGTACAAAATATGGAGATTATGTTTCAATGGGTCTAAGTGTAAACAAGGAGCGGGTGCAGGGATCGAACTAATAAATCCAAGAGGTAAGTCTTTCTATGTTGATTATTGGTTACAATTTATATGCACTAACAATGTTGCAGAATATGAAGTGTTGGTTCGTGGGCTCCTCCTGGCTCATGAGAAGGGAATAAAATATTTGACAGTAGAAGGAGACACACAACTGATCATTAAAAAATCTACAGTCAATATTATTGCAAAAATAAGAGACTCTCATCCTACTGAAACAGGGAATGGGACATGATCAAAAAATTTGAGGCATTCAACTTCAAAACCATCTCACGAAGAAAAAATGTCATCGCCGATGTCCTAGCTGTATCTACCAGTTCATTACACCCGATGGAGAAATCTAATCTAAAGAAGTTCTTAGTTGATCTCATTGCAGCCCCAGCTATACCAGATAACATTACCAATATCCAAGTCATTCAAGATGACCAAAACATCCTTGAGTTAATCATGTGTGTAGGTCCCAGAAGATCAAGGCATCACAAACCTAAGGACCAATTCCATACCAAAAGGAATGGTGGAACTAGAAAATAATTTTTTATAGTGATGGGACTACTATGAGAAGATTACTAGACATACCACCCGATGGTAAAGAATACAAAACATACAACCTTGGCATGGAAGATGAACCAAGAGAGGTCCACATCGGTAAAGTATGTACCAAAGAAGAGAGGGAGAGGATGGTCCAAATCCTTACAAAATATTAAGATGTCATAGCCTAGAGTTATGAGGAACTAAAAACATATGACACCTTGGTCATAGTGCACAATATTCCACTAAAACCAGACTTTAAACCATTCTGACAGCCTCAACGTCTTGTGACTCCTACTTTGGAGCCCCTGATACAAAAGGAATTCTATAAGCTATTGGATGTAAGGATCATATTCCCAATTTGACACTCCACGTGGGTAGAAAAATTGGTACCTGTGAAAAAAAAGACCGGTGAGATTAGATTGTGCATGGATTTACGAAATTTAAACAAAGCCTCTCAGAAAGAAAACTACCCACTCCCTTCTCTCGATGAAGTACTGCAAGTAGTAAATGGTTCCCAAATGATGTCCTTTCTGGATGGTTATTTAGGTTACAATTAAGTAATGGTACAAGAGGAAGATGGGCTAAAGATGCCATTCACCACCAATTGGAATACATTCGCCTATCCACGGATGCCCTTAGGTTTAATCAATGTCGGGGATACTTTCCAAAGAGTAATGGACACTAATTTCAAGGTGCTATTTGGAAAGTGTATCATCATCTATATGGACGATCTAATGATTTTTTCAAAACAAAAAATCAATCATATAAGAGATCTAAGAAGATTCCTTCAAAGATGCAGGAAGTACCGGATTTCCCTCAATCCCCATAAATGCATATTTGGGGTCACAGAAGGAAAGTTGCATGGGCACATAATTTTAGAAAACGGAATAGTAATTGACCCTGAACAAGTCCAAGCCATTCTCAAGCTGACACAACCTCACAGTCGTAAGGATTTGAAATCCTTCTTTTGGAAGATTAACTTCGTGAGGAAGTTCATTAGAAGCTTTTCCAAGATAGTAAAGCCACTCAACAACATGCTGAAGAAAGATGCTAAAATTGAGTGGACTCCCCCAGTGAGAAATTCAATTGAGGAGATCAAGAATGTAATTGCTATGACCCCTATCTTTTTCAGTCCAGATTACACTATCCCTTTCAAAGTATATTCTTTCATGTCAGAACACTCCCGCATAGGCATCCTCACACAAAAGAAGGATGGGGAGAATGAGAGACCAATAGCCTTCATGAGTTTCCCCCTTAAGAATATTGAGGTTAGGTACCCTAACCTAGACAAACAATATTTTTCTTTAGTCAAAGCGGTGAAGAAATGTTGGCACTACATCCTGAGGAGATAAGTCTTTGGGATAGTCCCCGACGCAGCCGTGAAATATTTTTTGATGCAGAACAAGCTGGGAGAGCAAAGGGGAAAATGGGTTGTGATCCTGCAAGAATTTGACCTCAATATCCAACCAACATAAATAGTTAGAGGCCAAGGCCTGACAAAGCTTATCTCTAAAGTATAAGAGGGTTTAATATGCCAAACTTACACCGATCAGGGTGTGATCATGGATATATGGTATCAAGATGTATTCTATTAACTACTATAGAACCACTGCCCCGAGGGGATGAATAGCTCAGGAGAAGGGCTTTGAAAATCAAAAGTAACTCCTACATGTTGAATAATTGTCAAATATATAAACACAATCATGAAGGTCTGTACTTGAGATGCCTAGATAAAATTGAAGCAAAATAAGCCCTAGAGGATTTCCATGATAGATACGAGACATGACACAGGTCAGCTGAGGAAACTACCCATGGAATATTAAGGGTAGGGTATTTTTGGCCAAAACTATTCAAAGACATTAGAAAACACATAAGATCATGCCACACTTTCTAGACAAGTGCAACTCGAGAGAAAAATTTGGCAATGCCCTTACAGCCAGTATACGAAGTACGTTCGTTTGCCTAGTGGGGCTTGGATTTTGTTGGAATGATTAACCCCCCTTTGTCTATAGGTCATAAGTTCATCCTAATGGATACCAATTATTGCACGCACTAGACGGAGGCCCAGGCACTAAATAATTGCACCATAAAAGTGGTAACCAGGTTCTTGGAGGAGAACATCATAACCAGGTTTGGGATGCTATTCTATCTGGTATGTGACAATGATCCCTCTTTTTCCTCCACCTTGCTCATGCATTGGGCCTTTGAAAATTAGGTAATCCTCAAATTTTCTTCTAATTACTATCCATAAGGCAATGGTGTATTAGATTCCACCAACAAGAACCTGACAACAATGATTAAATGCCTCCTCGATGACAATCCCTGAGATTGGCACACACAACTGAAATACACTTTGTGGACGAACCAGATGAGGATTAAGAAAACCTTGGGGACATCCCCATACCAATTGGTCTATGGCCTGTAACCGGTCTTCCCTGTGAACTTGAGCCACGATGCACTGCATCCAGTTTGCAATATCAAAATAAGCTCTTATGAAATAATTGCACTTATGAAAGCCAAAATCTTTCTATCTTACTAACATTTCTTTGTGTAATTTCTTCTTTCTTCTAACGTTTCTTCAATCAATCATCTTTCTTTTTGAAAAATTGTCCTCATATCAATTTCTGCCCAATTTTCTGAGGGGGCATCCTACCTCCATTATGTCGATCCACTGGGGCATGATCTTCTATTTTTCTTTGAGCCAACGCTCATAATCACATTGTCTCAAAGAGGAGCAAAATATAGACACCTAAAAATGGTTCATTTCCTATGCCCCCTTTTTAACATGTCTTCTATATTGTGTGTTTGATATTTATCATTCACTAATATTGTGTCATTCTTCCATGTCATCAATTACTAACATTTCTCTCATTTTGGCCAAATTGATCATCTTCCTAAATCAGTCCAACCAAGTCCTAATCTTCTTAAATCAATCTAAGATCATTCCAAACTCATTTGATTCCAAACTCATATCAGTGTATTATCAATCTCTTTCAATCAATCCTCTGGCATTGTCAAAGTTCATCGATGCCTTATTATCATTTAATTCCTCCAATAGCATTGTCAAAGTTCAACGATGCTATTTCATCATCAATCATCATTTTGAGAGTATTTTCAAAGTTCATCGATGCCTCACTGTCACTTTCACATTTCATGAGCATTGTCCAAGTTCATCGATGTCTCCCTATCTTTATTTATCCTCTGGCGTCATCCAAGTTCATTGATGCTATTATATCATTTCTAATCATTATCTCGAGAGCATTGTCAAAGCTCAGCGACGCCTTGTGATTTCCTAAACTATTCCAGAATCGTCAGAATTGATCCTAATCCTTATCAATATATCAAAATCCAACCAATTGTGCATTAATGCCTTCGATTTGGCCAATAACCCTCTAATTTATCCTCTTGGGATGAATAACCTAAGGTTTTTCTCTATTCTTGATGAATAGATCATATTTATTCATTTGTATCCTAAGTCTTCACAATTAATTAATTTTTAATTAATTAATTGACTAATTCTAATTTATGGGAATTTATAATTTCATAAATACTTTTTATTTGTGAGGAATATTGATTTATTAATTTATTAAATCCTCTTAATCTTACCTAATTGTCATATCCCGTAATTGTGTTTCACATCCCTATTAAGGTGCTTCTTCAATATCTTCAATATCTCCTTATTCATTTTCCCCCATATCATGCTTCCAAATATCCTACCTACATTTCCCTTCATTATGTATTGATTTTATGCAATCTTCACCTAATTGCCTCTCGTTTTCTATAGATTCAGATGCATTCTTCTCATTCAAGGTTAGAACCACTATCTCCTAGTATTCTCTCTTTCAACATTGGCTTTTCAATATTTGTGCAATTCTGTCATTGACAAAAGAGAAACACAATCTATCTCATGGAGAAGAAAGGAGGACATGGGAGCTACATTTGAAGGGAATTTTAAGTGTTTTCATGCTTTATGTTAAACTCTCATTCAAATGGTTTTCATGATAGATTAGATAGGTTTGCATGTCTTTAGGGTTTTGTGGTTTCCTTGATATGATATTCATGCCTTTTTCTAGTCTTACACTGCTATAAGGCCTAATAGCCCTTAATGTGAGCATTCACTAAAACTCCAAGTCACTGAGGATTATCATCATATTTTTTTACTTGGACATTCAGATTTTTATAAGGATAAAAACATATGTCAAACTCACATATGGATGTTTAAGAGTTTCATTAAGAACTCTCACATGACCTACTAGGAATAGAACCCTTATTAGGCCTATTTTACAAATAAAGTACTCAACAAATTTATCATAGGACAATGCCACCACTTGGAAAAGTTATGGGATGTATTAAAACTACTAAATCCACCCTTGGGTTGGGGTCAAAACCTTTCAACTTAACCCAGATCTAAAATCTCAGCTTGTTAGTAACCTGCACAAAACACTGCCAATCATAAAACTTCATCAAACTCAATGGATCTTTCATGGCCACTTATGTAAGCACAAAAATATTAAAATAATTTTCTATACTTGAATTTCCCCAAATGAATTTGAAATTTGGTCTGGGGGAAGTCAAGTTTTCATCATTTTTTCTTCAAAACCCTAGGTAGGGCTTCTTTCAGACCCAAGAAGATAGAACTTTCTCTAAATTGCACCAAACTAAATGAAATCTAACTAAACCACATTTGAATAAAATGTACTTCAATTTCATAGGGTTTCATGACCATTCCAATTCACAATCAATCTGTACAAAAAGAAGTAAACAACTAATACGTTGTTCTGCAGAGTTTTTGCGAGGAAAACATAGATACTTTATATTGATTTCCATGAACAACCATACAAAGTGCATGCCTCAGGGTCTTATAGATGATTTCACACCTTTCCCCAACTGTCCAACTTCTTTTTGAACCAAATGGACATTGGGAATACTTAATTTTTAAAAGTTGTGAAGTTGCATTGTGTAACTTTGACAATATTTTACATTTTTTGCACAAAATAACTCAAGTTCTTTCAAAACCATTTGAAATTGGTGTCATTAGACCAAATATGAATCAATGACATAATTTCAATCACCTTTGACCTCTTTGACCCCCTTTGACCCAGATTGATTATTCAGGTCCTGATTGGCAAAATGTAAACAAATGGTCTAATGACCTTACAAAAAGGACTCACATTGACTTCTAAGCATCATGCATCCTAATGAACAAAAGAAATGGCCTTATCCTATACTTATTACATTAGTTTTGACCAATCATGGCCATTGTAGCATTAGTGCACCTGCAACATGCAGTCAACCTCAAACAATGGTGTATTTCCTGTGTTGGTACTTTCTAAGGGAGGGAGTAATGAGGTTACAAAGAAAAAAATTTTGGAGTCCAAAATACCCTCTCCTTTTGTTTCAACACTGCCTCCTCCTCCTAGGTTGGCTCTGTGTGGGATTGGTTTATTAAGCTTAGCACTTCAAATTATTCACTTGTAACACAAGATGGTATGAGGCTTTCAGAACTGATCTCTTTTTTTACTCACTTTCACACATTACCTTACTATCTGAATACAAAAATCACTTTAAGACCCTCCATGAATTGAAACCTTCAAAAGGGTTCTCTAGTTCCACTCTTTCCTTGTATTATATCATAAAATGATCCAAGACTTTAGTATCCCATCTCAAGTGAGAAGACTCAATCATAAAAATCCAATTAAAATCATCAGTGGACTATCCATAAACTACCTTACATATATTTTTTGATCATCATCGTCATTTACTGATCACGGTGATACAAATAACTGTTAAAATCTTTTGGGGAATTGGTCTCTTCTAGATATATTGACAATAGACAAGAAAATATATTTCACCTCAATCATTGTCTCATCAAGGAAGATTCATCATTAATATTTAACCCCATAGAATAAATATTTCTTATATGAATGTCATATAATTGTACAACAAATGTATACAATAGTTTGTTATTTTATCAGTCTTCTTGATAGATCCTATTAGAAATTATTTGAAACATTCTAAAGGAATGAAATAATTCTCTATTATCCACAAATCTTATTAGTGAGATTGGATATTCAAAACATAAAGGAGCATTGAACTATCAATGACTGTTTTATATTTATTATGACAAGATAGTGAGCAAATAAGACTTTTCACACCAACATTTCTTTGTAGCCCAATTCTATCAAAAGGTTTCAATGACCATTGGAAACATTGTACAACTCTTAACATCCAAATAAATTGTGTTTTAATGAAAAATGCATGAAATCTTGGACTGTACCTGTTAGTCCTAGGAAATACTTCATACTATAGACCTAGTCTCGCTTAAAACCATGTCAAACCATTGCAAATTGTCCTGAAACTTTGGATCAAGGAAATACATGTAAAGAGGAGTTATTTTACCAATTTTTGTACTTTTCCACCAGTTAGTTTAGAAGATATAGATTTTTTATTGTTCTCTGCTTACCCTAATAGAGGATTTAGACTATTTTTACAAAAAACCACTAAAACTTGAACAAAACTTCATAATAATGTTTTCCAATGTATTCAAATGAAAGCCTTTACATTAACCTATCCTCCAAGAACAAATAAATAATGAAAATACATAATATTTGGGCATGGCTAACCTTGCAACTAGTCATAGACCCATAAAAACGTGTGACAGTTTGGAAATTCTTGGATCTTCCTTTTGCAAATGGCCTTCCAAACCTATCGTGATATTTGGATCTTCCTCGACCAAACATGATATTTGAAGCATTCATAGCTTCAACAACTTCTCTAGCTATTTCAATCACCTCTATGACTGATCCTCTACCTTTTGCACCATTTTTGCAACTTTGGCAAAGTTGCAAAATTGTAACTTTTGTGCAATTTTACATCTTTTGATAAAACATAAATAAATATATTTTTTTTTTCACTGAACCCTAAAATATTTAATTTTTTACAACAATTATAATTAAAAAAAAATGTCATGGTAATGTTTATAAATAAAATAGTTTATCTTGGTGGTGAAACTGTTGTTGTAATTAATTAAATCAACATACATTTCTTTGAGCCATTCTGTCAAAGAACATCAGACAAAAGTCCTCTGTCTATTATGCTTTGATGGATGTCCATACCATGTTCTAAATCTCCTATTTTGGTATAGGTAGGAAGGATATTGGCACAAGTTGTGGAATTTTGGCTATTGTTTGTGCTTCTTCATCTGAAAACACTCCTAAAGTAGTTGTTCGAGACTCAAAAATCATCTAGCATTGAATTATGCTTCAATGCATGAGGGCTACTTATATGCTTCACTACTATTTAGTAATCTAGTGCAATACATTTTAAGGGTTCTTAATCAAATGGAGGAATATTATATAAATTGTATAGTTTGTTTCTCATCCCATGTCTCTCATTTTCTTCATCTGCATACTTAAACAAAACTCTACCAAATATATAACCTATATTAAACTATATACCATATGCAAAAACCATTTGATTTAAAATTTATTAAAAAAAAAAAAAAAAAAATCGTACTTGGACAGTGTTGCATCCAAATCTGTCTTAGACTTGTAATTGAAGGCATCATCAAATACAAATTATTCTTTGAACATCTTAACCTGTTAAAGAAACAAAACTATTTGGAATAAGTATATGCAAGAAGGGAATTTTTTTTTAGTAAATATACATGTTACAAATAAAATGAGTCCCACATAGACTTAATAAATTATGCTTATTATGCTACTTGTAAATCATAAAATAGTTGTTAGAGTGGGTGAGTTGTTGAACAAATCAAGAAATAATATACATGTTGGAAGTAAAATGAATCCCATAGACTCAATAACTTATCTAAAAAAAACCCAAAGAGAGAAAACCATAATGAGTGGTGGTGGTAGAGGTGTGAGAATTAAAAAGCACTCTTACTTGAATCTTCATTACCCTACTATCTAGATTGTCATATCAAGTGCTTCTATACATTGATCATAGTTGTCTAGACTACATTTTACATGTTTTATCACTATCACCGATTCTTAACATTGAATGCCAATGTATTTAGGACATTATTCATCATTGTTCTTTCAATCATTCTTGACTGTCATTGGGATTGGTGGTCAGGTTTGGGAACCTTTTGCATAATTAGAAACTATTTATCATTTTAGATAATATTGAATAATTTACCTACTTAATCCATATTTAATTGTTCCCATTTCATGAAGTAAGCAATTGCCAAAGTGGACACATACATTGCATGATTCCAAAATGCTTAGTTCTCCAAACATTTCTCTTGATTTTCCCTAAAGTTATATTCTTTAATAGTTGTATAGATAACAAAAACATGGTAACTTTGAGATTACCAATAGTGATAACAATTAAATGAGCTTGATTTAGGTTCTATCATGAATGCAGAGAAAAATAATACTCGCATGTTTTTCACGGAGAATTGTTGTTGTTGCTGGTGGTAGTTGAACAAGTGGTCCTCTGTCATGGATAGAGGGTGGCTGAAAATATTATTTACAAGTACCTAGCTTCATGCCTTTCTCTAGGCATTCCCTGAAATAACCAAAACCATCAACATGACTGTAAAAATACAAAATCTATGGTAAAATATCAACTCAAATTGGTATTCAGATTCATTTATGTTTTTCAAAAACCTAGAAAATAAAACGTAATGCTCTATTTTCCTTATTGAAGGGATTAAGTGTACAGTGGAAAACCTACAAATGAGAATGTAATATCTCATGTTTTTGATATTTCCTTGCAAGAATTTAAATAAAAATGAAAAATCCCTAAGGAGCAAATAAGCTTCAATGAACTATGTTGAACTACGACCCACCTGAGAGAGTACAGGTGCAGTTTTTATGGAGGAAAGAAACAACTATAAACAAACCCTTGGCAAGCACTGAGATCTTGATGGTCACTTGACTCAAGACATTACATCTATGTGATTATATTATTGATTTCGTGGCACTATCTAACATCTTTTGTGTTTCTCTTCATGGAAATGCTTTTATCTTGATTGAAAGTGGCTCACCTACTGTTCCTATGGCAGTGCCTCTATTGAAGTATTGCCTATTGCTTTATCTATTCATAACAGTGATCATTTTCCCCGCCACATCTTCCATGATGCATCTTTATCTCTTCCCATTCATTGTGTATCACACTGAGAATCATTGATTTGATCTCTTGATGACTGCCCTGCCATTATAGATGGTTTCTCCTCAAGATCTTTGTTAAAACTCTTTGAATCATCTATGAATGCACTATGACTGATCTTCATGGTTTCCCCACTATTTTTTCATCTAAAACACTGCCCTTCACATTTTGGTGATTCTTCTCATCGATCCATAACTGCACTTTGTCCTCATCATGCCCTACAGTCATATGTTGTACAGTACATGAGAATGATGCCTCTTTTTGCGTTCTATGCTGCTCATGACATGTTATCACATTCCAGTATGAAAACTTCTCCACTTATGATAATATATCGCTTTGAAATTGGCATCACTTTGGAATGCCTTATATGCTATCATTATCCTGATGGTTGTTTCATGTTAATGACATACATTGTTTTGGAAACATTGAAGACTACTTTTTCCTATATCATGACTGTGACTCTTGATGTCATTCTTGTGTATACCACAACTTTGTAAATCATTAATACATTTATTCTCCTCTATTCTTCATTGAGAACTATTATTTGGTTAGGGAACTGCTTGTAATCTTTGACTTCACATGATCTCAAGTATTGGATTGCTGAAAAACAGTCATATTCTTGGAGAACAACATTGCATCTTTGAGAAACAAGGATATCCCTTGAGGAATAAAAATATGGATACTTTTGTCTTTCTCCATTCCATGATCAACTTTGTTGTCTCCA
The DNA here is from genome assembly GCA_018584345.1 of Thuja plicata. NCBI lineage: Eukaryota > Viridiplantae > Streptophyta > Pinopsida > Cupressales > Cupressaceae > Thuja > Thuja plicata. The sequence goes on from MU226565.1 coordinate 2,668,963, forward strand.
TACATGATATCATTTATCACTATCATTTTATACAATTTTTTATACAATTTAGCCATTGTTTTGCTACTTTTGTTGACGTTGTTATGACTGATTTGTCTTTGATTGGATGTCTTTTACTTCTTCCCCTTAGTCTTTACTATAACATTGTTTTTATTAGACTAAATCCCTTTTGTTTATTCACTTATATTTCACCATACTTGAAAATATTGATGCATTTCATGATGTAATGAAAATATCCTTATAGTAACATCAAAGTTAAAGAAAAAGGCACTAGGATTTATGTCATGGATCTTTGCTGAACTTCTAAAGAATAAACAAGGGGAAAAAATACCCTCAACACTAATAAAAAATACCATTGATTGGATAAAACCTTGATCTTAAAGGAAAAGACATGTTCTTGTGAAAGAAAGGAAGAAGAAAAGTCATGTTCTTGTGAAAGAAAGGAAGAAGAAAAGTTTACGATCATTACTTTGATTGAAAAGCATACCTACCTTCCTTCGGCTGCTCTTTACTTGTACATTTCTTGAAAACTTCTTTATGGTATCTTGTTGTTCTGTCCATTGAAACTAGAAATGGCATGAAATCCGCTCGTCTTTTCTAGGCAAAAATGTTGCTTTTGTCATAAATATCCGCTTTTTTTAGGCCCAAATCTGCCCCTTCTTCATTCAAGCTACTGTTATCATTAAAGGATGTGATTATTTCAACACAACTGTTTTTATTAGCTCTAAAAACCCTTTTTTTTCTCCTGAGAACTCTATGAAGGCTACGAGAAACTCCACATAGATGTATCCAAGCAATTAGAAAATGTTTAGCTATAGAAATCTAAAATTGTTGAAAACCTTAAATTGTTTCTTTTCTAAACACAGGCACGAGAACCATTAAGTGTAAAATTTCTCAATGAAACATGTTGCTCTTACCCCAATCTGATGTTCTAGTATGAAATCTCCTCTTTCTATGCACATCTGTTACTAGTGGCAGCCATTGACGATTCAAAGTGTGACATTAGGGCTTGGAAATAGAAAATTGATAAAATGAAAACTCAGAAAATTTCCCTCCAAATAAAAAGTTCGTGAGTTTTCTTTACCCAAGCTGTAATAAATTTAAATCACAATAAAGACACCTTTTAATATTTACAACTAGAAATTTCATCTTGGTGTGCAATGGGTACACCGAAGAGGTATCGAAGGTTATTGGAAAAAAATAGTATGTTTTTGTAGTGTGTGACGTCAATTGGTAGGTCATTCAGTGGTGCCAAGGATAAGATCAAGATGAAAAAGGTTTCAGTGATTTTAGTGGTGCATAGGCCAGTTCCCTTGGAGTTGTAAACTGTAATTACAGAGAATAATAAGTTTTTCTTTTCTCACTTTGGAAGTTGAACCACTATTTGTCACAAGGGAACTTGATGGAAGATGTTTGATAGGGACCTTGGAATCTCTCACCATGCTTGGAATTTGAAAAAAATTTAAAAGTTGAATCAATTCATGGTCACTGTTCTGTCAAACCTGGGTTATGTCAGTCCCTAATGGGACAATGTTTATATGTTTTGGTACCTTTTGAAATGGATAACCTTCAATCTCTTTGCAAGTATATTTTATGAAGGAATAATTGACATATTTTAAATTTATATTAGAAGACTTAATAACAATCCTGCCATGGTAATCAGGGTTGGCCTGCTTGAGGGGCCAATTGGGGCCTAATTGTTGAAGGATAGCCAGTTACCTTTTTCTTTGAATCTAATTTCATATGAATCAAGTTTGAAGGATGGTCATTGGTCAGAGAGGGAGATCTAGCATTTTCTTTCAAAACAACATTCAAACCCTCACTTCCAAGGGTTTACATCAAGTTCTTTTCATATCTTTGGCTTCCACCGTTCAAAAATTCTCATCTTTTGGATTCTATTAGTATTTTGACATACCTTTCTATTTCTCTTGGTTGGAGATTAAGTTTTTGCATACGGTGTGAGATCTATCAATTTCTAGCATGACTGTGTGGGATTTCCTTCATAACTGTGACAAAAAATGATGCGAATTTATTGATGTGTTTTACAAGTAAGAATTCCTAAAGGTAAACATGATTGGATGAGATTTTAAAGGACCTAAATAACCTTCCAAGCATTTTGGTTCAGAGGTTCTACCTTGTTTAATGACTGATTACATTACCATAGTCACAATTGTCTAACTCTACAACAGTGACAACTTTTTGGTTACTTGGTTTTGAATTCATGTCATTTTTTGTCCATAGACTTTGAAGGGGTTTAAATCAAGTTTTCATAAGTGTGTTCCATGTTTTCTAAAGTTCCTTTAAATGTTGAAGGTTTAATTCCTTCTGATATTGCCTAATTTATTCTTGACTGTGACAGGGATAGTCTATAATGTTTATTCATTACAAATTATTTATTGTAAGCTTTGTGTATCTCCATGAAAGGAAAGGCTTCAAGCCTAGCCTATAACACTTTCCCAACCCTGACATGAATGTTTAACATAGACTTAAAGGTATGATGGCATTGTCTCTGCCTAGCAGTCCTAGTTATAGACTGTCAGAGTCAAACTGGCTTACTTTGTCATGTGAATCCATTGAGTTTTATAATCACTTGGATTTTGTAAAATCGTCACTGACCTTATGTCAATTTCCTTTCGTTGGCAAAGGGTTCCAAAGGTCACTTTGTCAATGTTTTATCCCTGTTCTTTGTTCTTACTATCAAACTAGCGATAGTCTCATTTCTTGTCATTTCCTTATGTGTACTTGCACTCATGACAAAGATATGAACCTTTCATAGGGTCTCCTAAATTTCCAAGGAGTTGTTACAAAACAAATGCATGTTGAAGGAGATTGTGTTCCAAAGTTCAATCAAGGGTTGAGATAAATAATTGTCATGAATTTCCATGTTGGGGAAGATAATCCAAGCTGTGGGGCCAAATGTTATCTTGAGGAGACTCTAAGTTAATGTTCCAATTAGTGAACCCTTTTGTTCCCTACTATTAATAAGTGGTCAAGGATGACATTCCTCCTTGAATCAGAGATCAAACCTTGTGATTATGAATACAAATCTGCCATATGATTGATCATTGGGTGCCTACAAGGGAAAGGGGTGAAAATTGTTGATGATGGCATAGGAGCTCTGCATCACTTTGCCCGTTGACCAACTGTGTCCAATTTTTTCGGGTCTGAAATCATGATTTTCCAGTAGAAATTCCCCCAGTCAATAGCCTTATCGGCTAAAACAATGGACATTTTAAAGGTTTCAAAAATAATGACTTCAAGGTCATCTTGAACATGGGTATGCATGTCTTGGTTAAAAGAGATATGCATGAGATCAAGATAATGGGAAACAATGAAGAAAAGGATGTTGTTGTTACAAGGACATCAATGATATTACAAGGACAGTTATAAGAAAATTGTGCCAAAGATCCACAAGATGAGGATTATTTCAAATAAATAATACATCAAGGACATTGGTAGACAAATAGTGTGATAAAAAATGAAAATTATATCTGTCATGAGTAGAGGGAAGTCTACTCTCATTAAAGATCATTCAAAAGAGATGGCACAAATATCATACAATGTATTGTTGTTTTAAAAGTGTAGTATTATACTGTCATAGAGAGAAGAGATCATTGTTGTTACAATGTGTTCAAAATAGTGTCAAGTCAATGTTGAAAGGAATAAAAACAATAGAGGTGCCAAAGATCTATCAATGATTATATGAGAAACTATATTAGCATTTTAATAAAGAATGGTCACTATTTAAAAATAGTGTAAGAAGGAAGCTGCAATGATAAAAACAATAGTGATAGAATCACTCTTATTGATGGCTTAGTTATAAACTCATTGCAGCTATGACTATTTGAGACATTATTCAAAGACTTGTGTAAAATCTTCAATCCTAAGAGTAAAGTAAAACAAGTAGTACCTATAGCACATATCCTTAAACATACTTCTTACTTGCTTAACCAAAGGTGTGCAAGCTAGGACACACCCCAAACACTAAATGCATAGTTAAATAAATTACAAATGTGTTTTTATTTAAACAAACAGAATAACACTAGACACTTCCAAATAAAGTCCAAGACCATGAACTCATCAACCTGGAAATGAACATAAACATACAAATGTACATGTTCTTAAACAATAAGATTTTAAAAAAGGTTCTTAAATAGTGCGGGTACCAAGTCATTTTATTTATATGTGAAGCATTTTCGCTGAATTGCTATATGAGGATAGGAGATCTCTCATCTTCATGTTTAGGTAAAGTATCCAATCTCTCTTCCTTAGGTGCCACAGTTTTCACCTTTGGAAACATCCATTATTTTTACCTTTTGGGGGTCTAGTACTGCCACATGGTGGTTTTCACCACTAGACCTTTTCATTTTTTCATTTTTTTTCTTTTATCTTGTGGATTAAGAGATTGGACACTCACCTCTATCATCATGTTTGGATCAAATTCATTGGTACAAGATGGCTCAACTGCGTTAAGGTATTTGGCCATAGCATTGTCATTGGGAAAATAGAGTAGGTCATTAGGTTCGGTTAAGTCCCAATCAATGAGCTCCGGATGAATAAGGGATAAGGAATCATTAGGAAAGTTTTCATTTGAAGGGTTCAAGGACATGACTTCGTTTGAGGGTTCATACATTGTATCGCTCAAGTCAATAACATGTGCTTGCTCGAGGTGTTCCATGGAAGTAGGATTGAAATTATCTTCACTAGACTCCTCACAGATTTCCCTGGGAAAGAATGCATGTGGATTAAATCTAACATTTGAATCACCCCCCATGAAGGTACCCAAGGTTCACCTATCCATTGGTTGTGGCACAAGGGAGGAAGGAGACGGGGCCTAGGGCACACCCAAAACCATCCAGCTTGTGGAAACAATGCGGAATGAACACAAAAACATAGTGGGAGAGAGAAACATGAAGATATTTTATCATTAATTGATCAAACTCAATACATGCCAAGCTATAAGGCCTTCTTGGTTACGGCCATATACATCACAATGTATTACAATTTATCTTCTTACAACAGAGATCTCAAATCTTCAATATCTTGACATTTTTCTTTTTTTCTCTAAGACTTGCCCCTAAACTAAGAACATACAAAAGAATATATACAAGAGTCCAACAGGGAATTCGGTGCTCGAATACAAAGGTGAGACCTAGATTTAGGTCCACACAGATCCCAATGAGAGACCCCACATTAATTCAGCCACGGAAAATAAATGAAGAAGTCGGCCAGCAGCTCCAACTCCCAAATAAACCAACTCAACAAAGCATGACCGAGCAACAGAGAACTTGGCCAAAGAAGGAACGAGCAACAGAAGTAAACCAGAATGACTGAGCAACTCAGCAAGCATGCTGAGCAACAAAAGCTGAGAGACAGAGAACAAACTGGAAATGAAAGTAGACATATTTTTGGTTGAGAAGGATTGCTAAGGACCCAAGATGCTCCTGCATCAGACACCTAGGGTTGAAAATAAATGATTCCCCAAATCATTTATCAGGTCCAACCTGAAATGAATCCAACTTAGATTGAGAAATCCAAGATGAGTCCTCAATCAGTTTGTTTTTCCACTTTACCAGATATTCCATGTATTCCTTTCCTCTTGTACTTCTGCCAACTATCTGCTTCAAGATCTTCTCAACTTCCTCTATCTGCTTCTTAGGATAATCACTTGGTATTGTCACTTCTTCATTAGGTTCATGATATTCATACAAGTTTGAAATATTGAATATGGGTGATATATCCATGTCATTAGGTAATTCAACTTCGTAAGCATTTCCACTGTCAAATCTTCTCAATATTTTACAAGGACCAAATTTCTTCATCTTCAATTTCCCATATGTTCCAATAGGAAGTCTTCCTTTCTTCAAATGAACCATCACAACATCACCAACTTTGAATGTCTTATGTCTTCTTGATCTGTCTGCATCATCTTTGTATTTTTTATTACTTTTCTCCAGCTTTTGCTTAACATCCTCATGCAATGTCTTCATAAATTTTGCAAATTCCTCTGCTTCACCACTTCTTTTCTCTTCACCAACAATGTCTCTCAAATCTGATATACTTCTAGGTTGTGTGCCATGAACAATCTCAAAAGGTGTCTTTCCAGTACTTCTTTTTACTGAACTGTTGTATGCGAACTCTGCTTATGCCAACATCAAATCCCAATTGCTTGATGTGTCTCCAACTAAACATCTCAACAAGTCACCCAAAATTTTGTTTACAACCTTTGTTTGTCCATCAGTCTGTGGATGAAATGTAGAACTAAATTTCAACTCAGTATTCAGCTTCTTCCAAAGTGTTCTCCAAAAATAGCTTACAAACTTACTGTCTCTGTCAGAGATGATACTCCTTGGTAATCCATGTAATCTAACAATCTCTTTAAAGAAAATATCTACTATATGCACTGCATCTGATGTTTTCTTACATGGTATGAATTGTGTCATTTTAGAAAATCTATCCACAACAAAAAATATATAATCATTACCTCTTGATGTCCTAGGTAATTCAAGAACAAAATCCATGCTGATATCACTCCAAGGTTTCTCAGGAACATTAATAAGTGTATACAAACCAGTGTTTTGACTTACTCCCTTTGCAACTTGATAGACTCCACAACTTCTTACAAATTTCTGAACATCTTTATACAACTAAGGCCAAAAGTACCTCTCCTTCAGCAAACTCAATGTTTTATCAATGCCAAAGTGTCCAGCCAATCCACTACTATGTTTCTCCTTTATCAGATTAGTTCTCATTGATCCTCTCGATATACATAACTTAATACCTTTAAACAACATTTATTCCTAATTGAAATAGTCTTCATACTTGATTGATTTGTATTAGGTTCTCTACACACTCTCCACTCTCTAAAAAATCAGGATCATGTTCATACAAATTCTTCATGTCATCAAAGCCAACAACTTCAACTCTCATTTCAGTCAACAAAGATCTTCTTCTACTCAATGCATCAGCAACTCTATTAGAAACTCCACTCTTATTCTTAATCACAAATGTAAAGCTCTACAAATATTCAACCCATTTCATATGTCTCTGATTCAACTTATTCTGACTACCCAAATATTGTAAAGCCTTATGATCAGTATATAACACAAATTCATTTGGCATCAAGTAATGTCTCCATTTCTTCATAGCTTGCACAATAGCATAGAATTCCTTATCATAGACAGAATATTTTCTCTTTGCATCATTCAAATTTTCACTAAATAAAGCAACAGGTTTACCTTCTTGAGTCAACATAGCTCCAATTGCACACCCACTTGCATCACATTCAACTTGAAATACTTTATTGAAATCAGGTAATGCCAACACAAGCAATTCAACAACTTTTAAATTTAAAGCTTCAAAACTCTTATAAGCTCCATGTGTCCATTTGAATTCTCTTTTGTCTCCTCTCATTATTTCAGTCATAGCATTACAAATAGAACTGAAATTTCTGATAAACTTCCTGTAAGAACTTGCCAATCCATGAAATGATCTTACCTCAGTGAAATTTTTAGGTGTAAGCCAACTCAATATAGCTTCAACCTTCTCTGGATCCATCTTCAAACCATCAGCTGAAATCACAAATCCCAAATACACAAGTTCTTCTTTCATGAAGGAACATTTCTTCAGATTTATCAGCAACTTTTCTTCTTTTAATCTCTGCAACACTTGTCTTATATGCATTAGATGTTCTTCTCTAGTCTTACTGAATATCAGAATGTCATCCAAATATACAATCACACACTTATTTAAGAATTTCTTCAGAACTTCATTCATCATCCTCATAAATGTACTGGGTGCATTAGTTAAACCAAAAGACATAACCAACCACTCATACAAACCTTCCTTTGTCTTGAAAGCAGTCTTCCATTCATCGCCTTCTCTGATTCTGATCTGATGATATCCACTTTTCAAATCAATCTTGGTAAAATACTTTTCTCCACTCAAACAATCCATTATGTCATCCATTCTTGGTATAGGAAACCTATACTTCACAGTGATCTTGTTTATTGCTTTGGAATCAGTGCACATTCTCCATTCTCCATTCTTCTTAGGTGCCAACACATCTGGTACTACACATGGACTCAAACTTTCTCATATCAAACCTTTGTTCAACAATTCATGAACTTGTCGGTTAAGCTCTTCGTTCTCAGTCGGTGTTAACCTATGTCGTGCTTTGTTTGGTAAACTAGCTCCATGAATCAAATCCATACAATGATTTATATCTCTCATTGGTGGCAAACCATCAGGTACATTATCTAAAATTATCTCCTTGTACTCTGTGAGCAACTTTCCAACTTCTGCAGGAATGTCATCTTCTGTATACTTACATGGTTTGTTAGGAATCAAGGCATAAAAGATATCATTTCTTTTCAAATCCTTAAAAAACTGTCTACCTTCCTTCAGACAAACTTTCACAGATGTACATAACTCATCAGTAGATTCTTCAACCAATGGTAACCAAATTTGCTTCTTCCCATCAACCCAAATAGAATATCTATTCAACCTTCCATCATGTATAGCATGTCTATCATATTTCCAAGGTCTACCCAACAAAATATGACAAAAATCCATAGGCATGATATCACACAACACCTTATCGTAGTATTTTCCAATTTTTAGATTCACAAAACATTGTTGCAACCATTTCCTCAGATGCTAGATTCTCTAAACTTCCACTGTCAACAATGACCTTCCAAACTTTGTCTACAACTCTACATCTGGTCTTGAATAAATTTTTTTGGATCGGATCTTGCTTATCTTTCTCACTCCATAGTATCCTTCGGATCATGAGGTTACTTTTAGGTTCATTGGATGGTTCTTCTTGGATTAATGCATTTATGCTACTACTACCACCTTTCTTGCTTGCATGTATACACTCAAAGGATTTATGTCCTTCTTCACCACAATTGTAGCAAGTTACTTGGAACCCTCTTCTACTATATCCACCTCTGGAATAATTGCCTCTTCCTCGGTATGAATTTCCACCTTTCCATTCATTCTTTCCTTTGTCTTGAGATATGTCTAAAACTGACTTATCTGGTTCTGATCTACTATTCTCACCATGAGATCTACCTCTTCCTCTAGGGAATCTACCACCTCTGCCTATTTGTCTTTGTTCATATCTTTTGTTCAACTTTTCTTCAACTTTTAGGGAAAATTTATATGCCTCTTCAATACCTTCCATTTTAACCAAACTGATTTCATCTTGTATGGAACTTCTCAAGCCATTCAAGTATCTTGCAACTCTTTCCACTTCATCTTCAACATGTCTAGATCTGATGTCTAATCTGTAGAATTCCTCAGTATAGTCTTTGACTGATTTTTCCTTCTTCTTCAAACTTTGCATTCGCCAGATTAGGTTAATCTGATAATCACAAGGTATAAATTTTCCTTTCAATTTGTTAACCATCTTATCCCATACCTTGATTTTGTCTTTACCTTTCTTCTTTCTATCCAATTGCAAATGTTCCCACCATAAGGATGCATGATCTTTCATTTTTGTGCTTGCAATCTTCACCTTCTTATCTTCTGCAACATTCTCATATTCAAAATACTTTTCCATTTCAGTTATCTAGTCAATCAATTCATCATAATCCAATTTCCCACTGTACTCAGGAGGATTGAACTGAGGTGTGGATTTCAAACTTGTCAAGGCTCTCATGAATCTCTCTTCTTCCTGGTCCATCACAGGTGCAGGTGCAGCTTCACCTTCAGCCTCTTCAAATTCATCATCACTAACATCTTCAAGATGTCTTCCTCTGTGCTGGGTTGTTTCAACAGCTTCTAATCTTATAGCCATCTGTCTAAGCATGTTAGCTATACCTTGATCAGCATTTCCTCTCCCACGAACCATCTTGAAACTCTCTGCAATTGTAGGTCAGATCACAACCTGCCACCCTACAACAAATATCTTTAGAGTTTACAAGAAGGAACCACAGATCTCAACTCACTCTGATACTACTTGGCGCAAGGGAGGAAGGAGATGGGGCCTAGGGCACACCCAAAACCATCCAAATTGCGGAAACAATGCGGAATGAATACAACAACACAGTGAGCGAGAGAGAAACACAGAGATCTTTTATCATTAATTGATCAAACTCAATACATGTCAGGCTATAAGGGCTTCCTATTTATAGCCATATACATCACAATTTATTACAATTTATCTTCTTCAAATAGAGATCTCAGATCTTTAATATCTTAACATTTTATTTTTTCTCTAAGACTTGCCCCTAAACTAAGAACATACAAAATAATATATGCAAGATTTCAACAGGGAAGTCGGCGCTCAAATACAAAGGTGAGACCTAGATTTAGGTCCACATAGATCCCAATGATAGACCCCACATTAATTCAGCCATGGAAAATAAATGAAGAATTCAACTAGCAGCTCCAACTCCCAAATAAACCAACTTGGAAAATCATGACCGAGCAATAGAGCACTCGGCCAAAGAAGGACCGAGAAAAAGAAGTAAACCAGAATGACCGAGCAACTCAAAAAACATGTCGAGCAACAGAAGCCGAGAGATAGAGAACAAACTGGAAATGAAAGTAGACATACTTTTGGTTGAGCAGGATTGCTAAGGACCCAATATGCTCCTGCATAAGGTTGTCACTAGATTCTTGTCCTATATTTGATTCTTGAGAAACAATTGGTACATGTATAGAACTCAACCCTTGATCCATATTGTCTTAATTTTTGGCATTAGGTATAGTAGCATAGGTATGAATGACATCTACCTCTTTGTCATGACAAGAGTCTTCAGATAGGGAATCCCACTCATATTCTTCAAAGTTATCTTCACTCTCGGACTCTAACATGTGTACGTGCTCATAAGAATCATGCCTAGAACTTGAACCAACTTCTTTCTCTTGATACCCTATTCCTGATTTCTCATCCTTTGACCTCCAAGGAGGTTGGATAGGTTCTAGCAAGCCTTTATTTTGGATTCCTAAGGGTCCTCTTCCCTTATACCCTATCTTTTGGATTATTTTAAATCCCTTTCCATATTGATCAGTTTGGATGGTGACATGTTGTACTCTTTCAACAGGATTGTTTGAAGTATCCTCCTCTTTATAGAGCCATTGTAAAACTTTTTTGTTCTCCTTTTCTAGGGCTGATTGATCACGCTCTCTTAAAAAATGAGAGTTGTATTTTTGAGGTGGATGAGACTTTTAAGGTTTCCCATGTGTCTTTGGGGAAGTTGGTAAATCAAATAGGGAAACAAAATATTCCCCCACTCCTTTTGAATTAATTCTGCATTATTTTTCAAATCTATGCATCATTTCACTCATCTTTTGATAGTTGTACTTTTGGTTTGTTCTCTTTCATCCTTAGAGGGTCTCAAAATTTCTATCTTTGGTGTAGAATATTTTGTTAGAATGAATTTAGAATAATTGAGAGGGGGTGAATCAGTTATCCTTGGGTCTAGATGTGCCCATTAAAAATTTATACCAATTTGAACAACTCAAATCTACTCAGCAGCAATAACATAAAACAATAACATACATATGCAGTTTACTGTTTAGATGTAATCATCTTGTAGAAACTTATCAGTAAAACTCAACATAAACATTCACACAAGTTGACACCAGAAATTAACGTGGAAACCCAATATGGGAAAAACCACTAATAACATGCTATCAACTTTTCACTTTTCTGAAGTGAGCTCTGTTAGGAGCCAACCCTGTTGAAGGTTACAAAATACACTGCTAAATGTGATCTGGTTAAAGGATTTAATCACCTTGTCAGGAGTGGCCTTGTTAGAGGACTTAGAACATTCCACCTGAATGTCACCTTGCTAAAGGATTTATACAATGACTGTTAGGTCGACCTGGTTAAAGGATTTTGACTGATACAATGGTTAGAAAGTAATCAGCAGGTGTGATCTGATACATAGAACTTACTTTGCAAATCCAGATCCAATCAATACAACTCCAATGCTAATTCACTAAGTGGCCTCCATTCTCATTTCAATCTTTAGATCTTCTTGGAAATCCTTCAAGTAATCACTCTTGCAGTTCTCTGCTCCTCTGTTCATCCTTCTCTGCTAGATCATGCTAATCGGTCAATTAACTATGCAATCCTCTTTCATACTCTACATACATCATGAATAACCTCCTGAGGTTATCTTATACCTCTTCATCTAGGTTAGATACATCTTTTGCTTCTTAATCAAGATCGTAGATCTTAGGTTAGGTTAGATCCAACAGATCTTTCCATCTTTACATTTAATTTCCTTCTCTAATGAAATCACAAATTAAATCTTTGATCCATGCATTAATTATGGTTACTCGTGCATTTACATAGTGTGGATCAAACGTGCTTATCCTTAATTAACTTTACATATCCCAATAAAATCAATTATGTCAGCCAGAGATCTCAAATCTCAACAATTACCAAAATACTAATGCTTGGCCAACACTGTGTTCCTCAGCAATTTACTGGTGCCTGGTCAACACTGACTTCGCTCGGCACACACTGGCGCTCGACACAAACTATTCTTAGTAAATTGTCATCAAAAGATAAACAACTCATTACTTTTCCAATGTGCCAACTGATCTAGTACCCTTATGATTTCTCATAACTCAACCATTCCACTTGGTCTTCTTGTTAAATCTCCTTCATCAATCAATAGATATGGTACTCAAATAGATAGCAATAGCCTCACCAGTTAAGGTTTGACATCAATGACAAAAAAAAATTGTTTTCATTGTATCTTTCCAACAATATTTCCAACAATCTCCCTCTTTGCCATTGATGGGAACACTAAACAATAAAATAATAACCATAGTTACCATACAATCCAAAAATTCTGCATGTGTTCCTTGATATGAACAAATATTTATTAATGTCTTTAGCTTCATTCTGATTCTCATCTGGTAAAACAATTTTCTCCCTCTATGTCTGTGATCACACTGAAAATTTTCTGTGTCGGTTAATTCTGTCTTCTTTGACAATAATTTTTTTTCTGTAAACTCTCCCTCTATTAGTAAACATCTTATGTAATCTCTTTCGTAATCTCTTCTGTAATCTTTTTGTAATATTTTCTGTAATCTCTCCCTCTTTGAAAATAATGCCAAAGACGTTGACATCTTCATTTAGATTTTTCTGTTCTAAACTTTGTATCATGTTGTTACTGTCATCTTTCTTATGACTGATCCTCCTCTTTTCAATCTTCATTTGTCTTTCATAGCTTTAGGAAGCATCCTAAAGTGTGACTATTTGTGCATCAATGTGTCGAATATTCTGAATATAATCATTTGATGCAACAAAATCATTCTGAACTAATTAGCTTCAGTTAGGGGAATCACCCCTAATTTACCTCGCAAATACTCATGAGCAGCCTTGGGTAGTGCCTTTGTAAATATGTCTGCTTACTATTCCTTAGTATTCACATATTCCAGTCTCACTTCCTTCTTCTGAACTAGCTCTCTCAAGTAACGATACTTGATAGCTATATTCTTTGTTTTAGAGTGCATTACAGGGTTCTTAGAAATATTAATGGCACTTGTATTGTCACAATATATGACAACTAGTTCTATGATCTCTTCTTTCATACCTTTCAGTAGTATCTTCAACCACACAATATTAGAACAATTAACTGCTACTGCTACATACTCAGCTTTAGCTGTAGATTGTGAAGTGCAATTCTATTTCTTGCGTGTCCATGAAACTAATCTCTTTCCCAGAAGAAATGCTCCTCCTGTGGTGCTTTTCCTGTCATCCACATTTCCAGCCCAATCAGAACCAGTATAAACTCTGAGCTCAAACTTATCATTCTTTTTGTAATACAGACCATATTCATCTGTTCCTTTCAAATATCTCATAATCATTTTTACTACCATCATATGAGTTTCCTTTGGATTGGCATAAAATCTTGCAACAATACCAACAACCAGTGCAATATCAAGTCTACTATGTACAAAATATTGCATCTTTCGAATCATTGATCTGTAAAGGGTTTGATTCACTTCTTTTGTATCATCATTCTTTGTCAGGTTCTATCTAGTAGCCATGGGTGTACTCACTGGTTTTGAATCTTCCATTCCAAAAGTCTTTAGTATCTCCTTAATATATTTCGATTGAGTAATATAGATACCATTCTTCATCTGATATATTTGTAAGCCAACAAAATTTTTTATCTCACCAAACATAGACATCTCAAATTCAGTTTGCATCTCCTTTGCAAATGCTTGGCATAACACATCTTGTCCACAAAATATAATGTCATCAACAAAAATTTCAGCCAATAAAGTACCTTTACTTTTCTCTTTCTTCAAATACAGGTTGTTGTTGTCATTTGTTCTTGCAAATCCAATCTTCATCAGATAATTGTGCAATCTCTCATACCATGCTCTTGGTGCTTGATTCAATCCATATAGCACTTTGTGTAGCATGCAAACCATATTCCTCTTGCTTGGGTCAACAAATCCATCAGCCTGCTCAATATATACTTCTTCTTCTAATATTTCATTTAGAAATGTTGACTTCACATCCATTTGATAGACTTTAAAACCTCTGTAGGCTGCATATGCAAGTAATGTTCTTACTCCTTCCAATCTTGCAATTGGGGCGAATGTTTCTCCATAGTCAATTCCTTCCTCTTGTCCATAACCCTTTCATACCAGTCTAGCTTTGTTTCTTGTTACCTCTCCATGTTCATTCAACTTATTTCTAAATACCCACTTAGTACGAATTACGTTTTTATCACTCTGCCTAGGTACAAATGTCCAAGTCTTATTCTTCTCAATCTGTTCAATTTATTCATTCATGGCTTGTATCCAGTCTTCATTATCTAAAGCATCTTTCACTATTTTAGGCTCAAAATCACATAATAAGCATGTATCTTCTCTTAACTTACTTCTTCTCATAACTTTAGAATCTTTTGATCCTATGATTTGATCATATTTATGGTGCCTCCTTACATACTTTTCTAGAGTAGGTTATTTTTGTGCTTTAGGTTGATCATTCATGTCCAATTCAGGTTGATTCTGCAACTCGTCATATACATCAAATAGCTCGGCAATTACCTCCTGTTGTCCGGCAACCTCATTCTGTGACTCGGCAGGTGCTCGTTGTTTCTCGGCAACCACATTCTTAGTTTCAGGTAATGTATTAGAATCTTCCTCATCCATATAGATAAATGATTTATAACTCTTAGGTTCGTGTGTGCTTTCAACTTCATTTCTTTCAGCATACTCATCAATTCTAACATTTGCACTTTCCACAATTTTGTTAGTGTTAGAATTCAAACACTTATATGCTTTACTTTTAGTTGGTTAGGATAACCAAGAAATATGCCTTCTTCACCTTTAGCATCAAGTTTTCCATTTTTGTTATCCTTCAGTATGAAACATTTGCTTCCAAATACTTTGAAATATCTTTCATTAGGTGCATATCCATACCATAGCTCATAAGGTGTAGCATTAGTACCTTTCTTGACTTGTACTCTGTTTAGGGTATAGACTATAGTACTTACAGCTTCTCTCCAATATTTTTGTGCAACATTTTTCTCCATCATTAGTGTTCTGGCACAATCCATGATAGATCTATTTCTTCTCTCAGCAATATCGTTCTGTGGTGGTGTCCTAGGTGCGGACATCTGTCTTTTTATTCCTCGGTCATTGCAGAACCTGTTAAACTCATTAAAAATAAACTCACCTCCTCTGTCAGATCTTAGACATTTTAGATTTTTACCTGTCTCATTTTCAACTTTCTCCAAGTACCATTTAAATAACTGGAATGCATAAGGTTTTTCTTTAAGAAACATAACAGTCATCATTCTTGAGTAATCATCAACAAATAGAATAAAACATTTGTTGTATGTGGTAAATTTGGCCTTGTTAACTCACCATACACTTCAACATAGTCCTTTTTCATCATATACACACAAGACTAAATATGATATTATTCAACCTGCCTGTCTACATGATTCGACCTGTTGCCTTCTATCCAGGCGGGGTTTTTGAAATAGCTCTCAGAACGAGAGTCTCACAACCATAGACCAATCTAAGAGTGAAGGATTTTTATCCATGAATGCAATGCAATGCAATATTATTCTAAGAATTGAAAGATGCAAGATTAATCTACGACATGATTTCAATGCAATTATTCTAAAAAATTGGAATTATTCTATTGCAAATGAAAGCTTTTAACTAGAAATGAGATGATAAAAATGTAGAAACAATTTAGTATTATAACAATGCATATTTTCTCCAGGGGTTTTGAATGAGGAATGAGAGATCTTTTATAGACTCAGAGGTGATCAAAATAGAAACTTTCTTCTTTGAAATAAAAAAGATAGAAAAGCTAGTTTAAATTAGAAAGCTTTATTTAAAAGAAAACAAATAAATTGTTTTCCCTTTGCTTTAACTATTTTCTTTCTTTGATTTTAACTGTTTTATTTGATTTGAATTGTTTTCTTTCTCTTTAAAGCACAATTAATTCAAAACTTATATTTCTAAACTGAAGAGAATATTTAATTAAATAAATAGAATATGACCTCATAAATCTATTTTTCTCAATTATCTGAATAATTAAATTCAATTATTGAAATGAGGATATTTATTTAATAATTAAATATTATTTAATCCCTTTTTATGTGTCTTAGCTAAAGAGGGTGAATTTAATTTAATTAAAGTGCTAGGACTTTATACTTAAATTAATTCGATCATAAGATTTGTTTAGCCAATAGATATTTAGGAATTAAACATAATGCAGATTTAGGATTTTCTGCATTTGACACTTAGGTAGAGTAGAGTCAGTCAAAACTTAGAATTGCCTAATACAATAGGACTTTGATGATTCAGAAGAATGACAAATGCAACAAAATTGGTTAGGGTTGCAAGATGCCAATTTTGGGGTGTTACATTTGTCTCCACAGTAACTTTTCTCACCAATGGTTCCACAAAGGTCAGTATGAACCAATTCCAGAATTTCCTCAGAAGTATGAGTTTTTCTTTTGAAACTAGACTTAGTCATCTTTCCCAATTGACATTGCTTACACATTTCATTTTTAGGTTTCTTTAACTTAGGAAGCCCTCTAACTTTTTTCAATTTACTTATGCTTACCAAGTTATCAAAGTTTACATGACACAATCTTTTATTCCATAATCAAACATCATTATATTGTGCAAACAAGCATGTCTCATCAGCTAAATCTAGATAGATCAAGTTACCTTTTGTTTTCTCACCACCTCCAACTAGTTCACCATTGGCATCATAGATCTTTTCTTTCTTGTGATGGAACTCAACTATGTAACCATAAGTATTCAAATGTGCAACACTCAATAAATTATATTTGAGATCATCAACCCAATATACATTGTCACATCTAATCTTGTCAGTCAAGTTAATTGATCCTTTCCCTTTAACAAGACATGGTGCATCATTACCAAATTTAACATAACTGCCATTACACTGATTTAGTGTTTCAAATATATCTTTATCACCAGTCATGTGATTTGAACAACCACTGTCAATAATCCAATGGTCACCCTTACTCATATAAGAAATTAGTGCAGTTTTCTCATCATCATTAGAATCATCTTTCATAGCAACATACACAACTTCTATATCATTTTCATCAGAATTGTTAGAATCATTGTCAGAAGCTTCTTCAGCCATATAACAAGATTTCTTACCTTTGTCTTTGTAATTCTTATACCTTTTGAAGTCTAGGTCATCCTTTCTATCTTTGTACTTGATGTCCCTTTCTTCATCTTTGTCATTCTTATTAGGACATCTAGCAGCAATATGACCAACTTTGTTACATGAAAAACATATGATAGGAAGTTTACCTTTGAATCTTCCTTTTCCTCTAGATAGTATTTTTTCCATGAGTGCTTCAAGTTCTTCTAGATCATCATCTGTGGTGTCGCTATCACTATTCACACATTTCTTTCCTTTCTTTGATTTATTAAGGACCAACTAGGATCTTAATGCAGTTTCAACAGCTTGTGGAAAGTGGTTATCAAAATTTGACATCTCAAATGCAGTAAGTCTGCCTACCAGACTTTCCAAAGTCAAATTATTGTTAGGAGTACATCTTAATTCTTGAATTGCAGAGACTCTAATAGCATATATAGGAAGAAGAGTTCTCAATTCCTTTCTCATAATAGTGTTATCATCAATGGTTCCCTTAGCTCCTCTAATAGCATTTACCACTTCCTTTATCCTACCATAATATTGAATTATATTTTCTCCTTCTTGCCTTTTCATTTCATCAAACTTACCTCTCAAGATTTTAGATTTGGCTCTTAGTACATTTGTATCACCTCCATAGATGGTTTCTAGTGTATCCCAAATTTTCTTCATAGTTTTGCAATCCTTTATGTCTTCAAACTCATGATAGTTCAGTGATGATGCAATCTCCAACATTGCTTGATTGTGTTCCTTCTTTTCTCTTAATTGTGCAGTTGTGACAGGTGCAGTGGGGGCTACATAAGCATTTTCAACATAGTGCTTAGCTGAATCACCAATACCAGCCAGATGCAACTTCATCAAACTCTGCCATGCAGGGAAGTTATCTTTGTTCAGCTTTGGTACCTCCTTCTTATACATCATGATCTTTTTCTCCAAGTACCTTCAAACTTGTTTTCAAGAGACCAAAGCTCTGATACCAATTGTTAGAATGAATTTAGAATAACTGAGAGGGGGGGGTGAATAAGTTATCCTCAGGTCTAGATGTGCCCATTAAAACTTTATACCAATTTGAACAATGTAGATCTGTTCGACAACAATAACATAAAACAATAACATACATATGCAGTTTACTGTTCAAATGTAATCAACTTGTAAAAAATTAACATTAAAACTCAACATAAACATTCACAAAAGTTGACACCAGAGATTAATGTGGAAAACCAATATGGGAAAAACCACCAATAACATGCTATCAAATTTTCACTCTTCTGAAGTGAGCTTTGTTAGGAGCTAACCCTGTTAAAGGTTACAAAACACACTGCTAAATGTGACCTGGTTAAAGAATTTAATCACCCTGTCAAGAGTGGCCTTGTTAGAGGACTTAGAAAATTCCACCTAAATGTCACCTTGCTAAAGGATTTATACAATGACTGTTAGGTCAACCTGGTTAAAGGATTTTGACTGATACAATGGTTAGAAAGTAATCAGCGGGTGTGATCTGATACATAAAACTTACTTTGCAAATCCCGATCCAATACAACTCCAATGCTAATTCACTGAGTGGCCTCCATTCTCATTTCAATCTTCAGATTTGCTTGGAAATCCTTCAAGCAATCACTCTTGCAGTTCTCTTCTCCTCTGTTCATCATTCTTTACTAGATCATGCCAATCAGTCAATTAACTATACAATCCTCTTGCATACTCTACATACATCATGAATAATCTCCTGAGGTTACCTTATACCTCTTCATCTAGGTCAGATACATATTTTTCCACTTAATCAAGATTGTAGATCTTAGGTTAGGTCAGATCCAATGGATCTTTCCATCTTTACATTTAATTTCCTTCTCCAATGCAATCACAAATTTAATCTTTGATCCATGCATTAATTATGGTTACCCGTACATTTACATAGTGTGGATCAAACGTGCTTATCCTTATTTAAATTTACATATCCCAATAAAATTAATTATGTTGGCCAGAGATCTCAAATCTCAACAATTACCAAAATACTACTGCTCGGCCAAGACTGTGTTCCTCGGCAATTTACTAGTGTTCGATCAATGTTGACTTCGCTCGGCACACACTAGCGCTCGGCACAAACAATTCTCAGTAAACTGTCATCGAAAGATAAACAACTCATTACTTTTCCAATGTGCCAACTGATGTAGTACCCTTATGATTTATCATAACTCAACCATTCCACTTGGTCTTCTTGTTAAATCTCCTTCATCAATCAATAGATATGGTACTCAAACAGATAGAAATAGTCTCACTAGTTAAGGTTTGACATCAATGAAAAAACAACAATTGTTTCCATTGTAGCTTTCCAACAATATTTCCAACAAATTTTACTGAATTTTTATTGTACCTTTGACCCTCATAACTAACTTTATCTTTTCCCTTAGTTGATGTAGGTAAGTTAGTTTCATTAGGACTTGAAGTAGATGTAGCATTCAATGTACAATTAGGACCTTCCTCTTTGGGGTTTTCAATGATGACACTAGGAATAATTCCTTCACTATTATGTGGAATAAATAACTCATGAAGAGTTTCACCATATTGCAATATTGAAAGGGATTGGAATCTCCTACAATAGTTATTTCTTCACCCATGTACAAAAACTTGATACATTGATGATAGGTCGAAGGCACCGCTTGCATCTCATGAATCCATGGCCTTCCCACTAAAATATTATAAGTTAATTTCATGTCAAGGAATTGAAAAATGGTATCTTTCTTGATAGAACCCACTTTGATGGGAAAAACTACCATTCCTTTAGAAGATCTTTCCTCCTCATCATAAGCTTTTATAGTGATTTGTTTCTTGGGATCAATAGATGACTTGGCTAACCCTAATGATTTAACTAGGCTCAAAGTACAAATGTTTAAATCAGATCCTCCATCAATGAGGACTCTCTTGACCCTATGCTTTTGGATTAAGACTTCTATATGCAAGAGAAAATTTAGAGATGATTGATTGACATATCATCTTGTTGTGAAAATGAAAGGCAATGTGGTGCAACAAGATGTCCTACCATGTTTTGAAACTTATCTTCCTCCAAGTTTATAGGAAAATTAGTTTTTCACAAGAGATTTTTCCAAGATCTCCTTGTGATTGGGAGAAATTTTTAATAACTCCAAAATAGAAATTTGTGTTGGAGTCTTTTTTAATTGATCAACCAAACTATAAGGCTTTGTTGTAGTAAGTGTTTGTTTAACCAAAGTAGTTGATTGTGTAGGACCAATAGGTTTAGGAGCACCCCTTGTAGGGTAATCCATGTTGCTTTCCCCTAGTAATAGCATTAGAAGTCTCCTTTTTAGGTTATTCCTTTACCACCACAACATTAACAACATTCTCATGTCTGGATAAGGTATTGATAGTATTGTCATAGTGATGAGAAAAGTTAACATTGTTTTTACCTTTGGAATTGTTGTCATTGTCGTTCGAACTTGAAGACTCACCTTTCTCATGATTAAAGAAAGGTGTTTTAAAGGTCGTATGATCCTCATTGTTTTGGGGCCCTTCTACTTTAATCACACCATTATCAATTAAATCTTGCACCACATGTCTTAGGTGCATGAAATTATTTGTTTTGTGCATCCTATTGCGATGGTATTCACAATGGTTTGCCTCATTCCACCATGGTGGCTTTATGGGTGGCTCAAATTTTTTAACTTCGGGTAAACCAATGATGTTGTTGGAAATAAGGGTTCGTAGTGCATTTTTAATGGGTTCTCCCAAAGATGTAAAATTCCTTCTAGGTGTTGGAGAAAAGAAGGGTTTTAGGCTTGTTAGCCGCTTGATTATTTCCAAAGTTATTGTTATTGTTGAATGAAACCTTGGGATCTTGATTCACATTATTAGCTTGATTTGAACTTCATGTGAGATTGAAGGGAGTATCTTTTATTTATTTTTCCTCCACAACCCCACCATTCACCAAACCCTTGTTATTATTCTTGATCCAAAACCGGTTGTTGTTTGGAGGAGCTTTGTTATTGTTGTTGTTGTAATTGTTGGAGGTATTGTGATTAGTGGAATTCTTGTTTTCCTTGTAAATATTTATCTCTCCACTTTTCAAAAAAAACTCTTTGGGTAACTCCATTCTATATTAGGTCTTGGAATGAACATGGGCATTGCAACCTCAACCGATAGTTCATCTCCATGTTCAAGCTATTAACAAAAATATCCATTTTTTCCTGTTTGGAAACACTTCGAGGGTATCATGTGAATACCGCTCTCCATCATTATAAGAACAAAAGGAATCCTTCTCCATCACGTTGCTTATTGTTACATAAATTTATCATTGTGACCTCATGCTTAATATTATAGGAGTAATGGGCACAAACTTGGAAGCCAACTCTTCAAATGTGAGAATATTGGAGGGTAGTTTTGAAAACCACTCCATCATTGTTCCTCCTAGGCTCCTTGGGAAAAGTCTCATTAAATATGTTGTATTGTGCATGAACTCCAAGCTCAATGCACAAAATTCCCTTAGATGATCGTGGGGATTGAATATTCCTTCGTATTTATCATACTTAGGAAAGATTGCATTTGGGGGGAATGGCACCATAATTAAAGTTTTGTCAAATGGAAATGGACATAGCGCTTTGATAGAAAAGGGTTTAGGAGCCCCTGCTTGTTTCATGTTGTCCAATTAAACTTGAAATAACTCAATTTGTTTTTTCATCATAGCCATGGGATTATCTTATTTCTTCTTCAACTTGTGAACATCATAATCATGGGGTAATTGAACCCCTGCTTGGGCTAAGTCAAAGAAGTACTTCTCTCTATCCTTCTCTAGGATCTTCCCTATGACATTCATGAAGAGGTGGTTTTGTAAGGCCTCATTGATTCTTTCTTCTGTGGGTTCTTCATCTTCTTGTTCATGGCCATCGTTTAAATGAGGGTCTTCTTGGTTTATCTCCTCATGTATTTCTTCCCTCCCACCTTGACCATGGTTTAGGTTTTGATTCGCATCATGATTATGAAATTAATTCATGTTTCCCAAGGGAATGGCCATGTTTGGTTTCTCTTCTTCTTTTCATCCTTCAATGGGTAAAGGAGTTACAACAGGTTCTTGACTTGAGAATGAAACCCCTTGACGAAGATAAGTCCCATCTGGTAACAAGTTATTTATGGTGTAATGTGACCTAGTAAAGGCCGACATTAACGTGATTGATCACAAGTTTGCAAGAACACCTTAAAATCCTTTTGCAATTTGAAATTTTAACCAGATGTAAGGATTTTAACCAGCTAGGGTTACAGCCATAGAGAACTCTAAAAAGGGTACCGGAAAAAGTTACAAAATTATGTCCAAAACCTCTATAAATACTCTATGTTTTCCTTTTTGTTTATGGGTGTCACTTTAGTGTGGTGCATGCATGAATTTTCACTTTGTACATGGTAACTCGGATTGTTGTATGCGATGCTCTGTATTTTATAGGCGTTGCTTATCCATTTTAGGCGTTGTTTAACAACTTACAAGATTTTCTTTCCAATGAGTTAGGCATTATTTCAATAGTTGCAGGTGTAACTTCAGTTTACAGGCATAATAGGAATGATTGTAGGCATTATTTAACCTTTTATACGTGTCACTATGCTGAACAAGCTAGTTTTTCACAGTTTTTAGGGTTTTAAAAGTATAATGTCTGTGATCAGATCTGTAGGATTGAATTCTTGTTTGACAATTAAGAAAAAAACACAACACACACATCAAGTTTTCCTCTTACTCCTAAAACACACCAAGTGTATGTTCTCAGACATTTTCACAGGTCTTGTACAAGAAATTCTTCCAAACAATCTACCTAGAGTCAAATTTAGCGATTAAACAATGGCTCTAAATAAGGTATCTTTCTAATTAACTCGGTTGTAGTTAAAACCTCCATTCTAAACTATGAAGATCCTCTTATAACCTCATTACAAGGGCTTCCCACATGCACAAAAATATGATTTTGCACAATTTCGAAGGATTACAAGAGGAAGTGAAGATTCTCAACACAATTTAGTCAGTTCAACCCTTTGGGAATGAGTGCATTTGATTATAGTGGGTTGGATAGTATAACATCTTAAGTGATTATCTCCCACTTGGATCATTCCCTATCACCGTGTTCGTAAAGGTATTCTCGGGAGGCAGGCCCTCTATGTATTTAGCATGTTCATGAAAGCAAAAAATGAACTTAGTCAAGTAAGTTTGGGAATTTGATTCACTCAAAGAGTGAAGAGCATATCCCTATTACTTTCCTTAGTTCCAAACACTTCAGACACTCTTGTTTATTTTTAACCTCTTGACAATGAGGTTTTTAATAAATTGAAATGTGTGGTTCAATTTCTCCCTTTCTTTCTACCGACCAAACACAACACTTTTGGCTTTTTGATCAACTTTGAAAAGTTGAGAGCATATACCTAATGTATTGTTTGGAATGGACAATAATAAGGTTTCCCTATTAAACTAGATACAAATAAAAATGCCACAATATAAGCAAAGAAATCTTGTTAAGTGAAATACCTCATTTCGATGCTATCAAAGGGTAGGTGCATTTTTTAGGTTTTTGCTTACTCACCTAGGGGCGATCATTCCCTCTTCGTCTCCAACAAATTAGTCAAAACCATAACCAAAGTGAAGAAAAACCATTTGAAATGACAACAAATTTAAGATCCTTAATAAAATTTTGCAAAATCACAACTTAAGGACTTAATGAATGAGATCAATTTAGAGAAGGAAACTTCTTTTTGTAAGCATTACTCATCTTAAAAAAATGCTCAAATAATGCTTTCTCTTCTTCTAAACTTTCCAAAATGAGTGCACTATAAATTTTCTTAAAGTGCTTGTTTTGGATCCTTACCTCTTTGCTTTCCCTTTTGATCCTCAACTCTAGTTTTTGCACTTTTAAATGCATATTGATCTGCAGCAAAATTAACAACAAAGCATTAGTATTCTAAATTTATTAATCTGCAAGTAAGAAAATATAGAAAATAGTAGGCGTCATTTTACAGCTTCTAGGTGTTACTTTGCAATATACCACACATTGCTTTGCACTAATATAGGTGTTATTTTGCACTTTTTTAAGCGTTACTTTACTAATTATAGATATAAAAAGAAAGTGATCAGGCCTGACAAAGCAGATTAAATGTGTTAAATGAAAGCGCACATGCGACAGATAAAATTTTGCGGGCGGTATTTCCCCAATGCCAGGCGTCGCTTTATGAGCACAGACGTCACTATTTAGCTAACAGGCATGAAATAAGTTAGACAAGAAAAGAGAAGGAATTCTTAGGTGATATTTCACTCCTTGCAGGCGTCATTATTTAGCTTGTAGGTGTCACTTTACCTGCAATCTCCAAAATTCACATAATTTGAAGCAAAAACATGCAAAATATTAGTAAAACCAAGGATTAGAGACCTAAATCCCCACAGTGGGCATCATTTATGTGTGTTATTTTTACACCTTCATGAGATTAGTTTATTTCCTAACAATTCTATGGAAAAATATTAACAATTTAAGCTAAGAATTGAAAGAAAATCATTAAGTATCCCATGGATCTCTAACTAAGAATGCTAATAAATCTCTTAGCCTTAATTTGTACTAGAGACAGTCATAGAATGAGAAAATGATATTGATATGCCTATCTAGCTCACAAATTCTCTCAAATTGCCTCAACAATTCACTCAAATGCTCTCAATTTGCTTTTATAATACTCTCAATTGCTTTGATATTGCTTGATATTGCTCTCAAAATGACTATAGTATGGATTCTTTACATTTGAATGTCTAGGATCCTTTTATGCTTGCAAATTGCCTTCTATTTATAGGATTTTCCCAAGTGTAGGGGGCGGAGTCAATTGATCATGGTTTAGCCTTGGTTGAGCGAAAGGCTTCAAATGGTTTCAAATGGGGGAACAATTTAAATGCTTGTCTCAAAGGTTGGGACAATATGAGTGGAGGAAATTGAAAAACCCAAATGAGTGGTAGAGATTGCAAATTTGGAGTGATCCATGTGCTTTGCCTTCTCAATTCTCATTGGTTCCTCAAATTCATGTTGAAAGATATTTAGATTTATTAATACAATCAATTAATTAATTTAGCCATGTAGGGGAATAGGTTGGATTTGATTTTTTGATTTAAACTATACATTTAATCGATTAAAAATAATTATATAGTTTGATTAATCTCTTTAGACTTATATTTAATTAATTTGATGTCATTATTTATTGATCCTTTGATTTAAATTAATTTTGTCCCAATTTGATTTGATAAATGTCCATTTGATTAATTTAGAACAATTTGATGATTTGATGCAATTTGATAAGATTTGGAGCAATTTGATGAAAAATACTGATTTGACTGATTAGAGAACACCTGACCAATTTTAGGTGTCTACACTTATTAAGAAATGATATGGGTAAAAGTACGGAGCTGTGTCACACTTGAGGACCATTTTGGTCATTTCGGCTAGACCTATTTTGGTCAGAACATGTCTGGACGTACATACGCGGCGCACACGCGGAGCCATGTGGTGTCGATGTGGCAAATGGGTTCCGGCCGAAACAGTTTTGGTCAGAACCCCTAAAACCCATATATACCCCAAAATTTGGTTAGAGCGTCTCATTTGCATTGAGTGCCTTCCGAGAATTGCAGAGAGGAATAGGAGAACTTCAGCCAAAAATAGGTTGGATTTTTTTTTATTTTTTTATGTTTTTTTAAATGTTTTTAAGTTTTCTTTAGTTAAATTAATGTAGTTGTACTATTATTTGATGGTTTTTTCTTTAATTTTTTTATTTTTAATTTTTGAAAATATAAAATATTGTTTTATATAGATTAATTTTTTTTAGTTAAGATTATATCTTAGTTACTTAGTTGATTAATTTAGTTTTATTACATATGTTTCAAAAGAGTAGGAAAATGTTACAAAACAGTAGGAAAGTGTTACAAAACATTGGAAAAATGTTACAAAACATTAGGAAAATGTTGTTTAGTTAATTAATTTAGTTTTATTACATATGTTTCAAAACATTAAGAAAATGTTAGAAAACATAAAATGAACATGAAATTGAAACATAAATCAACATAAACTCTAACAAATTAACCCTAACATGAAACTGAAATATAAATCAATATAAACTCTAACAAATTAACCCTAACATGAAACTGAAACATAAATCAATATAAACTCTAACATTAACCCTAACATGAAACCTTAACCACATTGAACCCTAACATGAAACCCTAACCATATTGAACCCTAACATGAACCCTAAGAAAACCTTAGGAAAATGTTACAAAACATTAGGAAAATGAACTAAAAGACATTAGAAAACATTAGTATTATAACGTTCATGTATTAAACATAACATTGTACCCTAACATGTGAAACCCTAATATGAAACCAACATCTTGAACCCTAACATGAAACCGAAACATAAATTTTAACATAAATCTTAACATGAACCCTAACATGAAACCCTAGCCATATTCATCCCTAACATGAAACCTAACAAGAAACCAAGACATGAAACCGAAACATAAATCAATATAAACCTTAACGTGCTAAATTGAATTTCTCTTTCGAACATACATGTATTCAAGTGTTTTAGTTTATCTATGTTATCTATCATGATATGACATTAGCTAGAAACTAACATGAAACTGGAACATGTTAACCAACATAAACCCTAACACTAAACAAACATATATGAACCCTAACCATGCAAAGCTAATTTAAAAGTAGATCATTAAACCCAATTGAGAAAATAACCATAACATGTTCAACCAACATGAACCCTAACCTTCAACTAGAGCACGTACTAGAAACCAGAATAAACCCTAACATGTTCAACCAACACATGAACCCTGACCTTCAACTAGAACACTATAAACCAACATGAACGGGATAACCATGAAAAAATTAACCCTAAACCTAAACAACATTAATCTATGTTCAACTAGGCTAGTTGTAAACTTAGAGACAAAATTGAACCATAACTCAAAACCTCTTTTTGTTAGAAAATATGTGCACATGTATGTATATATGATTTTAAATCATTTTTCTTTCAAATGTATATGCATTCAAGTGTTTT
The DNA here is from genome assembly GCA_018584345.1 of Thuja plicata. NCBI lineage: Eukaryota > Viridiplantae > Streptophyta > Pinopsida > Cupressales > Cupressaceae > Thuja > Thuja plicata. The sequence continues at coordinate 2,696,690 of MU226565.1, forward strand.
CAAGTTTATTTATTTGTAACACATGTGTTTAAAATATATAATTAAATTAGAATTGGACCATGTACATGTGCAGAGATCTATACATATATTCTCCTTTATACTTTTGAGCATATAGATCTATTTTTTCTATCACATGGCATTAGGTAGAGGGGCATCGCCTATAGATTCTGGAGATGATAGTGTATGAGGGGGTGGTAGTGACCGCTCTTCTCATAGATCTTCTAACTCTAGAGAGGGCAGGGAGAAGTTATTCGCTAGTACCATAGCTCGATTGACACGAGCTATTGAGGTTCTTGATCAAAGGATCCAGTCATCCACCACCATCCCTAATAGGGATAGGGTGAAGATCATTAGAGAGGACTTGATTTGTATGATTGACACAGTTCAATCATACAAACCTTATGATAGTATATCTATCAATACATTCTAAACTTCTCTCTCCCGCAATGTTACTGACATTGTTAAGTATAGACAGCTTGATTTAGAGGTCTCCACCGCTATGGTGAAGACCATGTTTTCTCATCACCGAGACAGAGCCCAGGTCAGAGGTTATATGAATACTCGATGTGAGGATGACCTTATTGTACCATTTATATATCTTTGATGGTTGGATGCTCATCATAGGTGGTCCTAGAAGGATGAGCTTCCATTATATTTCTGCAAACAATTATTTGTAGAATTTCATTTGCATCATGATGTTGATTACACAGATTTTCCTGGTCATGTTGGGAAGGGGAGGGGGAGATTATCAGATAGATTCAGAGGGCCTAATGCCCCGATGCCTACTATTAAGAGGGAAAAGATGGGTCCAAACCTCTTGGTCGTACCAAAAGGTTTGGAAATGGAAGCTGTAGGACATAGTGTACATGTTGGCAGGATCATGACAGATGTATTTTCTAGTATCATGAGTATCGCGACATAGGTTCATGAGATGTCATCTGATCGTTTAGGGAGATACATGTTGTGTTCCTATTCTAGTGATCCTCCACCTGCATAGGATGCATCCTCTAGTGATGATCCATACCATATAATAGATATACCATCTCCCTTTGAGGTTGCAGCTATATCAGATTTGGACCAGTTGCATTGTATGAGCACATGTTTATCCAATGATCTACTTTGCGCATATCAGGCTTTACAGATTATCGACAGGGTTCCTCTCAAGGATGTCCCATCATTAATCCCCACCATTATTAAAAAATCTACTGGATCACGTTCTCAGGGTGCACAGAGACAGGAGGATATTCCTGCACCACCTACAGCTCCTCAACAGATTGCAGTTGATGAGGATGCACCTCTACCCAGGCCACTTCATCATGTCCAGTTCATCGACTTTTTACCAGCTTTCTTATAGATGACTAGATTGATCCCTCAGAGGTGTCCTTACATGAGGAGATTGATCCCGTTGATGTGTCCTTACATGATTCAGAGTTGAGCGATATCGGGAGAGCATTACATGTTGCTATGATATATATTTATTTAAATTTTGATGTATTTATAAAACTTACACATGTAAATGTATGAATAATTTGAATTAAAATTTTGATTTTAATATATATATACATGTTCTCCAGAGTATTGGACAATATGGAGCGTGGATATGGAGATTTACAGACTCTTGGCGATCGTGTGCATCATGACAGACAGGTAAATTTATATGTTTTTTCAAACTTAATTTTTCTATTATCATAAGTATTTAATTTATTATACATGTGTGTATGCATGACACATATATTTCTTTTATTGCACACAGAGATCAGGAGGAGGTGGACCATCATCAGGTCACAAATCAGGATATGGTCCTAGTTAAGAACATATGCTATTTTACATATTTCATGTTTCACAGATATATTGTAGACATTTCATATACATACATGTTATTTCAGACACATCTATATTCTATACATTTCATCTACATGTTATTTTAAACCTATATACATTTAAATTTTATATATTGGTATGTTATTTCATATTTTAGACATTACATATATATACATGTTCATTTTTGTCATTTCATATATGTATGTATGTTATACATGTGAATGAGTTATTTCATATTTTAGAAATTACATATATACATGTTCGTTTTAGTCATTTCTAATATGTATGTATGTTATAAATGTGAATGAGTTATTTCATATTTTAGACAATACATATATACATGTTCATTTTAGTCATTTCATATATGTATGTATGTTAAAAACATGTGAATGAGTTAAATACATGTTACTTTTAGACATTCATATATGAATGAGTACTAAAGTAAGCATACACGTCAACACATAAATCTATAACACATAAACTAAAGTAAGGGGATGTCTTAAGGGGAGGTATCAAAGCATACACATCAACACATAAATCTATAACAACATACATTTAAAAACTATATAATAAACTCATTGAACCATTAAAATACAATTAACAAAGATATTCAATTTGTCATGTAAGTAATTTAAAAGGGGGGGTATCAAAGCATACACATCAACACATAAATATATAACAACATATATTTAAAAACTATATAATAAACTCACTGAACCATTAAAATACAATTAACTAATCTATTCAACTTTTCATGTAAGTAATTTAAAGTAATTTAAAAGGGGATACCTTAAGGTGAGGTATCAAGGGGTGGTATCAAAGCAACCACATCAACACATAAATCTATAACAACATACATAGAAACTATATAATAAACTTATTGAACCATTAAAATACAATTAACTAATCTATTCAATTTGTCATGTAAGTAATTTAAAGTAATTTAAAAGGGGATGTCTTAAGGGGAGGTATCAAAGCATACACATCAACACATAAATCTATAACAACATACATTTAAAAACTATATAATAAACTCATTGAACCATTAAAATACAATTAACTAAGATATTCAATTTGTCATGTAAGTAATTTAAAGTAGTTTAAAAGGGGATGCCTTAAGGGGATGTCTTAAGGGAGGATTCAAAGCATACACATCAACACATAAATCTATAAAAACATACATTTAAAAACAATATAATAAACTCATTGAATAATTAAAATACAATTAACTAATCTATTCAATTTGTCATGTAAGTAATTTAAAAGGGGATGTCTTAAGGGGAGGTATCAAAGCATACACATCAATACATAAATCTATAACAACATACATAAAAACTATATAATAAACTCATTGAACCATTAAAATACAATTAACTAATCTATTCAATTTGTCATGTAAGTAATTTAAAGTAATTTAAAAGGGGATGTCTTAAGGGGAGGTATCAAAGCATACATATCAACACATAAATCTATAACAACATACATTTAAAAACTATATAATAAACTCATTGAACCATTAAAATACAATTAACTAAGATACTCAATTTGTCATGTAAGTAATTTAAAGTAATTTAAAAGGGGATGTCTTAAGGGGAGGTATCAAAGCATACACATCAACATATAAATCTATAATAACATACATTTAAAAACTATATAATAAACTCATTGAACCATTAAAATACAATTAACAAATCTATTCAATTTGTCATGTGAGTAATTTAAAGTAATTTAAAAGGGGAGTTATCAAGGGGAGGTATCAAAGCATACACATCAACACATAAATCTATAACACCATACATAAAAACTATATAATAAATTCATTGAACCATTAAAATACAATTAACTAATCTATTCAATTTGTCATGTATGTAATTTAAAAGGGGGCGTCTTAAGGGGAGGTATCAAAGCATACAAATGAACACATAAATCTATAACAACATACATAAAAGCTACATAATAAACTCATTGAACCATTAAAATACAATTAATTAATCTATTCAATTTTTCATGTAAGTAATTTAAAGTAATTTAAAAAGGGATGTCTTAAGGGGAGGTATCAAAGCATAAACATTAACACATAAATCTATAACAACATACATAAAAGCTATATAATAAACCCATTGAACCATTAAATACAATTAACTAATCTATTCAATTTGTCATGTAAGTAATTTAAAGTATTTTAAAAGGGGATGTCTTAAGGGGAGGTATACAAGCATACACATTAACACATAAAATTTATAACAACATATATTAAATCTATATATTAAACCCATTGAACCATCAAAATATACATTATAAAAGAATACACAATTTACCAAGGGGATGTCTTAAGGGGAGGTATACAAGCATACACATTAACACATAAATCTATAACAACATATAAAAAATCTATATATTAAACCTATTGAACCATCAAAATATACATTATAAAAGAATACACAATTTACCAAGCATGCATAACTATAGAGTTCAAATTGCAGAGTTCAATAGCATATATCCACTACATTAAGTAAGAATTCAAATATGAAAGTATGAGGGCTACAAAAAGAATTTTATCCTAAAGCTCCTGATACATATAGTCTAGATCCTCTCTATCTTTTATTATCTCCAAAAAAATTTCATGTTCTTCAATAGGCAACCTCCACTTTTGATTGCCACGTCCTCTTTTTTACAATGTCTCAAATTACAACTTTGTTGCTATAACCAAGTGACTGTAATGTAGAACTATTTGACCAGACATATATTCAATAAATTGAACACCATTTATGTCTATCTTTACTTGCTGATAATATGTTCCTTCAATAACAACTGAACTAGTCAGATATGACTGTCCATCACCATCTACAATTTCTTCTGGCAATTTGTATTTTACTTTTGTGCATCTTAGTAGATAATAATCTACACTTTCAACATTGTCAAGATCCGCAACCATAGAAAAAATATCACCTATACAAATTCAGATTAGATATTAAATTCAAATCAAAAGCACAATAAATTAAATTTAAATAAAAGATCATGTACATGTGCATGCACTTGTAACAACTAAACCAGAAACAAAGTTATAATCAGCTGAATATATAGGATCATGAATGTTTATATCAATGTCATCATCTTCATAAGGAGACATTCTGATTAACTCCTTCATATCCCATCGTGAAACATATCCATTTGCAATATTCTTACATTGACTCATTGGATTGTCCTAAACGCAGTCAACACAGAAACATGATTTTTCTCTTACTTGAATCAATAGAGGCTTGTGTTGTCCGGTACTCATTAATTGATGTAAACTTCTAATACCAACAATCCTTTGACAATTGTAAGAATTAGATCGGTCTATATATGTTACAAATATGAAATGAAAGTTGTACATATTTAGATCAACAATTATGATAACATAGATGAAAATGAAATTAAATTTTAATTTAGATTTTTCCTACAAACTATAAATTACCTTTCACTTCCCAAAAATAACGTTTGTTGTATTTGGTGTCCTGAATAGAAAAATGATTTTGACACCATTCAACAATTTTCTTTGAATTCTCTATCATGTTACTTGTAAATTTTTGAGCTATCAGTTTAAAAAAAATACATCTAAGTTTAAATTATACTATTTGAAATATATATATATA
>MU226565.1:2702248-2727075 GCA_018584345.1 Thuja plicata
CCACTTTCAAAGAAGTTCCACAGAAACTTAACATTGCATTTAGCATGTTGCATAGCTAGCCAATTAAAGGCTTTTGCATATTTAAATTGTCCTGCAAGATTAAGTTGTTGTATGCAAGATTATGATCACATAATAATTTAACACGTAATCAATGAAAATTTAAAAATGAATTGAAGTGCATACACTTACCTGCACAGCCATCAGACCAAACCCAGTGTTGTGAAGCTTTTATCCCGCGATTCGCAATATCTTCAAAATACATTGCAAAACAATGAGCCACATAGCTCCTATCATGAACCTTATCATCGCTGATATAGAAATGAACCTCCTTGATGATAATGCGTTCATTTAGATTGGTACTTTATACCTCATCCAAATAAAACTATGTTTCTATAGGTCACTTGCACAAATATTGCAACTTGCTCAGAATGATAATATTGAGCTTGAAGCTCTGATTGAGGGGAGATGTATAGTTCTTAGAGAAATCTACAACTGAAAGAATACAACCAGGTGGAAAATAATTTTTGGAATCACAAAAATGTTTAGCTTGTCATCTTGCACCATGACAATGTTGGATATGTGGATAAATTATAGTACGAAACCTGGTCATAAACTCAAGGTAGGGCAATTCACTCTCCTTCAATACAATTTTTTTGGATTCATCTCCGATCTTAGTTAAATATGTCTCATATTCAAAACTCTTCCACAAAATTGGCATTTCAACATTAATATTCTCAATCTCCACAATCACTGCATGCACTCTTTATACATTGTACTTTAAACTCATCTGAATCTTCTTATTTATCCCATAAAATAGACTTCACAAATTGTGTGGTACTTCTAGGGATGACCATATTTGAATTAAGTACTGCCATAACCTTTTTATATGATTGCAAATATAGATGAGACTCAACATGATTTCAGAAACAATAAATTTTATGTACCTTATTTATGCATACAAAGAAAGAGCGCAACCTCTCAAACATTCTTTGACATATTTTCACATCTGAAAATTCTTGCTTGAATGCTTCAAACAATTCACTTTGTGTTGTATCTATAAAATGTTTTGGATGTGCAATTTTCATACCGGTCTCTTCATCTTTCATCTGTATAGTATCCCTTCTATTAGAAGAAATACGGGAGTGAGTGGTCCAATATTCAATGACCTATCTTTTTACATCTTCAGAAATTTTATCTTTTCGAGGAAGTCTACAAATATTAACCCAATTCTTTTGAATATTTTTATCTAACATATTTCTCTTCCTGATATTGTTGATCTCTAAGTTTTGTTGATCATTAGCGTCCCACACTTAGTCATTTATCTAGGCAGGTTAGTCGGTCATCACTATGACTGAGCTATCCATTATAGGCCGAGCAGTAGTTATTGACAAGCAGATAGTAGTTGTCAAGTTACACAGAAACTGAGTGAAGTTGATTAGTTCATGCCGAGCGCTAGAGTCTTCATATGCCGAGCAAGACAATTTTTTCATACATGTTAGGAATGGCACAAACTTGAAGGTAAACTATTTTGAGACGACTTGTTTGGATATTTAATGTTTTTAACAGAGTTAATTATGCATTACATCATTTGATCCAATACGTGGCATAGAGCCAATCAAAAAATTGGAATGCCCAAGCAGCATAAGTTTTTTTATTTTGATCGTTGATCTAGATCTCATTGCCAGATCTATAAGGTATATAAGATTGCTTATTACCCTAATTTTCAAGAGTGTGTGTGTGTGTGCATACAAGAGAGATATGTGAAGGGTTATTTTGAGTTAAGAAGCATAGATCTAGCAGAGAAACAAAGCAGTGAGCAGCAGAGTAAAGTTATATCAGATTATTAGATCAGAGAAGGCATTGAAAAGAGGAGATTCGTCATTAGCATATGAGTGCATATCGAAGGATCAGATCTTGAGACATTCTAACAAGTGTATCAGGTGAAATCTCTTAACAGAGTGGTTCTAGCATACCTTTCTAAATCTCTTAGCCAAGTGCTTACTTTATTGTAAGTTTAAATCCTTTTACAAGGTAGATTGTAATGATCTATAGCTCTTAACTGAGTAGACCTTCAATCAGGTAGATTACAAGTTGTGATCAAACTTTATAGCCCTAAAAGGCACACTTTATTGCTACAGTAGTGAAGATTTTTGTGGGTGTCATCCCCACCCCAGTTTTACCTTATTGGGTTTCTGGGTTACTAAATTATGTGTCTTGAGTTACTTATTTTATGTTATGGATGCTACTAGTTGATAGATCAATTACATTTATGGTATGGTTGTGGATCAGTTTGTTTTAAGTGTTAAAATTTTTAAGATCTGATTCACCCCCCCTCTCTCAGTATCTTGCTTTCCCATATTGTATTTCCAACAATTGGTATCAGAGCACAGTTCTCCAACAAAAGGGTTTTAATCAGCTTGAGAATTCAGATCTTGAGATGGAGGTTACAAATTGGGTAAAGTTATTGAGAATCAAAAAATTGATATTCAACTAGCATTACATCAGCTTGAGAAAACAAGACACGAATTGAAGAAGTCCCTGCTAACAAGGAAAGATTTGGCCAAACAAATGAATGACACTCATTATCAGGAAGAAGACACTGCAAATCTATTTTAGAACGGAAACTCTACTGAGAGCGATGCAACAATTTCAGATCTATTGGAAAGGAACAATACATTGTGTGAAGAAGTTAGAAACCTTAAAAGACAGCAAGAAATGCAAACAGTAAGACTATCTGAAATAGTGGAACAAAAGAAGAAAGTTGAAGATGACAAAACTATGGCTGAAGAATACAAAAGAGTGATGACTATCAGACTTGATGAAAGGACACATGATGTACAAATGATGACAACCAATCAGGTTGACATGGCGAATCAACTGCTACTTGCAAATCAGAAGATCAGTCAATTGAAAGATGAATTGAGATCTGAGAAAGAAATTAATGAGAGATTGAAAAAACCAAATGAAGCTTTGAATTATTTTGAAAATTTGAAGGAAGCATCAAGAAGATCTAAGGACTCTTCTGGACTAGGTCATACCGAACAACAAACATCTTCTAAGAAAGGAGAATCATCTAACACTGGTGAAAGGAGGAATGAAAAGACAAAGAACAACAAGCCTATATGCTACCACTGTGGAAAACTAGGACACAACAAATATCTGCCGAAGCATGAATGGTAAATCCAATCCTAAAACTAAGTTCAATGGTTAGTGCTTTAACTGTAAGAAGTATGGACATCAGGCACATGAATGTTGAGCAAAGGCAAGCAATGCATCTCCCACACCTAGAATCAATGGGTATTGTTACAACTATCAGAAATTTGGACATAGAGCACAAGATTGAAGATCTAATGCTAAACAATAATGGACATCAAAGACACAAGCAAAAGCACCTAGAAAAGGTAACACTTATAATTGAGATTACAACACTTGGCATAGTTTTCATTACTGTGGTAAGTATCGACATGTTCTAGAAAACTACATAAAGACGCATTTTAGAGGTAAATATAAGAGTTGGATGAATGGAAACCTAGTTTGTTATAATTGTCTGAAAATTGGTTATACTAAGAGAGATTGCAAAACAAGGGTACCTACTCCTACTGTTGAGAAGATTAGAGCACAGATGAACCAGACATGGATAAGAAAAGAGGAACCTAGCAACAGTGAAGCTACTAAAGCCGAGGTCACCCAATCCAATGGATCAGGTGATCACACCATCTCCAAATAAGCAAATGAGGTATGTGAGGAACTATATTTATATTTCACATCTTTCATCAGTTCCTAACATATAAAAGTGTAAAAGTCCATATCTACATATGCAAAGATGCATCAGGATACATTTTAAGATATGTACCGAGAAAATTCAATATGCACTATAGGTGTTAAGCAACAGTCTTATTGTGCACTAAGACCGAGTTCTCTACTGTATGCCAAGCTGGTATGATGACCAAGTAAGTTTTGTGAGTGAGAGATAGGCAATTTTTGTGAGCCAGCCAACGACAGCTGTATGGCACTCACTCAACGGAAAAAACATTTAATGCTAACCTAATTTTGACCGTTGAAATTTATATAAAGGGAAGAACCGTTCATTTTCATTTTCATTTTCACCATGCGATTGAGAATTTTACAGAGCGATTGAGCATTTGAGAACTTGATTTCAACAAAGACTTTTTGAAGATTTCTACAGTGTGCCGTCGGCAGTCTTGAGTGAAATAGTGAAAATTTTGATATCTACCAAGGTACTCTGTTCGTCATCTTTGAAACCCTATTTTTGGAAATCGTGGCCACAAGTTCTTCTGCAGGAGCTAAGAGTATGGAGGAGTTGAGAAAAGTTCAATTGGTTAGGAGAGATGCCTGTGCACCTCCTAATTTCAGGGCAGTTCTTGAAAGCACCATCCAGGGTGATTTGACAGGAGCCCTACCATCAATTCCACCCAAGGTACTTATGATTCATGATGTTAGATCGTGTTATATGTGCAAAGTGAACGAAATTGGAGATCATGAGTTAAGGGAATCCTACAACAAATTGTGTGTGGACGGAGTCCTAAAAGATGAGTATAAACATCTAGCTGAGAGAGGGTTAACTCGTGCCCTAGATTTCTCGATGGACTTCAAAATGGAATGGATCAAGATTGTTGTTAGCCGCGTACACGACATGAACATATGGATGGATAATGGACCAGGTAGGATTAAAAAGGAGATCATCCAAAGGGTAACTGGCTATCCAACTATCAATGGGAAGAGAACCATGAGATGTCAAAGTAAGAAAAATATAGAATAATACATTGGAGCTGTCTAGAATAAAAGAGGAATGAAAATCTCAACAATCAAGGATTTGGAGCTTGATTTTGCAGTTAGGGTTATTGCTCACAAGTTCTATCAGTCAAGCCGACTGGACAGTGTCCCATGTATTACAGTTGACCAAGCTTGGAATATTGTGAAGAAGGACCATACATATGACCTTGTTGAGCTTCAGTTGACACAACTGACCGAGAACCTTTCTTCAATCTGAAAGGCAAAGAATTCAATATGTAAGTTCGGTTCTCTGCTAGTTTGCATATTTTAATATGTACATAATACATTTCCTACTTTTGGAGATATTGTATGGAAGATAGACCAACCAATTACACAGTAGATTAATGCATTTATTGACAAATTAGGTGGTAGTTTTAATAATATAATGGGAACATACTTTGTGGAATTCAAGAAAAAGATGAGACTGAGAAGCACAGTTCCCAGATCACTAGTTGAGAAACACTATGAGGAGATTTGTTTCCTAGTGGAAATAAATTTTACCTATGTTTAGACAGTAGTGCCGAGGGTATCATGGCTAAGGCCATTACCTTATGAAGTAAATGTTGATGAGACATCTATAGCTATAACAACTCTACTGGCAGAGGATATTGATGGTGTAGCCAAACGTTTTGGGAACTATGAAGAAGCTAAATCCAAAATCTCTATGGATTTGAAGGTTGGAACTATGGAGAGGAAAAGGAAAAATATTGTAAAAGACTTGAATAAAATGGTTGGAATAGAGAGTGATGAAGAGATAGAGGATGCACCTTTGGGTTTATCAATAGGACATGGAGAGGATATGTATAGTGAAGAAGAGGAGAGTGAACCTGAAGAATAAATAGTTGTGAAAGCCAAAGGAAAACAGCCAGTAGTTGCCAAGGCAACTAAACCAAGCCAAGCCAAACCTAAGGCTACCCCTCTTGTTGTTAACCGGCCTAGGATAAGGGCATCAACTGTCTCATCTCTTTCCGTGACAACTAAGATATATACTAAGAAGAATGTTGGAGAGAGCAGTTTAGGGAAAAGAAAACAAGTTTAAACAAAGGTTGTGCCGAGCAAACTTTAGAAGAGACCGAGGAGAAAACTAATCTTGGAGCAAGAAGATGATGAGGAGAAGACAGATACAGATGAACCCAACAACATACCTACAACATCACATAGACCACTGACCAATATTGATGAGGTATGCAAGAACATATGAAGTACTACTGGATTAGCAAGATTTAAATTTATCAAGTATGAGAAGCAAAGCATAGTAGACAAGCATAAGATTCAGGAAGCACTATTAGATATGATGGGTACCAGTGATTTTTTTAGTGGCTAATATTCGCCAATTGGCTAATTTTTGAAATTTGAGAATCCAAATTTGGCTAATAATTCAAGACTTAAGGCGACCTAATTCGCCAAACTTTTAAATTTATTTATTTTAGAAATATTTAAATCGTCAAATAATTTATTTTATTAAAAATTTGAACTCAAATATTTGCGTGATATTTGATAGATGGTTAGATTCAATTCGCCTAAATTTTATCAGTTATTATACAAATCTAAATTAATTCACCAATAATATATCATAACTGTTAGTTATAGTAGGGTTGTGTCACCAATATTAGTTGTCATTATTGATTTAAAATATAATCTAGTGATCTTCATTGTATTCCATGAGGCAAAAATGTTACTATCTTATTTGTAATGCTTATCGGGGCTAAGGTTTCCTTTGGATTATTGATAAATCAATGACATTGAAGAAATTTTGGGTCCTATTATAATAATAAAAATAATGATACATTTATCTCACACAATACAATGAAGATTATTTGATTATATTTTAAATAAATGGTAGCAACTAGATACTATAGAATTCCCTTAAACCCATCAAATATTTTCATAGTCAGCCTAATAATTTTCTATAAGAACTCTTTTTCTTTAAATATAATTATTTTCCATGGTCATTAATGAAATTTTGGTTATTGCTTGAGATTCACCAATATTTTCTACAAAACATTTGTGATTAAAAAATATTCGCCAATACAAATAATTTGTTTTCCCAAAAAATTGAGAGATACGCCAATAGAAATTAATTTTTTTAAAAATAAAATGAAAGATTCGCTAGGATTTTATATATTTTTCTAGAGGGGGGTTTCTTAAAGTTATCCTTGATGGGTACATTCAGAATGACACCTATAGAGATAGGAGACCTTGTCCCCACAGAACTTTATGATATTTTATCACAAAAGTGGCAGTATGCATTGATGAATGAAAGATAGATAAGGGAAGCGACGTTAGCTAAGGTCATCCCTGGATTAACCAAGAAACAGATAGGCAAATTTATTGAACAATATCAAAGGAATTTTATTCCTAAACAAAGAGCCTATGCAATATTGAAAAATGATGTTGAAGGTGTAGTACAACAGAGCACCAAAATTTGGAAGGAAACTTTTGGGCTATTGACCAAGAAGGAAGATAAGAAAGGTGAAGGCACCTCAGAGCATAAGGAAATGGAAGAAGAAATTTATAATGATCAGATAGAGACTGAGATGGAATTGGAAGAGAAAATAGACAATGTGCAAAATGTAGATCTCACAACAGATAGTCCCATTAACACTACACTTGGAGATAACAACAATTTGGATGCCGAGGATCAAAATGAGTCGGCAGACATAGGTATGCAATCACCTATTTGAACAACTGAGGCCAAGACATAGAAAGAAGGAGAAAAGGAGGTAACAAATAATAACCTACCTATTTTAGCGGTTGTCCAAACATTCTTAGACAGTGGAGATAAGATGGAAGAAATTGCAAACAAGCCTACAGAACAAGAGGCTATACAAGTGTTGGTGGCTACCACACTCTGTATCATCTACTCCAACTAGACCCAAAATTGGGAGTATACATGATCAACAAGTAATCTTGACTCAGTTAAAGACTGCACTTGAAGTTAATACTGACAAAGGAAAGGATATTAAAGAACCTGAGCTGAGTATAAATTCACCATAACTCAAGAAGAAGAAGCTAAACAAGAAGAAGTCACCGAGCTTAAATGTCACATTAGATGACGTTATTGTGATTCCTAAATGGGATCCAGAGAACTTGTCATGTGAGCAGATTCAGACTCTTCAAGACCTATTAAAGATGAAGAAGAGACAAGAAGAAATGAAGAGGGAGCACAAGCAGAAGCAATTCCTTCATGATATAAAGGATATTTTTGTTAAAGCATTTGACATGGAAGTTGAAAATCAGAAAGCACCAATTCTGGAACAGTTAGTTCACATTGTGCAGAAAGTGAATGATGAAAACATTGAGGCCAATGAAAAGTTGTTGTAATGGTCTAAGAGAAAATTTGAGAACAAAGTCTTGGAGAAGATATCAGAAGAGATTGCTACCAAATAGGTTGAACTTTCTTCTCTTATTAACATTCTTGAAGAAGTTGCAAATAATTTTTATTCTTTGTACAAAAGATTATGTCATGTACAATTCTTTACAAAGGATAATCAACAGCTTATTGAGAAGTTGCAATTAGATTTGAAGTCAACATCGAGCTCATTGAGCATGGATGCTAGTTCTAGCTCCATACATTTTGATAGGTTGACACATGCACAAAGAAGGTTAGTCGAGTTTATGGTTGAAGATGGCCGAATAAGGGTCAAATTGATAGTGATTCAAATTAACCTGATACCTCATCTGGAGGTTATTCAGAAGGAACTTGCAGCTGCATGTGAATTAGTCAAGAGAGATCCTCATCTCTCTATTGCAGATAATTTGGTAAGTCTAGCTACCGGGCTAGAAATTAAGTTAAAGGTTATGAAGTTTATTAAGGATAGTTGGGATACAACATTTGCATTAATATTACAACTTCATAAGCCATTTTTGGATAAATATAACTTAACCCCTCCAGCTATCAGTGACAAAAACAAGGGGGAAACAGATAAGGAAACAGACAAAGATGTACAACAACATGCATACTATTTTTTTTTGGCATGTACACTATGTAAATATTTTATGAAGACTGAGGTATAATCTTAGGGGGAGTATGTTGTGTACTTAGGCAAATTTTGTGGATATAAAGAAATGATAAGTGTTTTTGCCACTAATATCAAAGGGGGAGATTGTTGATCTCTAAGTTTTGTTGATCATTAGTGTCGCACACTTAGTCATTTATCTAGGCAGGTTAGTTGGTCATCACTGTGACCGAGCTATCCAGTATAGGTCGAGCAGTATTTATTATCGAGAAAATAGTATTTGCCGAATTACACAGAAGCCGAGTGAAGTTGATCATTTCATGTCGAGTGCCAGAGTCTTCATATGCTGAGCAAGACAGTTTTGTCATACATGTCAGGAATCACACAAACTTGAAGGTAAACTATTTTGAGCCGACTTGTTTGGGTATTTAATGTTTTCAATGGAGTTAATTACGCAATAAATCATTTGATCCAATACATGGCATAGAGCTAATCAGTAAATTGGAATGCCCAAGCGGCATAAGTTTTTGATCTTGATCGTTGATCTTGATCGTTGATCTAGATCTCATTGCTAGATCTGTAAGGTATATAAGATTGCTTCTTACCATAATTTTGTAGAGAGTGTGTGTGTGTGTGTGTGTGTGTGTGTGTGTGTGCATACAAGAGAGATATGCGAAGGGTTATTTTGAGTTGAGAAGCATAGATCTAGTAGAGCAACAAAGCAATGAGCAGCAGAGTAAATTTATATCAGATTATTAGATAAGAGAAGGCATTGAAAAGAGGAGATCCGTCATCATCATCTGAGTGCTTTTCGAAGGATCAGATCTTGAGACATTCTAACAAGTGTATCAGGTAAAATCTCTTAACAGAGTGGTTCTAGCAGACCTTTCTAAATCTCTTAGCCGAGTGCTTACTTTATTGTAAGTTTAAATCCTTTTACAAGGTAGATTGTAATGATCTGTAGCTCTTAACTGAGCAGACCTTCAATCGGGTAGATTACAAGTTGTGATCAAACTTTGTAGCCCTAACAGGCACACTTTATTGTTGTAGTAGTGAAGATTTTTGTGGGTGTCATCTCCACCCCAGTTTTACCTTATTGGGATTCTGGGTTACCAAATTCTGTCTCGAGTTACTTATTTTATGTTATAGATGCTACTAGTTGATAGATTAATTACATTTATGGTATTGTTGTGGATAAATTTGTTTTAAGTGTTAAAAGTTATAAGATCTGATTCACCCCCCCTCTCAGTATCTTGCTTTCCCTTATTGTATTTCCAACAGATATATCTTTGAACAATTCTTCTAGATACATTCAGTAAATAAAAAATTGCATGTACTCGTTTTCTTTGTGTCAACCTCCTACTAGATAAAGTAGTCATCAATGCTCTACGTGCACCACTTAAATCGACTCCTCGACTTGAGTTGTTAATATCATTCAATGCATCTTGCAAATTTTTAACTATTGTTCAATTTACATTGTCTCATGAGTTTTTCTTGTTATCAACACCTAACAACTCCAAAAAAGAAGTCATTTCTTTTTTTCTGAATAACCTAGCAAATAATTGTGTTTTTCCAATCAGACTTTTATTTTGAAAATATTCATCCCAAATCTTTTTGCATTATTTTTTTATTGTGCTTTCAGGTACCAATTCGTCAGATGAAAATTGACTAAAAAATGAATCCTCATCTATCTCCATCAAATTTCCCATGTCAAAAGATATATTTCCACTAATTTGTTCCCCTACTTGAATTGGATCTTCTTGGACTTCAACAGGTTCATCTTCATTGCATTTTGTATGACCTTTCATTTTGTCATCCCTTATTCGATCATATTTTCTTGTTCTGTTCCTTTTATTCCCTATTGCACAAATTGTTCAAATCGAGAGCTTTGATTCACATGCATACACAAAACCATATACTTTTGATAAAAAAATCACAAACAATATTGATAAGTTCATAATTTAATATTGAACAATGCTTTAATTAAAAACACAAAAAAAATCTGAAAAAACTAAAAAAAGAAATAAAATTGCAAATAATACAAACCTCCTTGATAATTTTAATTCGTAGTTTCCCTTTAACGCCCAAAAATACACCTTTAAAACAATTAAAAAAATAATTTTATTAAAAAAATATTTTTTAAGTCGCAATAATTGACAATTATTTTTTAATTAAAAAAAAAATTTATATATGAGCTTTGAGTGTCGTGGTCATCCACGCTATCATGTTTGGTCGGCCTTAGTTTCGGCCGAACCAGTTCCGACCGAACATGTTTCGGCCAAAACTACTTATGCCTCATCCCATGTGTCAGCCAAATAAGCAAAAAATAGAAAAAATGGAAACAAGTCACTTCTGGGGCTTAATTGTCCATCAAAACTCTTTTTTTTTTTTAAATCTAAAAATACCCTTTTGTAGAGCTCGGAGTCTAGATTATGGTCATATAATTTTTGTACTCTTTTGATTACATATAATATAATATAAGTTGAAAAAACTCCAAGTAGGTATTTAACATTGAAGAACATGCTCGTTCGAAAAAAGAAAAAAAATAGCAAATCATGTTGGAAAATTTTAAAACTTATATTTAACACTAGAGGAGAGAGTCTTCTTCAAGAATATATAATTTTTTGGTATTTGGTGTAGATTTGCTAGGGCAAATTAGGCGGGAGACAAAAACTGTCAATTTCGGGTGACTCTGACTTTGTATAGTTATAACAGACAAAATATATACCGAAAACTAATTTTTCTTTTTTTTTGCACTAGCTGTACGTGTCATCTAAAACATATTATGAAATCAGAGGAAAACAAGATTATTTACATATATTTTGTTGGTGGGAACTAGACCCTCGATTTTCAGCAATTAAAAAAAGGACTTCAAAAATTTAAAAACTATGTCAATTCTTATTCAATTTTTTTTAAAAAAATTATAGGCATAAACTACATCCAATTTTACACATTTCATTAGTTTACACATTTTCAAACTCTAAACACAAATGCCACTTTTATGTCGTTAAGGTTTAACAGTTTTGCATGTCGTGGTCCTCTTCCTCTGTGAAAGTGTGACATAGGTTTGTACTTTTACCCATATTCATTATTTTTCCTTTCATCCATAGTTCCTTAACTTAGCTTTTTAAAACATTTAGAATTGATTTCCTTCAGAATGAATGAATATCTTCACATAAACACACCTATAAATAACAAAATATCAATAACTCTCTAATACCTACAAACTTGTTTCAGAAGAAGATTTTAGAAATTTGTAAACTTATCTATTAAAACATTTCATAGATCTCTAGTTCAAACTTCCATCATTGTAAACTTTGTAGTGCAATTGCAAATTTTGGATGAATCCGCTTAAAAATGGAACTGTGTTTTCATCTAATTCCTCAAACCTAATTCCTCAAAGATAGTAGCTCTCGAAGCTATTCCATTAAAATAATTAACCTGGCCTCCTCAATTGAGCAAATAACTGCCTTTTTATAAAATTCTCAAGAAGCTTTCATAAGCCCTTTCATGCTTACCTCACTTTTCAACATTTAGTTTTTAACAAATGGGAAATAATAAAGAGACCCTTTTAATTCTTCATTGATATTAAAGTAACTTAATGACCTTAGTAAAAATTTAAAATAAATAAGTCACCATTGAATTTATTCAATTTTGACAACTTAAATTTTAATTATTAAATTAAATTTAAGATCTAAATAAATGAGGCTTTATACTCCCCCCTTCTCAAGATTGGTTGTCCTCAAGCAATTTCTATGTAACCCCAATTTCACTATGTCGAACAAAACTAAAATTGAGTATAATATGAGAGTCCCAAGTTAACCTAGAAGATTTGTTGTACCATTTTCTCCAAGCATTGTCCTGCTAAACATGTGTACAAGAGACCTCAGGAAATCTACCTAAAAGAAGAGCAATCCAAAATTGTAAAAATTTAGTCAACTCCTTAGGCCTGTTTGTTTCCTGGAATATGACTGGAATTGACTTTATCTAATTCCAGATAATGCCAAATTCCATGTTTGGGTCCATGAATAAAAATGGAATTGGAATTACGAAATTCTAATTTTGGGGCCAAAATGGGAATATCATCTTCCACCTAAATAGGTGGAATTAGAATTTCAATTCCAATTCCAATTTTTACAAAAGCAAATTTAATATTTCGTGGGATCCGCAACTATAAAGATGTATATTATATTGCTATAAGGATGTGTATATACACACACTTGTGTATAGACACATGTGTGTGTACATACATACATGTGTGTATATACACAAATGTGTGTATGTGTGTATATATACACACATGTGTGTATATGTGTATACATGGATACACACTTGTATGTATATATACACACGTGTGTATATGTGTGTATAAATACACAAATGTGTGTATGTGTGTATATATACACATGGATACACACTTGTATGTGTATATGTATGGTGTGTATATGTGTATACCTATACACACACATGTATATGTGTATACACACATGTGTGTATATATATACACATGTATGTATATGTGTATACATGGATACACACTTGTATGTGTATATACACACATGTGTGTACACACACATGTATGTGTATATACACACATGTGTGTACACACACATGTATGTGTGTATGTGTGTGTATACACACACATGTGTGTATATGTGTATACATGTGTGTATATACACACATGTATACACATATATACATGTGTGTATATATACACGTGTGCATGTGTGTATATATACACACCATATTCAAAGAAATTAAAAAATAAAGAATTAAAATTTCTTATGCATCTTCTCATTCATCTTCTGAGTAAACCAAACGGGTCGGCGCTTATTCCGAATTTCATTTTGAGGATAAGCATCTTCCTAAATTTGCAGCATATGCAGGATTTGAAGATATGATATTCCAGTACCCAAACGATAAGAATTTCCCTTCAAAGATCCCAATTCAAGGCACCATATGAGAAAGCATAAGAAATTCATCGTAAATTATCCCATTCTCAACAAACAAACTGCACTCTAAAATAATTGACACTGGATATTGTTGTCCAAATTCTGCACTTGGCCAATTTTAAACTTTTCGTACTCATGCATAATGGCTCTTCTACGTGTTCACCTCCAACACCTCTTGATGGTTCATTTATAACTTACTACCTTCTCCCTCCCAAAGTTTACAGCTTCATTATGCAATCTGATAGGCGAGAGTCTGAATGTGAATGTTAAAGAAGTCATTGAAAATGGGTTTGTTAAAATGAGAAATTATTTTGATGTCGGGTTTCTCATAAGAGTTCCAAAACTACAAACCCCCGACATGGTTATAAAATCGCTAATGTCCCCGACATAATGGAAAGATTGTCATCGGGCTCATATGATAAAAAATGAGTTATAAGACTCGACTATCGGATATGAAATCCATCAAAGCATTAAAAAGAAGAGAAGAGGAGATATTCCTGCAAAATGTGGAATCAAAAGCCATGTCCGCGACATGTTTGACAGAATGCCTCACCAGAATGTGATATAGAATATAGTATACAGGCTCAGTAGCCGCCTCATTCAAAATGATCTGGCTCATACTTATGGAGAGAAAGAGCCCAAGACATCATTTCGACCATCTTCACCCCATTCTGAACCAGAGAATGACCGTATTCGTCATGATTGGAAAAGTTGAACACTATGTATCGAAGGCTATTGTAATTAATGAAATTGGGAATAAGAAGATCTAACTCCTCACAATTTCCCAATTTAGCTCTGCACTCTTCCAAATCTCCGAGCAGAGGATAATTTGTAGAGTATTGGATGCTTTAGCCAGAAATCGCTTTGGTAGATCCAGGGAAAGCTGTAGGTTTCGTAGAAGACTTGTTGAAAGAATCATCTGAAATGTTGAAAGGAACATCACATTATGAAATTGTTAGCGTAGCGATTATATCTATAATGAGATCTCTCTCCACCATTAGTACGTGTTTTTGATGTGATGGTCAAATCTGCATGAATGTGATGGTCGCAAAGCACACACAAACTGAATTCAATGAATAATGGGCGATTATGAGAGTCTGATAGATATGTAGAAGTGGCACTAATGAGATTTCCCCATAGTGTAGCAATTCTTCAAACCTTTAATGTGAAAGATGAAGTTGCTCGAGTTATGGTAGCTGCTCCATTAATGACCTCTGTCACCACTCACATCTTATGGCTTAATTTTTATGAACTTTGATTATAGTTTAAACATGAAGGTCTTGTATCCTCCCTGAAAAACCACATGTTTTATGAGGCTCGTGGTCTCAGTGAGTAAAGATATTCAAGCTTGGTCTAACCTGCATCAACAAAACAAAATGTGAACAAGCAAAGCCGATCTTTACTCGCGATAGAAGCTATCTAGTTTGTTCAGCCATCAAAGAAGGATGTCAAGATGTTTATATCTGATATGGCAGGGAAGTCTCCATTATACAAGAAGGCCTTTGTTTTAATTGATCTACTTCTTCAACAGATTCTACTTCTGCATTAGTATCGTCTCTGTTTGCAGCTGCAGTACTATTATATATACAAAATGATATAGGAAGAAGATGGGGATAAGTATATTTCACTATAATAATTTTATAACTCATTAATTAGTTTAATACTAATAACTACGGGAAATCGAAAGGTTAAAAAACAAAAAAAAAAGGTGAAATCGAAAAGTCACAAGGAGGAGAAAATTAACTTCCAAAAAAGTAACTATATTTCCAAGAATCGGTTTAAAAAACTGATAAGACAATCAAGACAATGAAGACAAAGGGACAAGCTTCGATTATTTATGCAATAGTTTTCCAGAGGAAAGGGAAGATAGAGAGATTTATTATTTTGTAGATTATGCTCCAGAAAAGAGAGCCTTTTTCTTAATTGAAAGTTGTAAAGGGGAATAGTAGCAACATACTTTCTGGAGGGAAATTTTGATATGTTTGTACATGGGAATTATGAGTCTTCCAATTCTGGTTTGTCTCGGAATTAAATAAGAACCTCTGAAACTTTGCATTTATTGTATTGCTTTTTAAATGTTATGTTAATTGCAGCCACTCTTAGATAGTTTCGTTTGTGCAGCAAATCAGAAGTGTGATTATTAAATGAACTTTGAGTCTTTGGTATTCATACAATTTGAAAGAAATCATTGTTATTTTCATTGTTATTTTCTCAATCTTTTCTTGAGAGTACTAGGTAACGAACTTTGTGTCATCTATCTTTTCTCTTATTGGTCTGTAAATCTACATTTCACACCCGGGTCATATCTATGTGTAGGTGTTAGTTTTGCCTTTTCTGAATTTCCTGTTGAAAGCATACCCCAAAAACCAAAATTGCATCATAAGAGGGAGTTCTACTTCCAAAATTTAGAGGAAGATTATCCATTTAACGAAGAGCTATCCAACTGTTATTTCTTATTTGTCTTTCATTTTGGGCACTGTGAGTCAGTTTTAAAGTCATTTCTTGAAGGGAGAAAACTTGTAACCAACAGATACAAATCTATTGTTCCAATCATGATTACACTCTGAAGTCAAGCAATAATAATGATTTGATACCCAAACATTCAACCAACACTCAAATTGATTTGCCAAGGCAATCATCATCATCACTTGAAACTCATATAAATAGTTCTTTCATTAAGCGAATTCAATTGAAAATGCTCAATTCTGCAATTGTACAAGTTTGAATCTACGAGTTGTAACATTTACAAAGAAAAATTGTCACTATTGAATTGAAATAATCTTGACCAAATTTTGATTTCTTCTTATACCCTTGGTCGAAAGAGTCTTCCCAAAGTCACCAACTTGGTAGGAGACCAAGTTCTATTCCTAATCACCCTCCAGTCTACTTGCAAAACAATACATAAATCCCAACACAAGGATTAATCCCACAATGTTGACATTGCACTACTCTGATTTCCATGTGACATCAACCATGAGTAATTTTGATCAGGATTCTTGCAGAATCAACATCATTGGTATCCACTCTATTAATCTCATTACTACATTCTACAACTAGATCATCATAATTCCTTAAAGTGAAAGGATATGCATCGCACACTACATTATGAACTTCAACAATCACATTTCAAAAGTTGGAGTGACAATCCAACACTCTTAAACCCATGAAATCAATTG
Source organism: Thuja plicata (assembly GCA_018584345.1). Classification (NCBI taxonomy): domain Eukaryota; kingdom Viridiplantae; phylum Streptophyta; class Pinopsida; order Cupressales; family Cupressaceae; genus Thuja; species Thuja plicata. Next base: position 2,719,130 of record MU226565.1, read on the forward strand.
CCAACATCTATGCAAGGTCTGAATTTTCATGATCAACATCATAGGGCAGTCATTAAACATTGATGAATGAGGTGGTAACCGAAGAACCAAGTCTGAAAATTCTCCAATCTATTGCATACCAATGGAATCGTGCCAAGTTAGCAAACTAGGAGTATAAAGTATATGGACATTAGTTGGAAATGAATGACGAAAAATAGTGCTAATTTGGGAAATATGTATGTTTCATTTGATAACCACCTCAGAGGATTGTTGACTATGTCAACCCACAAATCGTCTTTATAAAGTATCATTCTTAGAGTTAATTTGATGAACTATCCTTCAACGAATCTCATGTTCATTCAATTTTCCCATTCTATCCATGCAAGCAAAAAGTTTAGATATCATGTGCTCCTTAAATGTGATATCCTTCAAGTAGCAAGGAGAAATGAACTCATTATGAAAATTCATACCTAGAGTGCCACATGGGTCCATAAGTACAACCTCATGTGTATTCATGTAGTCTTGAGTCAAGTGATTCTTTTTGTCACAATCATTTACATAGAATATATTGTTATTTGTACTCATCAAGTTCTCATCTTCTTTGATCTACTAATTGGCATCATCATGCACAAGTTCTTCCAAATTTGGAAACTCATCAGTTACTGTTGTCCCATGAATATTGTTGCTCTGAAATTTTCTTGTCAATCCTATTATAACAATGATTTCACCATTGCAAACTGAATCATTGCTGAGTGCAATTCCTTTCTGGTCCTTGTGATCTTCATTGTCATCATTTAAATAAAAAATGGTGGAAACAACTTTGTTTTATCCCTACCAAGAGCATTGATCACTTCAATGATTTGCATGATCTCCATGAGCTCTTAGAATTAACTTCTTCTTTTAATGTGGTTACAACTAAAGTTTTTTTTTTTTTTTTTTCCTTTGATAACCTATAATTGGTCATACTCAATTGTAAAAAAAAGATCACCCACCTCATTCTCCTTATCTTCTACAAATTTAATTGCAATATCCCTATCTTTGTGCAATTTCACATAATTTGATTTCATCTTTTGTAGTGCCTTTCTGATTGTGTAAAGGTGTGTGCCATTGATTCCATTGCGATTCATTTTTTCATTTCCTCAATTTGGATTTTCCAAATTAGGTTTTCAATGATTTTATGTGTTATTTTTGTTTGTTAATACTTGTACAACTTCATCTTTTGAAACCACAAAATACTCTTTCAAATATTGCACATCTAGAGGTTTGTGTTCAAGTTCACCAAGGATAATGGGATGACCACTCAATAAATTTTCAGATTTACTATCATTTGTAGGAGCAATGTCATCATCAATATTCACTAAACCACTAGTTGTTACCATGCAATCTTTTAGAGGGGATGGAGGGACATCATTAAATACACTATTCTCAAAAGAATACTCTTCATTAGCCTTATTAATGCTGACTTCTAGTTCAGAAACAAAGAGCTTGGTGTACCTGTAGACACCCTAAAATGGACAAACTTGCGACCTTACATTTAATTACTAATTTTCCTCTATTAATTAATGATTTTTTAACCATTAATTGATCATCTTATTTCATCTAAATCCAGTCATATATTCATTCAATCATTTCCCCAAAATTAATTAAATAATTAATTTTATTTAATTAATAAACCTTAATTAATTAATTAAATTCAATTTCCTAAAGTTTAAAATCAAATATTAAACTTATTAATTTATTCTTCTAATTAAATTAATTTAATTTCACTCAAATATTCTATTTTAAATCTAAATAGAATTGAATTATCTCATGTTTGAGTATTTTAATTTATAAAATTAAATAAATATCAATTCTTCAGTTCCAAGAGGTAACTCACAATCAACTCTTCAGTTCCAGGAGGTAACTCAAAATCAACTCTTCAGTTCCAAGAGGTAACTTACAATCAACTCTTCACTTGACTAAACCATCCCCTCTTCTCTTCAGTTAAGAGGTGGAGTTTATTGATTGCTTCTTCAGTTCCTTTTGATCTCAGTCATCCATTCTCAAGTTTCTGGGATCGATCTCATTCGTCCAAATCATTTCCATTTCTATATAATCAACCTTTCTCAACCATTTGAAGAAGGTCTGGATTTTGAATCATTGTGCACAATTACTCTGCAAGATTCCTATATAAAGCATAAAGCAAAATCATTATCATATTGATCTCATTTTCTCAACACTCCCAAGTCACAGATGTTGCCAATGTCAATACTGAGCACCATTCATACAACATTTCAGAAGGAGTAGAGAGAAGCAATAGAAGCTTCAAGCATTGTGGTTTGCATTTGTTTATTTTCTTCTCTAATGCTTGTTATTTTATTGTTCATAGGTTTGTTCTCGGTAGTTTGATTGGTTTCTTTCATTGAAAATCGGTGCTACTAACCCTCATTTGAGTGTGCAGAATCAGATCCTATATATTTTAGTGAACCCGGCGTGAATCTAACAACCTGATAATCACTTGCAGGAACCCAAAAGAAAAGTGTATGCTCAAACACCACAGTCTCATCTTTCAATTTGGTGCATAAAATTGACGTGGGGTTAAAACTGAACAAAGGAAAAGAACTTTTGAAATTGGTGCACTTAAAAATGAACAAGCAAATATCATTTGGTTTGGGCTTAAAATTGAACACTCGTGCTTGTATGGATGATAGCTCAGTTCACATTTGATCTTTTGATGCTTAATACAATTAACCTTGTATTTTGAGTCTTTGGTGCATTTCCACAATCTATTAGAATAAAAACCTTTTCATTTTTCTAGAGAGGCCTATCTGGGGAAAGCGTTTCTTCCTCAGAGGAAAAATTTAAACCTGTAATCCTTCTGATCGGTGTATAAACAAGACGTGGGCCAAAGCTCTATCTTATTTCTAGCTAAGCTCCAGCGAGGTGTGTTGATGATATCCTGGATCAGGTGAAGTATCCCTAAGTAGTCAACATGGTCAACTAGGCTCTTTAGTGAGTTACACATGTACAAACTGATTAGATAGACGCCACAGACCCTACTATAACCCAGTTAATTAGAGACCTACCCAGTTTACCTCCAAACAAGTGTCTTATTATAGTGCAAGGNTTGCAAAATTCCCCCCCCCCCCAAGATTCCCAACATATGTGTTCCAGTGTATTTTGTTGATGAAAGAGATATTCCTAAGCACGGAAATAATACCTAGGAAAGGCGAAAATACAGGCACCTATGTCGTGGACCTTTTTGTCTTAGTAGCATGACAATTATTGTATGAGATGACGAACATCAAAGCATTGGGCCTATAACATTACATCTTGAAGCCAATTGACCATAGATTAATTTGACTGTTTCTATTTCGACTATGTGAAAACCTTGCAACTTGAAAAATTTGTAGAAAATACACTATTTATTCTTGGATCTGCAAAAACATCATGTCTACTTTGCTTGCTTTTGTGATCAGTTTTCAAACACAAAACCAACATCTGACATTGTCAAAATGAGTTAAACATGTTGAATGTTTAGGGTGTCACCAAAAATCTATTCCAGAATCACTGTTCCAAAGTTCATCTTATCAGACAAATCCCCAAATTACAATCAAATTTTACGACTGTCATAAGTTTCTGCAATTGATGAAAGTTTGTCATAATTGATGGAAGTTTACTAAAATCGATCCTTTTATTGCCACAATTAATCATTTTATTGTCGCAATTGATCCTGCATTCTGCTGCAATCGACAGAAGTTTGCCACGATTGACCAGATAACCTATGCACTTATTTGGCCGAAACAGTTTGGATTCCTCTATCAGAGCATTAATTTTTATTAGCTCAAAACCTTGGAAAAGTTCCTTATGCCATGTAAAAGGTGATGTAGGAGCATCCTGGGGTAGTTGGCAATCTTGTGTCATCAAAAAATGTTTTGCTTTGATTTATATTTTGGTAGTAAACTCAGTTGGAGACCTGAGGCGCTCAGTCACTTTGGTGGCAGTTCTTGGCTGGAAGATGTACTGCTTCACCAGTGAACTCAATGATTGGACTCGATGGTGCTCGGTGTCACTTTCTTCAGTGATATCCTACTCGAGGGACACTGCTCGGTGGTAGTTTCTCGGTGGTATCTTTCTCGGTAGTATATTACTCAGTGGTTTCTGTTCATTGGAGTTCTTCTCGGTTGTGTCTTTCACTGAGTGGTCTATCTCTCGGTGTGCTTGTTTACCGACTAGATGTTGGAGTTTACCGACTTGTGTTTGTAGGTTGGGTGGACATTACAGATTGCATCCGTGATTTGAGGGGGTCATTGAGATCATGCTGAGTTCTGAGGCCTATGGATTTGTGGTATTGGATCTTGGGTGGACCTAATTCTGTGTTGATGTGTTCTCCTATGTATTTTGTATTATTTACAGTCGACTGGTGCATTTAATAAATTGTTCATTGTAGATTGTATGGCCGATTGGGTCATTTAATAATTGTTTACAAGCCAAATTTTGGATGTGTTGTATAAAAGAGAGTTTAGGTCGATGTTTAAGGGGACAGAGGCATGGGATGATAGATAGAGGATAGCAGAGTAAGATGATAAGTTGAATGATTGCAAGTTGAGGTAGATAGTTGTAAGTGGATAGACAGAGATTGCATATTTCTTGGTGGCTTGCGAGCACAAGTTCAAATCTTGTTTCTTCCACTTAGTTATAGGGTAGATTGATAAGGTTGGATTCTGGGAGATCTTGTTAAATATTTTAATGTAATTGGCCCTAACCGAGAAGGCCTTACAGCCCAGAATGTTGCATATAATTAGAATTCTGAGATAATATAAAGTTGATTTTGATATATATTATTGTGTTGAGTTGCTACACTATGTGGTTATTGTTCTTGGCTACAAGTTTGGACAGTCCTTTATTGGATCTCCTTTGATCTTGGACTGCATCAAGTAGTATTAGATCTGGTTCATTTCTTGTGGAGCTTAGGGTTTTCAAAGATCTGGAGAGATGCCTCTGAGAAGATTGGACCCTAGGGTGATTTTAGATCTTTATGAGGAGATGGAAGCGAGGATAATAGAAAGATTTAGATTTGAGATGGCGGTAATGAAGAATAAAATCATAGAAGGTATCTGAAATGTTGTATTACATAGAGGTCTGATAACGGATGATGGTGATGAAGAAGTTGCTGAAGATTTTGAAATTACTAGATCTAGTGGAGATGATAGGGTAGATCAGATAGAAAGATCTGGAGGAGACAGATATGATCGATTGCATAGATTTGGAGCTTAGTTGAGTACAAGTTATCAAATGGAGGTTTCCAATTTCTCAGGTACATTGAGACCCAAGGATCTGATTGATTGGATTGGTGATTTAGAAGACTAATTTGAGCTAGAAGACATTGAGGATCCTCTTAGAGTAAGGTTGGCACAGACTAAGTTGAAGGGGCATGCTGCTTTATGGTGGAAAGAGTTGCAGAGGGACAAAGAAGATGAAGGTGAGATGAAGATCAATTGGTGGAGGTTAATGGTGGCAAATCTAAAAGATAAGTTCATTCTTGTCGACTATGAACATGAATTGTTTAAGAAGTTGTAGAATCTAAAATAGAAGGAGATGACTGTGGAAGATTATACCGAGGAGTTCTACAAGCTGACTATTCAGTCTAGAAAAAGAGAACTTTCTAAAAAAAAGGTGGCGAGGTATGTTAATAGTTTTAAATTCAATATCCAAGGTGAGATTGGTATGTTGAAGATTGACTTTGTAGAGGATGCTTATCATTATGCATTGAAGGTAGAAGATACGTTGAAGAGAAGACAAATTTTCATAATTCCCAAGGGAAAGAGAAGAAAGAGCAGTCAGTAAAAGATAAACCAAGAGTTGAGGATGAACTGAAACCTATTGAACCAAGGAGAAAGATAGGTATAGGTGTATTCAAAGGTACATCTTAAAATTGTGGAGAAGAAAGACATCGTTCATTTGAATGTCTCCATGTAGCTAAGAAGATTGATAGTCACTGAAATGCTGTGGTGAATGAGGTTACCAAGAATGAACTTGAGGTGGAGGGTGTGAATATTTTTCTTAGGAGAACATTGTTGTCCTCAAAGAAAGATGATTCTTGTCAGAGGGAGAACTTGTTCAAGACTATGTGTAAATCTGGTGGTCAATGTTGTAAAGTGATTGTTGATGGATGGAGTACTAAAAACCTAGTTGCCGAGGAGATGGTTCAGAAACTTGGTTTGAAAAGGTTGAAGCATCCTTGTCCTTATAGGATAAGTTGGTTACAAGTTGGTCATGCAATAGAGGTGAAAGAGAAGTGCATGGTGAGTTTTTACATTGGTACTTATAGAGATGAAGTATTATGTGACATTGTGGAGATGAGTTCTTGTCATATTTTACTTGGTAGACCTTGGCAGTATGATAGAGAGGATATTCATGGCTGTAAAAGAAATTCCTTTACTATATTGAAGGATGGGAAGAATTCTATTTTGATTCCTTTAAAGGATGAAGGCAAAGGAAGGAGGAACTTGAGCATTGGTAACAGATCTGAGATGGTTGCAGGGGTTGGTGCAGATATTTAGATTCAAGGATCTAAAGGTACATCAAAGGGTACTAGTAAGAGGAAGCAGAAGAAGAATCAAGGGAAGAGTGTGTCATTTGGGGACTTGGAAGACATGTATATCAAGAACCAATTTGGGATCTATGTGTTGAATCCCAACAGATGCTCATCCAGCTACTGAGAATATCTTTTCGCACTTGGGGTGTCTGATGCAAGAGCATCCTGGGGTAGTTGGAAATCCTGTGTCACTGAAAACATGTTTGGCTAGTGTTAGCCCACTTATGGTCCCCCATTTTAAATTAAAAAAAAAACTAAGTCCATCTCATGATCAAATCAAAATTTACACTCTTTGCTCATGATATCATGTGAGGATGGTATTTTATAAAAAGTTCAGCTAGTTCAAATTCTGGGTCAAAAGTGCAGGTTCAAATTCTGGTTCAAAAGAGAAGGTTCAAATTCTGGTTCAAAAGTACAGGTTCAAATTTTGGTTCAAAAGTGCAGGTTCAAAAGCTCTGAAAATTTGGAATTTAAATATCAAAGTTCCTTGATTAAAAGGTGCAGCTTCAAGTTCAAATAATTTTGAACTTTCAATTTAAACTTAAAAGTTCAAAGTTCAAGGTTCAAATCGGACATGGAAGAACAAAGACAAAGTGATGAATGAAGGGAAGACAGATTTTTGTCATTTTGAACTTTCATTTGAACTTCAAAAGTTCAAATTCTCAAAATGACTGTCAAAATCTGCACATCCGAAGGTCAAAAAATGCAATAAAAAAAGGTTGGAGATTATTTAGATATGATATTGACCCACCTATTATTTTGGTCATAAGTATTCCTAGATTTAATATTATGGATATGAGAGCTCATATTATATATTATTTTAATACTTTCTCAGAATTGAGCAGCTTGTGACCATGAATTTGTAGAGTTTATTTTTTAGCAGAAAATAGGTCTCAGTGCGGGGGGCATAACTTTTTATTGAACTGTTAGATTTGGCCACATTTTTGATATGTCATGGAGAGGCAAATTGCCCAGATCTGACTAAAGTGATTGTCAAAATTCAATCAGATTATAAAGGTATGATCGACTGATTAAGGGTCTATCAAAGTGACTAGCAACTTCCTATTTTAACTAATTTTAAACATTAGTTAAAATGTCTCATTTTTGTAATGAGTAGACCCGATAGATTTTTTAATTTGTAATGGAATGTGATTAGAGTTTAGTTATTAGAAAGATAAGAAGAAGTTGAGGGATTTTCAAGAATCAGTTATGTAACTGAAAAAGAGACTTCACAGCCAAAATAGATGGATACTTCTCATCAGATTGGTCTCACCTATATTTTAGAACTAGATATGGTGCTAAGGTGACCATAAAATCAGAGTTATGGGCCAAAGACCACATAGAGCCCTATAATCCTAGTCCCATAAATGCAAGTTGTGTGATCATGGAT
>MU226565.1:2763639-2780802 GCA_018584345.1 Thuja plicata
ATTACTCCGTCAGTTTGGTTCTAGCATTCAAGCCATCTTGCGATCACACACACACATTTCAATTATCAAATTCTCAACGCTTCTCAAGTCATAGACGCTGCCCCGCCAATACTGAGCATCAAGAACAACGTTTCAGAAGGAGTAGAGAGAGACAATAGAAGCTTCAAGAATCATGGGGTTTGCATTCATTTGTCTTCCTTTCTCTTGCTTGTACATTTTATTGCTCACATTTCTGTTATTCGTTTAGTAGTCATTGCATACCTGATTTGCATTCATATGTGAACCTTTTCTACTAACTACTAACCCTCACCTTTGGAAAGCTGTGGGAATCAAAAGAGAGGCGTACAGCTGTATTCTTGGTTCTTGCTAACCAAATTCACCTTTTGTTGTCTCTATTCTTGAAACTCTCAATCTAATCCATAGATGTTCTTGTCTGATTGATTCATGTTCTCCTCTCTCTTCACATCATATATTCACCATTGTAATCAATGATTTCATCATCTATTTATAGATGGATTGACTTCATCGAGTTTTGATAAAAACAATGTTAACTCTAAGATCAGGTTTACAACTTATACCTAGATCTCCTAGTCTATGTGTTTTAAATCAATTAGACTGATTAAAGAACTTACATTCATGTGACTTGCCCCTAAAGAAATGGATTTAAAACAATTAAATATCCTATAAATAGAATACACTTTCTTTATCTGACGTGGAAGTCAGATCCACTTTTTGCGGGCTGCAACTTACTTTTGGTTATGTCTATCGATCATGCTTGACTGTCCTTCAATTGTGTTATGTCGGTTGCACTGTATTTGTCTTGTCAGTCTGCACTGTAGCTTTCATATCAGGTTCCTCTATCGGGTTCCACTTTATCTTTCTATCTTTGCAAATTCGGTTTACACACTAACTTGTGTCATCGGTTCTCTATGCACTTAGTCATCTTCAGTTTGCTCAGTCTTGTCTTTCGGTGTATGCTTACCGAAAGTGTTGTTTGCATACTAATGGAAAATTAATGTCATCACTTTTTTGTTAGGTTGATAATCAATAAACTGAATCCCTTGTTTAAGTATTTTGATTTGCTTCAAATACATTCCTTGCACAACAACTAAACATTCATAGGTAAGAAACAACATAGATAAATTAACCATAAACACACAAAATTCCATCACAAATTGTCTCAATTTTAATAAATTAACAATAAATACACTACTAGAACCTGTGGGAAACATAAATTTATTGCTTGTTTCATATTTGGTAGCTTATTCCTCTCCTTGGTACAACGTAATAAATAGTAAGTAACACCTTCTACATTTCCAGGCTCTGCTATTACTACAAAAACATGTCCTGCAAAATATATTTTTAACAACCTATAAATTTAAATTAAAGAGACTTCAAGTATAATTTACTATATATACATGTCTATATTGAATGGTAAATAAGAATGTACATTCTCACTAAATTTATGGAAATTGAGCTTATGAAACCTAAATATATACATACCAATTTTGATCAAACCTTAAATATGGTCATAATATGTAGAAATCAATGGAATGTCGTTGTAGCTTTCATCCTTAACTTAATCATTTAGTAACATCTAGTGACACCAATTTCTATTCACTAACATATCCACATTGTTGGTTAATGCATTCACCATAGTTTTAACTAGTGTAGTCATAATAAAATCATGAGTACTCTCTAGTGTACAATGACCACACATTACTATCTATACTCATAATTGAATGCAGGGATCTTGTTTTGTCTACCCTCTTGTATCCATGCATTGATCTTCTATCAACACCTAAACAAGACATGTAAAAATTGAAAACAAGTTAGACAAGTTGTACATGTTTAAATCAATATTTAAAGTACATATATACAAATTTGATTTAATAATTTGAAAAGATGTTGCATATATACTTGATATCTCCCAAAAAATCTGAACGACATGACTTGATCCAATAGTAATGATGTGTTAGCCTCGTTTGGAACTGCAAAGCGTGTCTTGCACCACTCAACTACATCATGAGAATTATTTATATGATATCCCTGATAGTCCAGTTGATACTTTCTTAAAGAACGTTTGATACAAGCTCCTTCACCATCATCCTCACCCTTTCCATGTCTTCTCTCAAAGAAACTCAAAACACGTGGTATCTTTTGGTATCAATGATATCTACATATTTCATAAAATGGCCTTGCTGATTTAAATTTTGTTGCACATCCATTTGACCAAATGAAATGCTTTTCAATTTTTATGCCTTTGTTTTCTAAATATCAAAAAAATGTTAAAGCAATGCTCGATAAAATGTGTGTCATGCTCTTTATCATCACTAATGTAAAAGAACAATATCCTTCCTTAATGACCCATGCTTGATATGTACTTTCAACACCATCCAAATATAATTGTGCATGTCAATAACACACGTGAACCATAATAGTGACATGTTCTATATAATAGTATTCTGCTTGAAGTTATTTTTGAGAAATAAAAGAGTAATTCTCTGTAAATTCAACGACCAATAAAATTGTTCCAAGTGGGAAAGTTTCTCTTAGTGTTTGAAACTATTCTTCTTTCCACTTATCAAAAAAACCATGATGGTTGAATTAATTTACAAAAATTCTCCATAAATGCTCCAACAAGTGTCTCCTCCTCTACATATTCCCACCTTGTTTATTCTTTCCCAACTTTTGTTTCATACTTTGTGTACTTGTAAATCTTACACTTTACCATCCTCGTCATATCAGTATCTTCATCTCTCATAAGAAATTTAGCCAAATTCCCACATGTTAAACAAGTTCCTCTTATTCAATCTATTTCACGTATTGTATGTTCCATTGATTTGTCACATAAGATTGATGCTATAAATTGGCTTGGTCATTTAGGATTTTTTTTTTTGAACCATCACTTTATTCTAACATCTTTTGAAACCCTTGATAGTAGAAATTAAATTCAATATGAATCAACAACAAGTTTAAAAAGATTTATTTATCTTCACATAATATGGCTTTAATCTTTCAAACATTGTTTGTCCAATCTTTATGTCACGATTTGAATTACAAAATGAGAGATACATTTCATGTTATATGGTGTCCAACCAATGTTTTGTGTGCTACAAATATTCCTTAGGTTCAGTCCTATACTGGATAACATATCTGAAATTTGGTGAAGGATGAGTATGATCAATCCAAAAGTTCTCAATCAAGTTCCTAATTGTTTCATCAATCCTATCAGAGTGAGGAGCTCTCTACATTAGTGACCAATTAACTTCCAATGTAGTATCATCCAAATTGATTCTAATTTTCAAATAATGTGATATTGTCTTCCTATAGTACCCGATATGAGATGAAAGTGAAAAGATCTGCCTTTTTTGGGACATGTTTTTATTTAAAATAGATGTCAATATCACTCTTCTTGAAATGGACTTATCTAAAGATCTAGCTATTTTCCCAATGGAATGCAAACCTTACTTAACACTTTCAACAATATATTTTTGTACGTTAGACGATTTCATCTTTTTCAAAGTTGCATATACACCTAATAGTTTTAATGTCTCTTTTAACTCATCTTTAATAAGTGAAATTGAAAAGAGTTGGGTTTTTTCAAGTGAATCAAAATTCACAAGTTGTGCAATTATTTCCTTAGACTTTTTATTCAATTCCCTCTTCGTAGTATTTGTAGGTTGTTTAGCATAATATCTCAATTTTTCCACATCCATTTCAATTAAATGATCTATGTTTTTACTATTTATTTTTCTCTTCAACCCTTTAGCTAGAATAAAATTCTCATCTGCTGCTTGAACTTCATCTGCAAACAAAATTTGAAAAAACACTCTTAATAGAGTCTTAAGGGGGCCTAGATGAAATAACTACAAATAGGCTAAAGCCAGAGGGAATAATCAATAAACTAATGTGTGTGTGTGTGTGTGTGTGTGTGAGAGAGAGAGAGAGAGAGAGAGAGACTTGTTGGACCTTGGGATGACCCTTCTCCAAAGTCCATTACTTAAACTTGGGTTGCCCCTTGTCCAACATTTTCTCCATCAAAGGCTATACACAACTCAAAAAAATACTCTTAAGGGGAAGACCCAAAATACATATTCACCACAAAGAGACTAAATAGAGAGAGAGAGAGAGAGAGAGAGAGAGAGAGAGAGAGAGAGAGAGAGAGAGAGAGAGAGAGAGATGTGTACTTGTTTGAGCGTGAGATGACACTTCTCAAACTTTTGAAGGTTGTGCTTTTTGATCTTGGGATGACCCTTCTCCAACTTTAGAAGGTCAACTGCTTCTTGAGAATTTCCTCCATACAAAGATAAAATTACAACAAATGTCCCAATAAGTAGAGAGAGAGAGAGAGAGAGACATCCTAATTGGTCTTAATTAGTCATATTAGGTCTTAATTGGTCCTAATTAGTCTTAAGTGGTCCTATTGGGTCTTAATTGGGCTTAATAGGTCCTATTAGGTCTTATTACTCATGTTAGGTCTTAATTGGTCTTAATTGACTCGGTCTTAATATGTCATATTACTCCTATTAGGTCTTAAGGGTCTTATTAGTAGATATTAGGTCTTATTAATAATGTTAGGTCCTAATAGGTCCTATTAGAACTCTTATTAGTCCTATTAGGTTGTATTAGGTCTTAAAGGGTTCTATTAGGTCTTATTACTCATGTTAGGTCTTAAAAGTTCCTATTAGGACTTATTAGACATGCTAGGTCTCAATTGGTCTTAATAGGTGCTATTAGGTCTTAATAGCTATTATTACTCATGTTAGGTCTTAATTGGTCTTAATAAGACCTATTACTCCTATTAGGTGTTAAGGGGTCCTATTAGGTCTTAATGGTCCTATTAAGTCTTATTAGTAGGTATTAAGTCTTATTAGGTCTTATTAATCACATGTGTTAGGTACTATTAGACCTCTTATTAGTCCTATTAGGTCCTATTATGTCCTATTATGTCTGAAGGGGTCATATTAGGTCTTAAATTATTCATGTTAGGTCTTAAGAGGTCCTATTAGGTCTTATTAGATATGTTAGATCTTAATTGGTCTTAATAGGTGCTATTAGGTCTTAACTAGTCTTAATAGGTTCTAATAGGTCTTAATTGGTGTTATTTGGTCTTAATTGGTCTTAATGGGTCTTATTAGGTCTTAATTATTTATGTTAGGTATTATTGGTCATTTTAGGTATTAATTAGTCTTAATGGGTCCTATTAGTCCCATTAGGTCTTAAGGGGTCCTATTAGGTCTTAAGTGGTTCTATTAGGTCTTAAGGTTCCGATTACATCTAATTACGTATTATTAGGGGAATATTAGGTCTTAATTGGTCATAATTGATCTTAATAAGTCCTATTAGGTCTTAGTAGTCATATTAGGTCTTATTAGCTTCCTATTAGATCTTATAGGTCCTATTGGGTCTCATTGGTCCTATTAGGTAGATTATTAGTCACATGTTAGTTCTTAATTGGTCTTAAGGGGTCCTATTAGGTCTTAAGTGGTCCTATTGGGTCTCAAGGGTCATATTAGGTCTTATTAGGTCTTAATTGGTGATAATTGGTCTTAACAGGTCATATTAGGTCTTAATTGGTTAAGTAATAGGTCTTAGTTGGTCTTATTAGTCACATGTTATGTCTTAATTGGTCTTAATAGGTCCTATTAGTCATATTAACTCTTAAGCGGTCCTATTAGGTCTTATTAGGTCTTAATTGGTCTTAATACATCCTATTACTCCTATTAAGTAGATTAAGGGGTCCTATTAGGTCTTAAGGTTCCTATTACGTCAAGGTATTAGGTATTATTAGGTCCTACTAGGTCTTAATGGATCCTAATTGATCTTAATAAGTCCTATTAGGTCTTATTAGTCCTATTAGGTCTTATTAGCTTCCTATTAGGTCTTATTGGTCCTATTAGGTAGATTATTAGTCATATGTTAGGTCTTAATTGGTTTTAAGGGGCCCTATCAGGTCTTAAGTGGTCCTATTGGGTCTTAAGGGTCATATTAGGTCTTATTACTCGTGTTAGGTCTCAATTGGTCTTATTTAGTATTGCAATATCACACATACATGTTTCATTGAGATTATTCCTAACCATCCACTTAAGAAATAAAGAGAGAGAGGGAGAGAAGTAGAAAGAGACATACCTTGTTTCTTATGATAATATCTTTCTAGTCATTCTTCACGCAGTCTTTGTTCGGTCTCAGGTGAATAATTTTGCGCAGTCTTATTTACCCTTCTCTTTTTATTTCCCATCGCTTTCCTTCACAAAATTGCTCCACTAAAATCTGACAAAATTCAAAAAAATACACTTCCAAATGTCATCCTTCTCCAAAATGCATACTATTCTACAAATTTCTTATTTACAAAATAAGGAAAAAAAAATATTTATATGAGATCGTTACTAGCCTAAAAAACACTAAATTGGCCGACCAAGGTTTCTATCGAAATTTAGTTATTACTTTTGGTCGAAAGCACTTGAGTTAAAACTGTAACCACACAAAAAGACTCAAGTACTTTCAATAGAAAGTAATTTTGATCAAAATCTATTAGTTTCTATTGAAACCTCCAGATTAGGCCCATTTTACAAAGGCCAACAAATTTTTGAAGATTTTATGGCTTTGGGGCTCAATTACAGGACTCAAATGGAATAGTAAGGACACACCTTTTTGCGTGATACAAGTACTCAAAATGAACTTTCTAATGGTTATAAACTTGATGAATTTTGAGTTTATTATGTACATATTTTTTTATGTCAATCAAATATAGGTTTCTTACCAAATATAAACCTCTGTGTTCGAGGTTCAATGAAAATAGTAAAAAAGAGAAAAAAAAATCTGAAATTAACAATGCCCATGGTATTGAATTCTTCGTTCTATAAAAAAAAATTAAAATTGGACAAATATACAACAAGTTAGAAGTTACAAAAACAACGTATGCCAAAATTGTGGTTTAGTCAACTTCAAACGTTAATAAAATATGAAATACTAGTGACAAAGTCATGAAACCGATTCCAGGTTCTATATATGGATGTTACAAAAAAAAATTCGAAGGGACCACATTGATATCTATTTCAAAAAAAAGTTATGCTTTACGAAAACAATGTCAATCTTTGAAAATGATGTTTTCAACAACATACTAGTTTTCGTGGGAGAAAGAAAAATTGATTCAAATCAATTCCAGAAAAAAATTAAAAATGTATATTTGGAATCTAGACAAAAAATCCTAAAAGACTCTAATTTACTTCATCTTCCGATTTGTAACGGTTTAGCAATAATATGCATCTAAAAGTGAAAGTTTGGTTTTTCAAAATGTAGAGTTTAGTGTCCGTTTAGACAAAAATGTGTAACCCACTATTGTGGGTCCACCCCTTAGCAACTAAAAGAAAGCTAGTTTTCAATTCAAAAACATATAATACATCATGCTACTTACAATTAGACACATTTGCATCACTAATTGCTTCTACTTTTCAAATATGATTATTTTCAAGTTGAAGAGTATTAGAAGTATCAGGTTGTATAGAATAAAAAACCTCTATGAGAAGTAACATGTTGAGAAGCACCTGAATCAATAAACCAATCAAGTGGTTTGGAAACATTGTAACTATAAATAAATGCAAGACAATATTGATTACCATAGTTATTAGACTTTTTAATATTATTTTGTTGATTATTTTAATTTTGATACATAGGGTTTTTCTCTTATTGCTTCTTAAAACGAAAATTATTCCAATGACAATATTTCCTACAACAAGAACAATGCAGCCTATTTTAATTATTCTTTTGATGATCATTACCATTATTGTGATAAGTTTTGGAATTAGAATGATTATTATAAGACTTTAAATTCTAATTATAATTTCTAGACATAAAAACATGTCCACTATTTTTAAGAGTACCAAACTAAATTAATTTTTCTTCTTCTTGACATAACAAATTATGAAATATTATAAGTTTATTGAATAGTAAATGAAGGAATATCAAATTGAGCATGAATATTTGCAATGAATTGTTGAAATTGTTTGGGAAGAATTTTTTCTAAGAATAATACAAATTCAATGAAGATTTGCTAGTTGCACTCATAAACCATTTAAGTGACTATTGAGCAAATAAAACTTTAATAAAAATTAATCCATTGTTTTAAAATTAGTATATCTAAGGTCCTCAAGTTGATCTTGAAGTTGAATCTTTTTAGATTCATTCAAACTATCATAGGTTATTTAAACAATTGCCCATGCTTCACAGGATTTCGTACAATTCCTACTGAGAACATATAGTTTAGGAGCCACTGAAATGCCAATGAGCTCAGGGGGTCTCTTCATTTCGAATTGACTCCCTTCATTTCGGGATTAGTCAGCGAAAGTGACCATGAAAGTAGGTTTGGATACAACATCTATGTCAACATATAACAAGTGTTTGATGTGAAAAATAAACAAAAATTGTGTTTCCCATAAGCAATAATTAGAACTATTTTATTTAATTTCAAAAATCAAAGTAGACATGATTACAAGAATTTAAGGTATTGGATGTGGATATCGTATAAATTATACTGAGCTATATGTTCCATATATATGTTTATTTAGTGCGACTTCAGATTTCTTTCCTAGGAACTGGTAACGAGATTCCTTCCCTTCCACCAACTATCATCCTCATTGTAATGATGTTGGGAATGTATATTATGAATTATATTGTGCAGTTCAACGAGCTTGGTAAATACTATAGATGTGTTGTCCATGTAATAGCTTGCTTTTTCCTCATTGATGCGCACATGGTCAACAATGATATTTGGTTTGATGAATACAATTGCCTCCAATGTTTGGTTTGTTATCTGTGGCGATTCCTTCTATCTACTCTCGACTCCTCTGCTGACTTGCTGATTGATTGATGTCTAAACAGTGTTCAATGCTGAGTTGGAGCCTCCACTCGTATATGCTATTTTTGCCAATATTAAAGTGTTGATGGATTGTTAATGGTTTCTATGATTACTTTCATCCCCTCTTATGCTTACACGGAAGGAGAGAGAGTAGCCACCTTTAAGGCCGTGGCTGTTCAAGAAAATACTTGCGTCTCCTAGCCGCAGTTTAGATTGGTTTTATTATTTTTATTATATCATAAGTTTTATTGTATGTTTTAATTTTACATTATGTGTCTATTTTCTCATATATATATATATATATATATATATATATATATATATATATATACTATTAAAATATTATCGTTTATTCACATTATAATTATATTATATCATTAATTAATTTATTGAATTTTCTATTATTATTATTATTATTATTATTATTATTATTATTATTATAATAACAACATATAACAAATGCTTGATGTGAAAAAATAAACAAAAATTATTTATGTCAACATATAACAATTTCAACCATTGTTGTTTCCGAATTTCTATGAGGACTAATGCTGCACTACTAGCTCAAGAACCCCAATTAGGCCACTTTTACAAGACATATACCCTTTAGATTGATCAACCAAGAAAGCTACCACATGGAGCACTTCCTAACAACCTTCAAACTGCCAAATCCACCATCATTTGGGGTCTAAACATGTCCAATACTGCCTAGTTAAAAAAAACTCAATCAACTGCATAACCTGTCACATGTGAATGCCAGGTTAAAAGTGCTTGGTTCTCCCTTCATTCATCACGGCCATCTCTGAAACCTCCAAAATCTTATAGTTCATTGGTAGACTCGACATTCCCCCAAAGTATTTGATTTCTGGACTAGGGAATGTCAAGATACAACCATATTTGTTCAAAACCCTAGATTAAAGGGTTTACAGACCCGAGAAGGAAGAAAATGATGGTTCTCTCTCCAAACTAATCCAAATAATCTCAAACCACTTTCAGTAGGAAGCCAATTCAATTTTCTTTCATGCCAAATGCATCTTAGGCCCACACCAATCCATACAGGTGAATATCAATTAACTGTTACACGTTTTTGCAGAGAAATCAAAGGAAAATCAGAGATGTTCTTATTGAGTTCAACAACTAACATTACAAATTTGACCCTAGGGATCTTATAGACCTTTCTACACCTTCCCCCAACTGGTCCAACCAATTTTTGAACTAGTTGGTCATTGGGAACAACTTTTTGAAAAAAATATTGTCAACTTGACAACAAAAGTTGTAAAGTTGCTTGAGCACATTTACAACTTTTTACATAATGACTTAAAACCTTTCAAAACACCTTGGAACCTAGGCCAAATATGACCCAAAAACATGAAATATGTTGATTCCACCCATTTTCACATGTTGGGACATTCATTGACCAATGTTGACCAATGAGGTTTTATTACAATGCAAAGTGAGAAATGATTTCAGAGCCTTACAATTGAATCAAAACAACATCAAAAAGTGACCTTTTACAACATGAAATCATTAAAGAACACAAAAATACATGTTTGGATATTCATCTGTCCCCTAGGTGCTCCTGCACCATACTGTCGGGCATGGAAAAACTCAAGTCTCTTGAGGAATGAGGTATGCAATAGAAGTACCATGTTTGAGAATGTCCTCTTCCTTCATCTAGGTGGCATCTTCAGCAGGTAAACCATTCCATTTGACCAGGTACTCTTTGTAGGTCTTCTTAATCACCTTGGTGTCCAATATACTCTCCAACTTCAATGGTTGGCTAGGTGGTAGATCCTTAACCCACCCATCATCTTCTTCTATTGACAAATCTGCATCTGAACCTGCAACATTATCACCTTTATAAGGAAACAAATCTGAAACATTAAAAATTGAGGTTTTTTCCAAGGCTTGAGGAAGTTCAATCTCATAGGCATTAGGACCAAATTTGTGTACAATCCTGCAAGGACCAATCTTCTTCATGAGTAACTTTGTTGGCTGACCCTTTGGAAGTCTCTCTTTCTTCAAGTGTGCCATCACCATGTCCCCCACTTTTTACTCCATATATCTCTTCCTTTCATTTTCCCTCTCCTTGTAATTCTTTGTATTCTTTTGGAGTGTTTCCCTCACTCTATCATGTATGTCCATTGTCAATGCAAAGTCTCCTCCTTGAGCACTCCTCTCCATGCCTTGTAAATCCCTTAGTTCTAGAATCCCTCTTGGGTGAAGCCCATAGACAACCTCAAAAGGAGTCCTCCCTATGCTTCTATTGGTAGAGTCATTGTATGCAAACTTTGCTTGAGGGATGATCATATCCCATGCCTCTCCATGCTTCTTTGTAACGCATCTCAGAAGGTTTCACAATGACCTATTCACCACCTCAGTTTGGTCATTTGTCTGAGGGTGGTAGGTTAGAGTTAAAGACAACTAAGTTCCCAATTTCTTCCACAAAGTATGCCAAAAGTTTCCCACAAACGTGGAGTCCCTATCAGTCACAATGTTGAGAAGCAAACCATGTATTCTAATAATCTCCTTGAAAAAAAAACCAACTATATGGGAGGCATCATTAGTGCATTTGCATGGTAAAAAATGAGCCATCTTGGTAAACCTATCCACCAAATATGCTATCAAAACCTCTTTGAGTCCTACGAAGACCCAAGACAAAATCCATACTAATACTCTACCATGACCTATTAGGAATAGAGACTGGTTGATATAAACCTGTGTTGGATGATGTTCCCTTAGCCCTTTAGCATATGTTGTAACCTTCAACAAATTTTCTGACATCTAGTTGTAATTTTGGCCAAAAAATAGAATCTCTTTACCTATTCTAGGGTCTTGTCAAGCCCAAAATGCCCCCCCAAACTTCCACTAATATTTTCTTTTATAATTTTCTCCCCCATGGAACATCTAGGGACACAATTGGCTCCCTTTGAAAAAAAATCCCTACTACAATAGAAACTCAGAAAAACCAGTATGGTAGGAATCAAAAAATTGAGGACAAACCTCATATATCTCCTTAAAATCTTCAACATCCTTATACATTTTCTTGAGGGAATCAATCCTCACACTTTGCAATTGGACTTCTTGGACCATGCACACCCGCCTACTCAATGCATCTGCAACTTAATTGGCTTGCCCCTTCTTGTGTTTGATGGTGAATGTATAGGCTTGGAGATGTTCAACCCACTTCATGTGCTTGTGATTGAGTTTCTCATGTCCATTCAAAAAACTTAGATCATGATTATCAGTGTAAACTATGAATTCCTAAGGAAAGAGATAACACCTTCATTTCTTCAAGGCTTGTGCCATTGCATACAACTCTAAATCATATGTGGAGTACTTCCTTTTGGCTTCATTGAGATTTTCACTAAAGAAAGCCACCAGTCTGTCCACTTGACTCAAGAAAGCCCTTATGGCTAGATTACTAGCATCACACACCACTATAAACAATTTGTTAAGATTAGGCAAAATAAGAATGGGTTGTTGTGCTACCCTCTTTTTAAGATATTCAAAAGCTTCATTTGTTGCAATGGACAAAGAAAAATTACACTTTTGTCCTCCCTTGATGGTGTTTAGGATAGGTGCACATATGTGACTGAAATTTTTAATGAACTTTCTATAAAATGTTGCCAAACCATGAAAGCTTCTTGCATCACCTATTTTCTTTGGGGTTGGCCATGACAAAATAGCCTCCACCTTTCTAGGATCAATCTTCAAATTCCCTTTGGAGATCAAAAATCCAAGGTAGACAAGTTCCTCCTTCATGAAGACACACTTCTCCATGTTGATCATCAATTTTTCATCATGCAACTTCCTCAAAACCAAGTTAAGGTGCTCCAAATGCTCCTCCTTTGTCTTTATAAACACAAGTTTATCATACAACAAATTCATTAATGAAGTCTTTCAATACCTCATTCATGAGGTACATAAATGTTCTTGGGGCATTGGATAGCCCAAATGACATCACCAATCACTCATAGAGGCCTTCATTTGATTTAAAGGTAGTTTTCCATTCATCTCCCTACCTTATCCTGATTTGATGGTACCCACTCTTGAGGTCAATCTTGGAGTAATAACAAGCCCCTCCCAAAAAATCCGTTAGGTCTTCAATTCTAGGCATAGGTAACCTATACCTTATGACGATCCTATTGATTCCTCTAGAATTTGTACAAATCCCCCACTTAGAATCCTTTTTGGGTGTTAGGATTGTTGGGAAAACACATGAGCTAAGACTCTCTCACCAATCCATTGTCCACCAACTCTTGCACTTTCTTAACAATCTCCTCATTCAACGATGGAGTCATCTTGTAGGCCAATTTGTTTGGAAGTGTAGCCCCTGGTATGAAGTCAATCTGATGGCTTATGTCTCTAATAGGTGGAAATGTAATATGTATCTCCTCCACCATTATACCCTTGTATCTTTCCAACAACTGTTGCACCTCCTTGGGAATTTCTCCCTCACCATGGTCATGCAAATCAAGACAGTTTTGGGCTTCACAATCAGAGCATACCCTTGGTTTCCTCCCTCTTTTAAGATGTATAAAAACTCATTTCCACTCACTAACATGACTCTTGACCCAATGTGTTTATCCACACTCTTATCTAGTAAAGGATCCATCTTGTATTTTCTTCCATTTTTTGGTTATGAGAAAGGAGTTCGTCTTCCCATCATGTTGGGATTGTACATCATACTGCCATGGATGCCCTAACAATAAGTGGCAAGCATCCATGGAGATCACATCACATAAGATCATATCCTTATACTCCCCTATTTCAGAGTCTACCCAAGATTGCTCATCTACCAACACTTGTTGCCCCTTATTCAACTATGACACCTTGTAGGGGTTAACATGAGGTAACCTTTTCAATTTTAATTTATCTACCATCTCTATAGAAAAAAATTCTTAGTGGAACCTGAATCAACTATTACCTTACATATCTTACCATAGGCCTTGCATGTGGTTCTATATAATGTCTTCCTCTGAGGGGGTTCCTTCACTTGAGGCACCTTCAACATGGTTCTCCTCATCATCAAGCTTTCTCCATCATTAGTTAAACTTTCACTTCCAATTGGGGAATTGACACTATGGAAATCATCTTCCTGGATAAACTGGTTCCTTCTCTCTCCTCCATGGGATCTTGAGGCTTTCTCAGGAAACTTGTTCATGGTGTGCCCTACTTGGTTTCAGCAGAAGCATCTCCCTGTGAAGACACTAGAACCTCTCCCTGGTCCTCCAAACCTACCCCTTCCATTAGGTCTCCTTCCTCTATTTCCTATGCTTTGGAACCTAAGTCTCCACTTCGTTCTTGGTGGTTATACTCTCCATGGATTTTGTTAAACTAATTTCTTCCCCCAAAGTTTCTCCTTCCTCTAAAATTCTTTCCCCCTCTTCCTCTATTCTATTGTTCTCCTTTTCTCCCAAGTTTCTCTTCATCCCTCAAAGCCAACTCAAAATACTCATCTACAATTTTTGGGATCACTAAACTCATCTCATCTTGTATGGAAAACCTAATCCCATTAATGTACCAGGAAACCTTCTCTCTTTCATCTTCATAATGACCTACTCTCAAACTCAACTTGTGAAACTCCCCTATGTAGGAGGCCACATTCAAGTCCTTCTGTTTTAGATTGTAATATCTTATGATGATTTGAATCTCATAATTTTCTGGTAATAATTTTTCTTTGATCAAGGACAACATTTTGCTCCAAGAGTTAATCATGTTCTTGTTCATCTTTACCCTTTCACTCTGAGTATAATTCCACCATACTAAGGCAGATCCTTTCAATATGGTTTTGGAAAACTTAACTCTCTTTTCTTCAGGTACCTCTTTGTACTCAAAGTAGTTCTCAAGGACATCTATCCAATCTATAAGTTCCTCGACATTCAAACTTCCTATGTATTTAGGGATATCCATCTTCACATCTGAAGAATCCTTGCATGTTGCCTTCAAGGAATCTATGAACACTCTATGATCTTTAGGCAGATCTTCATGTTATGTTTGGGGTCTCTTCTCTTCTCTTTCTTTTTCATCCACTGAATCCTCTCCATCTCTTCTCTTGTATTTTATTCTCTCCTTCTCCTTGACCATCATGGTTTGGAACTTCTCTTTTGTTCCGTCTCTTGGAACTTCTTAGCAACCTCTGCAGGTATCCCCTTGGGAGGCATTGTGTCAGCCTCTCCTTCACTTTCACCGTCGAACGTACAACAATATTCCTACGCTGATACAAATATGATGCAGAGCCCTGTGAAGGATTAGGTTTGACAAACTTCTTGGTCTCAATTTTAAAACTGATTGGACCTTCCTGAGATCATATTTGCAACAATCTCAGACCACTCACAAGACTCTAAATATCAGAGAACAAATTTAGTGTTAAGTAGACAACTAATCCCACATTACAAAGCCTTAACCCTCAAGGATTCAATATACATTTTCTAGGTACATTTGAACATGGTATGAGAAACATTGAGCAGTAGTTTGAAAGTCTTGGGACATGTTTAGAACAAATTTTCAAACCCCAAGTGGATCTTGACTGATCACAATCTTCTGTCTGATGTTTACTGCAACATAGAATTCCCTAGGCCTAGTAGCCCTTCAATAGTGGACAGTCCCAATACACCCAGTCACAAAGGGCATAGACACGACTAGTTTGCATGAATAGATACCATTCAACAAGACTAAAAACATATCACAATTTCAACCATTGTTGTTTCATACTTTCTATGAGGACTAATGTTGCACTACTATCCCAAGAACCCCAATTAGGCCACTTTTACAAGACTACCCTTTAGATTGATCAAAAAAGAAAGAAACCACATGGAGCACTTCCTAACAACCTTCAAAATACCAAATCCATCATCATTGGGGGTCTAAACATGTCCAATACTGCCCAGTTCAAAGAAATTTGTCAACTACATAACCTATCACATGTGAATGTCAAGTTAAAAGTGCTTGGTTATCCCTCCATTCATCACAACCATCTCTCAAACCTCCAAAATATTATAGTACATTCATAGACTAAATATTCCCCCTAAGTAAAAGATTTTTGGACCAGGGAATGTCAAGATACAACCACATTTGTTCAAAACCCTAGATTAAAGGGTTCTCAGACCCGAGAAGGAAGAAATTGTTGGTTCTCTCTCCAAACTACTCCAAATAACCTCGAACCACTTTTAGTAGGAACTCAATTCAATGTTCTATCATGCCAAATGCATCTAAGGCCCACACCAATCCATACAAGTGAATATCAATTGACAGTTACACATTTTTGCATAGAAATCAAAAGAAAATAAGAGATGTTCTTATTGAGTTCAACAACCAACATTACAAATTTGACCCCAGGGATCTTATAGACCTTATTAGACCTTCCCCCAACTGGCCCAACTAATTTTTTAATTGGTTGGTCGTTGGGAACAATTTTTTGAAAAAAATGTTGTCAACTTGATAACAAAAGTTGTAAAGTTGCTTGAACACTTTTACAACCTTTTACATAATGACTTAAAACCTTTCAAAACACCTTGGAACCGTTAAATCTATGCCGAATATGACACAAAAACATTAAATATGTTGATTCCACCCATTTTCACATGCTGGGTTGTTCATTGACCAATGAGGTCCTATTACAATGCAAAGTGAGAAATGGCTTGAGAGACTTACAACTGAATCAAAACAACATCAAATGGTCCAAGTGACCTTATTACAACATGAAATCATTAAAGAATACAAAAAAACATGTTTGGATATTCATTTCTCCCCTAGGTGTTCCTACACCAGGAAACAATGCTAGGAATGACAAGTAACAATGCACTAAGATACATGTAGAAGGCATGACTAAACTTGCACGCTAAAAGAACAACAACAAAGTCATCACTGAAATGAAGGCTACAAATGTAAGACGAAAATTGCGCAAGAAATGCGAGAAATATTGTTGAAAGTCTGAGAAGATAGAGAGAAAAACCAAAATGATCGAAATGCAACAAACAATGAAATTCAAAAATATTACAAAAAGAGAAATGATAGTGTAGACACCCTAAAATGGACAGGCTTGCAACTTTACATTAAAAACACTAATTTTCATCTATTAATTAATGGTTTTTTAATCATTAATTAATCATCTATTTTCTTCTAAATTCATCTTTCTCAAATCATCTAATCCAATTCTCAAAATTAATTAAATAATTAACTTTATTTAATTAATTAAGCTTTAATTGATTAATTACCATTAATTGATTAATTAAACTCAATTTCCTATAGTTTAAATCAAATATTTAAACTTACTAATTAAATTCTTCCAATTAAATTAATTT
>MU226565.1:2800287-2844016 GCA_018584345.1 Thuja plicata
ATACTTGTTTACATTCAAAATACACTTGCATATTTATTTGAATATCATAGCTTCATTATTAGATTTACTTCTACTACTTGCTAGCATTCTTTATTTCAATTATTGATTTCAAGGTTAATTCCTAAATTGGGATTTGACTAAGGAAAACCCCTCCCCCAACAAACAAACCATTTTTCTTGCAGATATAGATTCGGAACAGTAGACTAGGACAGAGATTTGGATACCCTTTTTGGAAAACTTTCAGGATCTGAAAATAGAATTTCAGTTTGAGACTTTTTAGGTCGATTCTAACCTAGGGAGCAATCAAAAATTCTAGGTCAATGGTGACATTGACTTGAGGGTACAAATCAGAACTATGTCAAAATGGAAAAAGATTTCTGGGTTTTGTTCGTCTCTGCATTTCTATTCCAGATCCAGTCTTAGATTTTCCAGAAACTCAACACAGGCATCAGAAAATAGCATTCTTCATATCTGAAATATTTCAAGGTTAGTACATTCCTCCTATTCAATTCAATTAAAGTTATTAAATCTATTACACACATATTATTCTATAAAATGGGAATTAGGGTTTCTCTCTTTAATCCATATCATTAATAGGTTGATTCACTTATGCATTGATCCTTTCTTTAGGGTTAACCAATTTGGATCTTCCCTTTAAGAAATTTGGGATTAAGAGAACAATCCTACCCTCCTCACACACATATTCATTAACATCACCTATATCATCCATAAAAAAAATTCTTAGATGTAAGATCTCTTATGTTACACTTTGGCCACCACACATTTCTTATCTTACAGTAAGTTTGGGGCTAGGTACATATAATAAGGAATTGTGAAGGAGTTTTGTTCTTCCAAACAACTCCCAACTAGGACTAACAATGAAGCAAATATTTTAGTGGTTATACATGGTTTTCTTTTGTGTAAATATGCAGGGATTTGTAAACTCAAAAGTGAAGGTGATTTGACATTGGTGGTTAATGCTTTTTGGTAGGGATCCATGCCCACCTAGAAGCTTCAAGTTCTCTTGGAAAGGGCTGAAAAGCTAATCAATTTTTTCAAAAATTACAATATCAGTCATATTTATAAAGAGGGGTAAAGGAGACAGATTGATTGGAAAATGATAGAGTTGACAGAGTAGACAAAATCCACATGGGTGTCAGTTCAACTCCATACAAATCTTAGGCTCCATTTGATTGTGGGAATTAGGCTGGAGTTGGCATTTCCTAATTTTGATTTTGTCCAATCCTCTATTTGTAAGTGCAAAATGAAAATAGAAGAGGGATATGTATATGCTCATTTTGACCCAAAATGAGCATTTACATCTTCCACTTGAAAAGGTGGAATTGGAATTTGAGGGTTGAATTCCCATTTTCTCAATCCCCATTTTGAAACCATTTTGGGTCCACATGAAAACAAGTTTAATAGGACATTCACATAATTTCCCCAACATTTACACGGGCGACGAAGAACAGGCTATAACTTCACTCCACTGTTGTGTTGTGTATCCACTGTTGTGTTGTGTTTTGTTAGCTATTATTACCTCCGCTACTCTATTGTGTTTCAAGGGCTTTCCTCTGTTGTTGTGTTGAGTTCGAACGACCTCTGTTGTTCTGTTGTGTTTGAATGGCTTTTCTCTGCAAGGTTGTGTTTTTTGTTTTATCAGCATCAAAGGTATGCTAAAAATATTCTCCATTGTTTCTCTAGTAAAATCGTACATGACAATATTTATTTTTTGGGTTAGTATTATTTTGCCTTTTCTTCATGCAATATTTTAACCAGACTGTGCCCTTTTCATTTTAGCAAGAATAAATTG
This sequence comes from Thuja plicata, assembly GCA_018584345.1. NCBI lineage: Eukaryota > Viridiplantae > Streptophyta > Pinopsida > Cupressales > Cupressaceae > Thuja > Thuja plicata. The sequence goes on from MU226565.1 coordinate 2,802,101, forward strand.
AAGTTTCAAAATGGGTTTTTCATTCACCGCTAGGGTTGCATAAATTTTTATTACGAACTTCTGCAACTTTTCCTTTCGATTGTGGTAATCGTTTTATTTTAATATGTTGGCATTTACTTGTTATCCTAATTTTTAGGATGCATCAAGGTAATCATATATAGGAAGAGATTGCATTTTAGAAGTCCCATTAATATTATCCTTCAGGTATTATTAATCAACATTTTGTAATTACATTCATTTTCAGAAATTGTCATTTTGTACTCTAAGAGTTGATCACATTCCTAAATTTCTAAATTACAATTTGATCAATTACATTGTGCATTCAAGCTGAGTGTATTATACAAGTGTTATTTCATCTTTATTTTCATGTCAAAACAATAGTACATTGCAGAATAGAAGGCATAATTGAAAGTATGGAGTAGAGGTCCCATGCATTGCCTTGTGGTTGGTTTCTTGATGCTTGCATATTAGGTTTCCATTGCTAGTTGCATATCAGGTCCTAGGTCTTCATAGTCCATCTTCATCTGCATATAGGTATTTTTAGGGTTTACCTACATCATAAAAGAAAATGGGGTGTTAGATCTAGTTGGATCTAAGCAATACATGGAACATAAACAACATACAATCAATCTTTCTGAAAACTGCATATCAATTTGATGAAATCAATGTAATGAGAAAACATTCATCCATAGTATCTGAAGAATAGTATTAAAGGGACTTGTTCCAAACATGAAACCTTTTTCTATGTATGATCACTTTGATATATGTTATTCTTCTCTATATAATCAGATATCTAAATAAAAGGGACTTAGTATTACCATCTGAGAAACCTTTTTCATGATTAGATCAACCTATTAGTTCAACAAATGACACAAACCAACCAACACTCATGAGTGAATGTCATCTTGGAATACATTCACTCAAAAATGTTAATTGGTGCATATGATTTGATGACCTAATAAATTGAGTGGTATTTTGTGTGCAAATGGACAGGTATGTGAATTTGACAGAATGAATGCAGGAAACAAAAGAAAATGATGCAGTGGATGTCACGAGCCCGTGCTCGAACTTCACATAAGCCATTATATGCAGAAGGATGGTTGATATCTCACAAGGTTATGCATAAGAAGGATAAGATGCAGACACATGAAGGAGTCAAAAGATGCTACAGGAAGTACATGAACAAAGGAAGCTGGAGAAATGCAGAATTGAAAGACTTTGAAAGTTCACTGTCTTTATGCAAATAATGGAGAGTGAGAAAATGTTGTTATAGTAAGTGCTTATTCATATATATGTTGCTTCAAAACATCTGTTAAAAGTTCACTTGGAAGATCAAAGTTGAAAACTCATGCATAAAGAGTATGCATAAACTGTATTAAATGAGAAGATGCCATTGTAGTCATTTTTAAACAACTGAATCTGACAGAGTAAAAGCAGGAAACAAAAGATGTGAAAACTGCAAGGACAGAGATTAACAGTCTCAAATCAACATGGGTGTGCACATACATAAAACAAGCATGATGAAAAGAGTATCATAGGATATTCAAGAGCTTCATCAAATGAGATCATGCTTAATAGTTCTAAAATATTGTAGTGCATAATGTGTTTTAGACAAACTATCGAGAAAGTTTCTTTTTGCAGAGTTTACATCTCATATTGATGTTTTGAAAAGATGTACATTCATGATAACAGTACAGGGCATGTAATGTTGATAAGAATTATATATGTAGATTGGGTTTACTATTTTGAAGTAAAACCCATGGGAGTCACTAGCCCGTGCCCAAACCCCATGGGTTTATTCTTTCTCATGTATACTTCAAAAGTAAAACATTATATTTTTTACATCAAAGACAGCAGCATATTCAACATATTTGTGCTTACATTCTAGAAAAGATGCTCAGTATTATCTGCAAAACTATAAACTAAAAGTGTTTTTTAACATAATGTTGCAGTTTAAATATCTTATGTGTGTTTTCTCAGACAGTGGAGTGTCATCAAACAAGGAAGCATATGTTGTGCTTACTAAATTTTAGTATTTGAAGACAGCAAGAATGATGTTTTTGTTAAAAAATTTAAATAATACAAAGCCCATGTTTTACTTCAAAGTTGAGACAAGAATTAAACTGACAACTTCAAGTGCAAAGCCATGTGGGTATTTTAAAATAATGTGGATGACAGTATGTGGAAATGACAGTGAGGTTCGACAACAAGCAGTACTGCAGTAATCGGCTCAAGAGTAAACATATACTAGTTCAAGAGTTGTATGAATGTTTAAAGCCACAGTCGACATCAAGCAGAGAGTTCCAAGCATTTATCAAACACTAAGTAAAGATCATATTGATGCAGTTAGCAGAAATAAATAAACAACAGAAGAAGCCAACTTATCTGTATGTGCAAAGTTGTTGGTGCATTTTCCCAGTCATGGTTGTATCAACTCGCAGTAAAAATGTGAAGCTTATGACTGAAAGATGTCATAAAGTTTAAAACAAATCACATTCGCCACACCTTTCAATCATAAGCTACATTTTTATATGCTGGAGAAAACCCACATGGAGGTCAAGACAAAACCATCATAGCTTGGTCTGTTGCCCACATGTCTGAAGGAGGAAGATAGCAGTGGTGTTGTTTTATGTCACGCTACTGACTGGGGATAAGTCTAAAGCTGTGGTTGAGATGACTAAGTAGTGAAGGCTGAGGTTCATGGTTGCTCAATATTTCAACCACAGTTTGAGGTCACTCCAGACTAGTAGTGGTGTAGTTCCATGTCACACTACGAACTGGGGATGAATCCTGAAGCTGTGGCTGAGACATCCCCAGTTCAAAGCCAAGTTTCATGGGCTCGACATCTCAACCATAGCTTAAGACCATTCCAAGATTGTAGTGGTAGTAAATTCCAAATCTATAGTGGTGGTCACAAACAGTAAAAACTCCCCGAGTTTTCTTTATGCACTGTAGTTCAAAACCCGCAATAGTGGTAAAACATCAGCACAAGAAACCCCATGTTACAAATCACTATTCGGCACCATTTGTATTGGCATAATGATACTATATCAAAAAACATCCCAACATTCAAGCAAATGCAAGATAACTTACAGTTGGAACCCGAGTTCAAAGCAAATTAAGATCAAAAGCCGCGACCTTTACTGAAGAAGAATGCAACAAAGAGATGCCATGTGTTACAGTGAGCATGTAAATGACACTTTTTCTCTCAAAAACTCATGAAACTAAAGTTTCTCTATAGAACAGAGGCAGGTTCATCGTAGAAGATCATGGTTTATAGATTCAAACATGACGGCACCACAGAGCAAAAACCCTAAGGTGCAAATGAAACCGATGAACAAAATGCATTGTGTTTTACTCTCATTTGAAATCCACTGTCAGATGGAGTAAATACAATTGCAGTCCCAGTGCATCGACATTCCCTCCTTATTGCCACATTGGTACTTTTGTGCCACGACATATTAAAACTATCCCTTCCAACTGATGGTAGTCAAGTCAACTACAAACCATGTTGATTACAAACCACAACAACATCAACCACAGTAGTGTGGTGTCAGCAGAGTCAAGGATAGGTTATGATTCCGAGTTAACAAGGGTTTTTGAACCCTTTGAAGTTAGGTGGTCAGGTTTGTTAAAGTGGAGTTGTCACACTTTTTAGGATTCGAATGCTTGTATTCAAAATATGGTAATAAAGATAAGGGATGTAATTGATATATTTTGATGTAAATATGGGGGGCTAAAACTTAGGGTTTTATTTTAGGGAAATTGATTAAACCCTATAGTTATGGAGGGCTTTTGGAGGGAAGATTTTTTAAAATAAGCCATGTTGGCTATTTAGTGAAGGTTTCAATTTTTAATTAGGGGGATCAAATTGGTGGATAGTGGAGCTTTTAGTGAACTTATGATTCCTATAGCTGCTGATTCATGTTTTTGTATTCCAGTGTAAGTTCATGCTTGTGATTTCGGTTTTGTGCAAGAGGATTTCACTATTCCTTGCCATTACTTGGGAATTCATACATGTAACTTGTATATAGATTTTTGAGAAGAATATAGTTTCCCCACATTTTTCCATACATCTTATTGTGATCATTTGTTCAAATTCCTTTTCAATTTTCTACATCTAAGAGTAATACCTTTGTAATATGGATTAGCGAATTGCATTGATTCCTATTCCATATCACAGAATATAAGCCTTTTGCAGAATATGCATGTTGTTAATGGTGAGAGTACTACTTGTGGTTAAACCTTAGTTGTGGCCTTCCAATTAACCTATGTATTGAGTAGTGAATGATAGTGCAGAGATCCTCTAGGGTATGGTAAGTGGATGTCAGTTTGAAGCTTTAAAAAGATCTGAATCTTCTCGGTGTATCACCTTTTCTAGTTTTTTCACGCAAGTTCAATTTTAAATCTTTCTCCCTTTTCCTCAGTCAAATTTTCAATCAGGAGGTGATATTCCATACCAAATAGGAGCTGGCCTAGAATTCGAAGACTCTTCCTCATCCATAGTTCACCCATAGCTAGAGGAAGTTTCCATTGTCAAATAGAATTGCCATGAAGCCTTAATGCCTGATTTAGGGTGATAATTCTAAGCCTGAACATTACTTATACCCTATTTTCTTCTGGTGCCTTTGTACACATTTCTCCCACCATGTTTTGGAAAAGGATAGTGTTGCTACATGCATGACGTTATCCCGCATTTATGTGTGCTTTTTTCGCTGCATTATGAGTGTTTCATTCTCTCAGCCCCTGGCACTTCCTCTTACCTAGTGAATTCTTCTTTCTTTTTGCAGTGATTTGTTCCCTTTTGGCTTGGTGTGCTCTGCCAAAGGAAACATTTTGTTTATTGCTTCCTCTCTTCTCTAGCTGGAATTTGATCTAGTAGATTTGGTAAGGATTATGGGTTGGTAGTCATCCTGTGATTTGACTCTAGCATTGTATTATTCCTTGACATGAATCTAAAATGGTCAAGTAATAAAATGCTTTGTTATAGGCACAATTTTAGTAGAGTCTAAATCCATTCCTAGTAAATGAAACATTAATATTTTAAAAAAAAAACCATGCTTAGGTGTGATGAATTTTCCTTTGTTAAAGTTCCTTTGATCTGATCTTTGACCCTTAGATTCCCTATCTCAACCTTTCATATAAATTCTTTGCAAAAATATTCAGATTCACAATTTCATCTCAGCAAGAGCCTATAATTTCATATTCATTTTATGTGCCTCATTATATTTTAAGTTTCTTGGTATGTAGGATCTAGCCCTTGAACTCAGCTTGAATCAAATTCAACTATCCAGGCTTTAGTAACTCTTGAATGGATGTTGTTTCGTAATACTATACATGTGTTTCACCAAATCCTAAGTTGTGCACTTATATATTGTTCCTAGAATACAAGGATTTATGGTTATCGATTACAACCAAATCTATTTTTTAGCACTTGCTTCCAACAGTCAATTGTATGCAGCCAATCATTTTCAATTAGAATTGGTATGAAATGAAGAGGTATAATATTTCAATATATGTGGTACATTCATGGTGATGATCATGGGTCCTAAACTCTAAAAAATATCCATGTCCAATATCTCTAGTTTGCAATTGTATTTGATGTGGGTTGACTATAAAATGTTGCAAATCTTGGGTAATACAATATTGGTAATCATGAGTCCATTGATGTTCATTATAAACAAACTCTCTATCCTTTCCAAGTGAAAGCAAAATATACATTGTCATAGTGGATGACTTGTACTGTAAGTCATAAGTATACATGAACTCAACCAATCTCTGCAATATTAGTTTACCTATGCTCCATTCTAGTTGAGAATCCATAGAAAAAGGCTCTCTATGGAAGGTGAGTCTCCTCTAAGTGCTCCAATCACATTAAGATGAAAGTATTTGATCATTCAATCAAGCTATACTGATTTCTATTAAACCCATGGTGTACTTCTATTATCTTTTAGATTTGTATTACCAACAGTGCAACTTCAATTATGCCACTGTGCAACTATAAAGTTGTTCTTTAAAGTAAAAGGTATTGATTGCATAAAAATTTAAAACCTGCCAAGAAGATAAAGTTTGCCTTGCCTCCTATTTTCATAGAGGTTTGGAGCACTTGAAACAATAGTAGTGCCTCTATTGATGGACGAATTTCTCAAACTTCATATGAATGCCTTTAATCTCCATGGATAATTTATTACTAGTTTATCTATTTTTAAAAATGAAAAGAGAGAGTTTGCCACCAGTGATCGCTCGTTATAAAGGCTCACAAACTAGGCATAATCCTTTAACTCAGGGATTGGACATCCAGCTAAGCACTTCATCCTCTTTATAAGAAACTCATTTAATATGTCAAATCCATGGACGTGTTACTTGAAACAGGCAAGCAAAACATATGCACCAAACACTTTCTCAACCAATCGCTCTATAATTGTTGCAGGAAACAAATGCTAGAAAGAAACTATTGTATGGCTGCAGGAAGTAAATGCTTTCAAAGGGAAACTATACTATTGCTGCATGAAATGAATACTCGAAGGAAAGCTAAACTATTTTTGTGAAAGTAAATTCTTGAAAGTGAATGTTGCTAGCAGAATGGAAGAGTGCACAACCTAACTATAATGCCTTAGTTACTATGTTGCTCGGCCGCAGGAAGTGATAGTTGTCCCGTGGCTTTGGTTGCAGGAGTTGTTCAACATAGGAATTGAAATGATAGAAATGTAGGAAAGTGGACTAAACTAAAATGAATCTAACTATGGATTCCTCACCAAGTGGGCCTCCTTGGGTGAGTACCCAGAACACTCAATTACACAGAACTAATCTCAACACTTCATTTTCTCATTAAAATGAATAATAGAGTATAGCGATTCTCATCAACAGTAAAACAATAGAATTGAACTATATTGAAACTATAAAAATAATGCCCTCCCTCTCATGCAGGAGTAGGGCTTTATTTAAAGGAAAACATGTAACTGCTAAACTCAACATGCTCTAAGAAAAGGTGGAGCTTTTATTACAAAAAACTAACAGAAAGGAAAGCTAGAAAGCAGGAAATGGAATCGGTCCAGGAAAGAGGAAAGAACTGCTTAGATAGCAGATCTAACTTCCCACTCTCTCCTAGATTTCATCAGGAAACTTATTACATTTTCCAAGTCTTTGCCCAATCGTCTCCACCTGGATTAACTGAAAACCTTCCACTACTGCTACGACAATGTTCCATCCATGTGTGTCTGCTTCAGGACTGAGTCAAGCGTCCAACACATAGACGTGCCCACCTAAACAAGATGATGATTGCTACTTTGATGCATTGCATTTAAACTATTAGGATAAAAGCATTCATGGAAAATAATCATTAAAGTACATATGCATTATCTATCATTCAATCAGTCAATTCATTCAAAAAACATGATCATGATTCCATAGTAATAAACAGAGCATATTCATCCAGATAAAGCATGTGCCCATAACATAGGTTCAGTGGTTGACTACCACATATTAACAGTTTTAAAGCATAAATTCTTGGAGTAAATAAAAGAAAACATGGCAAAAGACCTATCAAAAGTTCTCCTAAGGTATCTAAAGTATGCCATTAAAATGACCTATGATTTTTCCCCCTACGAAGACTAGTGTCAGTCCTCAAGAACTGAGACATTCTAGATCTTTGCAAGAACCCAGAGGTCTCCTTCCTATGTTTCTCCAATCATGGAGGTGCCCACTCACGAGTAGAATCCATTTGTCCTCTCCACCTTTACGCGTCTGCTTAGTTCCTGTTGCTCATCCAATTCATTATCCACACAGTTGTATAGTGGCCATAAAAGCAGAGGAGGTTGAAAGGTGAGTGGAAACCATCTTTTGGGCCATGGTTGACATTCCAAGTGTATATACTAGTCAACATGCTGCATTGCAATCTGTAGGTTAATCAGACTATGGGGTTTTGCCTTTTTGAGTGCCATAGTTAATCTCCCTCATCTCTTCCTTAATCCCTCGGCTGCTCTGCCCCTATCTGATAGTGACAATCTCTCAAATGCTATGAAAACTTCCTCATGGCTTTTGAGAATCCTTTTTCTGGGTGCAGAATCATGAAACCCATAAACAATTTGCATCCAATCACAGTAAAGTCATCGAGGTGACTGACTTTCAGGATGAAGGGACAATGAAATAGACTATTCAAGGATTCTATACCTATGCAATTGTCCTCCATAATTAATCCCATTTTAGGTCCAAGAAAGGAGGGCAAACAAATGTATATCACCAAAAAAAAGTAGGGGATTCCAATCAGTGTTAAAAGGAACAACACAATTGTGAATATATAACTCACATAAAAAATTCTAGACATAATTAGGTGATGTATTATATGCGGCCACAAATTCCTGTGGGGTTCCTATGCCTGAGTTGAGATCCCAAAGGACTCCCATTAACTTAAATAGTAGGAATTTCTCCTTAAGGCATAAGGTATAAACCCGTGGTGGTCTGCACTCTATTAGATCCAGAATTATGTCTGTAATTTCATTTATTTTATTCTGCAAGAATTCAATTTCTTGATGTTTCCTCTCGAGTTCTCTTCTCAATTTTGTCTTTTCTAACTCCCACATTGACTTTTGATATTGTATCTCATTAAAATAGTCAACTGAGAGAGCATGAACAGTTACCTCTTCTGATTTCCTATGTGGGACTGGCCTAGCTACTTGTTGGCCTTCCTCTTTCTTTTCACAAACTGACATGTTATCTGGAACAAGGGGCTTTTCCCCGTGATTTCCTTCTTGCAAAGAAGAAGATTCTTTTTCGGATCCTTTAGGTACTACTACCTCTGGAATTACACACTTTGCTTCTTTAACCACTTCAGCGGCTTCAGGATCCTCTTCCATCATACCCTAGTGTTCTGCAAATGGACTACCTGCTGGCGGCTATTCTTGTAAAGGCTCTTTAGAGGATACATGAGAAAAGTCAACTGTAACAGGGGAATCCTTGTTGTCTGTTTGTGTTGTGTTCAAATGAACACTTCTGCGCAATGGAGTATCAATATAAGTTGTAGGATGCTTCTGTGAAATTTCTCTTTTCTTGATAGGTGTGGCTATAGGAGAAATAGTAGAAATAGGAACATCTCGACTCATATATTCTTCCATCTTGGCCTTACCCTTACCCTTTTTATCTTTTTTCCGAGAAACTGTGGGAACCTCAGTTTTTTTTCTCCCTAAGGTAGGATTTGGATGGCTGGATGCCACATTCTCCACATTGATTCCTAAAGGAGAAGGATTTCTAAAATGTTCATCTTTCTCAACAAATTCCTCATCCTCATTTGGGTTATTCCCTTGTTATTCTTGAATTTCAGGTCATGGTTGTTATCCAATCAACTAAACATGAGGTGCTACAATAAATCTATCCCAAGACATGGGAGAGACATCCTACAGTGACTTGGCTTGATTAAACCATGGGAGATCGCTACATTCTTCCGCCCCTTTTGTACCTCTTCAACACTTAAATTTAAAAGGGCAGAAAGAAAATTGGGAACATTTACTAAACGGTCGTGCCATAAATGACTCAATAATTTAAAGTGTACTACATGTAAGAAGGAAAAATGGTCTTCATAGATAATGTACCTAATAATATGAATCGCCAACTAAGGATAATCTCTTGGAAGAGATATTCGTTTAACACCCTATTTGCTATAATCTACTGGGGCATCTACTGGTAAAGAAGATTCCTCTCTAGCTGTGCATGCATCATGCCCATGTGGAAGGAATTCCAGAGACTTCAAAAACTTGCTTCAGAAGCCTCAATTTGAAACCCTTTAACATATGCAACACCATTGTTGTAAGTCCTCAATAATTCCAATGACGTGACTTCATCATAACCATTCAACCTTACAAAGTAGGTTAGCCACCCAACTTTGTTAAAAACCTGAACACTATCCTAGTCCTCTAACAATGCCAAGTGGTTTTCTAGTTCGTGCTGTATAGGAGAACCACCCATCCCACTATTTGAAAACTTCAACAACTTTTGAGAACTCAGAAAAACCCTCTTATTCCACTGCTACTATCAATTCTATTTTCTATAATGCTACTGCTATGCCCATAATTTTGAATAAAGCTTTCTAGGTTTTCGGGTAGTCACAGACAAGACACAAAAGAAATTTTTGAAATAGTGTTGTAAATCTAAGCTGGGACTTTGAGTTAAAAAGATAGGGTTGATTTAGAAATGTTACTCACAGGGATTGTCAAATCATCATTTTGACATGATGACATAGTACAATTCTGGTAGAAAAAATATTAATGACAAAGGATGAAAATTATGATAGCAGATTTAAAACAGACGGAATATTTTGAGCTGATGGAATATTTCATTTATTACAGACAAAACCTATTTACTGCCCCTACAAAAAAGGTGACAAGTGTCCACACTTGCATGGAAAGGTACGACAAAATCATGGATGAATTGCTATATTAATTACAATGTATTATAATGATATTAAATGAAGCAAAAAAACTTTTTCAAACAATAAAGTAATGCATACCTTGGAATATTATACCGTGAAATGCCCAAATCTGAAAAGATTTGATGATGTAGGAAGAACAAAAATTTGAGATGGTGCAATAATGAGGTGACGTGAATGTAATGATGGCAGAAAAAGGTGATGAAAAAGGTGATGGGATGACGTTTTTATTATGGACACGCGATTTTTGTGGGAAACAAAATTTTTATTATGACTGCATGTGGAGAATTATCAAAGAGATGACCAAAGCAAATAATTAATCTGGTTTGCTGTAGGAAGGCCCTTGGTAGGAATAGGTCCTTTGGCTGCAGGAAATTCTTTTGCTAGAGGAGGTTCTTTGGCTGCAGGAAAGTCTTCAGCTGGAGGAGGTTCTTCGACTGTAGGAAAGTCTTCAGTTGCAGGAGGTTTAGTTGGGGCAAGAGTAATCTCAAACTGCCACAGGAAATCGGCCTTTGTCTCAGGTTTATGGTATAGGCGAAGCCTATGACCATTCACCAGTAACTTGAAATGTACAGGGTCGATGGTGTATAACTAAACTACTCCGTTAGCATAAACATGTATAATCTCATAAGGGCCAAGCCAACATGTTGTAAGCTTAACTTGGATTTCTTGGAATTTGTAGATAAACAAAAGAGCCCAGTCACTAGGGGAAAATTGTTTGGTAAGGATATGAGAATCATGCCACTTTTTATGTTGTGTCTGAACCAATTTAGTGTGCTACAGGGTGGCTTTCCTTATCTCATCCAGCTGGTTAAGCTACAAGATCCTGTCGGTTGTGCTTCAATAAGATCAATGTTGAGTTGTAATACCTTGCATAAAGTCTTATGTTCAAACTCAATCGACATCACATCTATTTTTCCATATACCAACTTGAAAGGAGTGAACCCTGTTGTTGTTTTCCATGTAGTTCGATAGGCCCATACTAGTTATTGGAGGTGACTACTCCAATCTTTCTTGTGTAACTGGACTGTCTTGGTGAGGATAGCTTCTATCTCCCTATTGGTGATTTCTTCCTAACCATTCACCTATGGATGATAGGAGCTTGATTTCGAGTGGTGAATATTATACTAGTTCATTAGAGAAGTAATCAACATAGAGGCAAATTGAGCTCCTTAAGCAGTGACTAACTCTCTAGGTACACCATAGCATGTGAATATCTCCTCATACATAAACTGTGTAACCCTATTATCCCAGGCATGCTTCATGGCTCTAACTTCCACCCACTTGGTCACATAATCAATACATACAAGGATGTACAAATTGTCATCTGATGCAAGACTGATGGGACCAACAAAATCAATTCCCCATTTATCAAATGGAGTCACCACTACCCGAGGAAAGAGTGGCATTTCATCAGATTTAATAGGCTGCCCCATCCTCTGACATCGATCACACTTCCTTGTATAATTGGTTGTATCCTTGTAGAGGGATGGCCAGTAGTAACAAGTGTTAAGTACCTTCATGGCTATCCTTTTGGTAGCAAAATGTCCCCCGTAGGGCTCATCATGACAAGCCCGTAGGATGTCATAAGTTTCGTCCTCTCGAATACACCTTCTCAATATTTGGTCAGGACTAGTATAGAACAAACAATCGGCAATCCATGAAAAGTTGAAAGTTTTCTCTATTAGTAACCGCTTTTCCTTTAGAGAGAAGTGTGGAGGTACCTTTTGAAAAACCAGATAGTTAGAAATGTCGGCATACCAGGGAGCTTGAGCTGCAATGGAGAACAGGTGGTTGCCAAGGAAACTATCATCCACTACCATAGGTTCATCATCATTCTGTAGGCGTGAGAGGAAATAGGCCACAACATTTGATTTGTCTGGCTTATCTAAGATGGTAATGTCAAACTCCTGTAGTAGAAACAACCACCTAGCTAACCTCCCTATGATTGCGGTTTTGTTAGCCAGGTACTTAATGCCTGCATGATCCATATGCACAAAGATTTGATGACCAGTGACATAGTGACAAAATTTGTTCAGAGCATAAATAAAAACTAATAGCTCCTTTTTGGTTACTGTATAATTCAACTCAGCTCCTTGCACGTTTTTTCTGATGAAATAAATAACATGTTCTAGAGTACCTTCCTTTTATCCAAGAACTGCTCCAACGACATGATCAGAGGCATCTATATGTATGTGGAATGACAGGGTCCAATTAGGACCTCGCAAAACAGGTGCCTGAGTCAAAACAGACTTGAGCTGCAGGAAGGTTTCATCACAGTCTGATGTCCAGATAAAGTCAAAATCTTTAGTGAGCAGTGAATACATAGGACTAGCCATCTTGCTGAACTCCTTTATGAATCTTCTGTAATACCCAACGTGACCAAGAAAGCTTATGACATCTTTTTGTTTGGCTGGGGTAGGAAGATTCACAATGAATTCAATTTTGGTTGGGTCTACCTGAATGCCAAGAGCAAATATATAGTGACCAAGCACTACTCCCTCCTGCATCATCATAAAACACTTCTCACTGTTCAAAGACAAGTTGTGTTCTTTGCACCTGGTGAGGAATTTTTCCAAATTTTCCAATTCTTCCTCATAAGTTTCACCATAAGTTGTAAATTCATCCATGTAGATCTCCATACAGTCATGGGAAATGTCAGCAAAAATGCTGATAATTGCTCGCTAAAAAGTAGCAGGAGCGTTGCAGAGGCCAAACGACAAAACTAAATAAGAAAAAGTCCCCCATGGGTAGGTGAATGTGGTATTTTCCTAATCCTTTGGGAGAATCTGGATTTGATTGTATCCACTATACCCATCCAAGAAAGAAAAGTATTTCTTCCCTGGTAGAGAGTCAAGAACCTGGTCAATGAACAGAAGAGGAAAATGGTCCTTTTTAGTGGCATTGTTAAGCTCTCTGTAATCCACACACACTCTCCACTTGCCACCTTTCTTAGGAACTATAACTAGTGGGGAAACCCACTGGCTATCTGATATGGGATATATGAAGCCAACTTTAAGGAGTTTTTAGAATTTGGCTTTAACTATCTCACAGAGGGCAGGGTTGACACTTCTTTAAAATTGCCTTACTGGGGGTTTATCTTCCTTTAGAAAAATCCTATGAGTGCATAACTTTGGGTCCAAACCTTTCATATCAGCATAATCCTAGGAAAAAGCTATAATGTGGTTCTTTAGTAACTTGGTCAACGATGTTTGTTGTTGAGGAGTAAGTTTACTATTAATGTTCAAGCAGCGGTCAGGGGAAAATTCCAGTTTCTTAGTGAGCTCGACCATAGATGCATCTGTCAATGAGGGCACTTGGATCTCATAGGGAATAATTTCGTGATAGATTTGATTGGATGCAGGGGAAGATAATTGGTAATCAGAGTACAATGACTGCAGGGAGTGGTTTTGGAAGGAACTATCCAAAGGGTCTAAGTTTGATCCATACTGGTTATGCATGATGTTGGTGATTACTTTATCTTCCTCCTAAAGCTGCGGGAAGGGATCCCTTTATAGCATCATTAATTGGGAGACTGAATTAATAAATTCAGCTTCCTCTCCTACATCTGGCCATATGGGAGAGGCTAATTCCATTTGAGGTTGAGCAGGAGGATACAAGGCCAAGGTTTTGGTGTGTTGACCATCAGAAATGGTGATATTTCCTGACCGAGAACCGATATAGGAATCAACGGTAGCCAACCAAGGATGTCCCAAAATAATTAGATAGCCTCCTAGGGTAGCTTTTGGCGAGAGGATCATGAAGTCTGTAGGGTAGGACTAAGACTCAAGGTTAACCACAATGTCCTCCACCACTCCATCAGGTTTTACAGTCAAACTATCTGCGAGCTACAAGATAGTAGGTGTATTTCAGAGGTTGGTGATACCAAGGCATTGCATGATGACTTTGGTCATGATATTAATGGCGGCTCTAATATCAATCAAGGCATTTTTGATAGCAGTCCCATTAATAATGACCCCGACAATAGGGCTACCAGCGTCAGAATATTTTGGGATGGTAAGCTTCCCTAACATGATGCCCACCAGTTTGCCCAGGACATGGACAGTCTGGGGATCCTTCTTCTTGCGACCATGCTTTTTAAAGAAAGCTTCCTTTATATCTTTTCCATAGGTGGGAACATATTTGATTTCCTAGAAAAGGGGAATTTGGACCCTGACATTCTTTAGTTGGTCAATGATATTGAAAGCTGCTTCGTCAGTGGTTTTCAGATTGCTATGCTGCAACCTTTGCGGAAAAGGGGGAATAGTATGTTGATTGGTTTTAGCTGGTGGTGGAGGGGCTACTAGAGTATATAGATTGTCAAGTTGATTGGGATCCTCATAAGGCATTTTAGTGATTATAGGAGGCTCAGGTGCAGGCAGAGTGGTACCAGACCGTAAGTGAATATCATCAAGGTTGATTGCATAAGAAGGATATTGCATGGGATATTGCGATGGGTCTGTAGCATACACTTTTTTTGAGGCAAAGGAGGTCTATTGTTGGAGTTTGGTTGTGGCTATGTAGGTAATTGAGTAGGCTTAGGAGGCGGTTAGTGGCTGCATGAGGTGGCAAAAGAGCTTGCTATTGTGGAGGCTGCATAGGTGGGGGAAAAAATCCTTGTGGTTGATTTGGCCATTGCTGGCCACCTCACCACTGCGATTTTAGCTACCAATTACCCCGTGGTGACTGCCACGCCCCTTGTGGTTATTGCCAACCTCCTTGAGGGTTTGGCCACTGTGGGTTGGGGTAAATCTACCACTGATTCTAGGAATTGTTCCGGGGAGGATTTTGATAATTCATGGGGGTTGCCATTGATTACTATAAAAGGGCCACTAAATGAAAGAAGTTCCTGAGGCATACCTTGTCTCTGCACCCATGGTCATCACTGAGCAATGAAGAACAACTACTCATCCTCTGGTTCAATTAGTTTGTAATAAGTCAGCATTTGTGTAGTCTCCATGTTAGCAACCAGTTTGCATCTGCAGTCTCTCTTCTTTTGTCTACAATGTGGACAGAATTTTGCTAGCATGGCCTCTGCTTCCTCATGTTTCTTCTTAACCTGCATGGTGTCTAGCTATGTGGCCATGTTGTTAATGATATATTGCTTGAAATCGGACAAGAGATTGGTTATCTCCGTCCGTGAAGCACCAACACCATTGGACTTTCCCAGGGTGGACCTATATCCCCTTCATTTCTTAATAGCATCTCTAGAGTACTTAAGGAAGATCTTTTGGATATCATCCCATGATGCCTGGGTGATATCTCCTCCAGCCATCAGGTCCAGTGCCTCTATGCATCTATCATGAATGCCTTGCAGAAAGAGCAGCCTCTAAGATTCTTCATTAAGCTCATGCTGGGTATTCTTCTGCAAACTGAACATGAACCTTGAGACATAATCCTCAAGACTCTCATCCTCCTTCTGTGACATCTTAAAGATGTCATCCCCTCACATATCATTTCCTCGACAGTACTCCTTGTATTTCAGCAAGAAAGCATCCTTCATTTCATCCCAATTATGGACAACATCTTGTCCTAAGCCCATTAACCATCGCAATGCAGACTCTTTAAGTGTTGCAGGAAAAGCTTAAGTCTATGGGCATTAGTGGTGTAGTCATAGCTCCTACAAAGGACATCAAACTCAAAGAGAAAGGTATCCGGGTCCTCTATGACAAGGCCGTAAAATTTTGGAAGAGCAGAAGAGGGAATATTCTTAAGGTTGTTATTATCATGTTGATTGGAGATGGGAAAAGGAAATGTAGTAGGATTGGTCATCCTTCGTGGCTGTTGAGGTGGATTTTGAGGTTGGTAGATGACTAACTACCAAGGATTTTTTTCTCTAGAATTCTGGAGTTCTAGGTTGGCAAAGGCCTCAACAAATAGATTGGCTTCTAGTTGTTACTGGGAGAACCCACGACAGTCACCCTCGGAAGATAAGGATGATGAAGGGGCTTCAGGAAGCTCAACAATAGCTTCAATGAACTGGCTTTCTTCTTCAAATAGGTTACTGGGTTGATTTGACAAGTACCTTCCTCGGGCGTCTCTTCGTCTATTATGCATGCAGATAGTATGGAATGATGTGAATAGTGGTTTGTTCTTTTCAAGATGAGGCTTAATCTACTTAAAGAAGGAAATGAAATCATGAAAGCAAATCCTAGGAATGGTTGAATAAGAACCAGGCTTGACACTGTCCCCAACAGTGGCGCCAAAAATGATCACTTGTTATAAAGGCTCAAAAACTAGGCATAATCCTTTAACTTAGGGATTGGACATCCAACTAAGCACTTCATCCTCTTTTTTTAAGAAACTCATTTAATATGTCAAACCCAGGGACGTGTTACTTGAAACAGGCCAGAAAAATATATGCACCAAGCACTTTCTCAACCAATCATTCTATAATTACTGCAGGAAACAAATGCTGGAAAGAAACTAATCTATGGCTGCAGGAAGTAAATGCTTTCAAAGGGAAACTATACTATTGCTGCATGAAATGAATACTCGAAGGAAAGCTAAACTATTTCTATGAAAGTAAATGTTTAAAACTAAATGATGGAAGTGAATGTTGCTAGCAGAATGGAAGAGTGCACAAACTAACTATAATGCCTTAGTTACTCTACTGCTCGGCCGCAGGAAGCGATAGCTATCCTGTGGCTTTGGTTTGAGGAGTTGTTCAGCATAGGAATTGAAATGATGGAAATGCAGGAAAGTGAACTAAACTAAAATGAATCTAACTATGGATTCCTCACCAAGTGCCCCCCCCTTGGGTGAGTACCCAGAACACTCAATTACATAGAACTAATCTCAATACTTCATTTTCTCATTAAAATGAATAACCGAGTATAGAGATTCTCATCAATAGTAAAATAACATAATTGAACTATATTACAACTATAATAATAATGCCCTCCCTCTCACGCAGGAGCGGGGCTTTATTTAAAGGAAAACATCTAACTGCTAAACTCAACACGCCCTAAGAAAAGGTGGAGCTTTTATTACAACCAACTAACAGAAAGGAAAGCTATAAGAAAGCAGGAAATGGAATCAAGCCAGAAAAGAGGAAAGAAGTTCTTAGACAATAGATCTAACTTCCCACTCTCTCCTAGATTTCATCAGGAAACTTATTATGTTTGCCAAGTCTTCGTTCAACCATCTCCACCTGGATTAACTAGAAACCTTCCACTACTGCTAGGCTGATGTTCCATTCATGTGCGTCTACTGCAGGACTGAGTAAAGCGTCCAACACATAGATGTGCCCACCTGAACAAGACAATGATTACTACTTCGATGCACTGCATTTAAACTATTAGGATAAAAGCACTCATGGAAAATAATCATTAAAGTACATATGCATTATCTATCGCTCAATCATTCAATTCATTCATAAAACATGATCATGATTCCATAGTAATAAATAGAGAATATTCATCTAGATAAAGCATATTAAGTAAGCATATGTCCATAGCATAGGTTCAGTGGTTGACTACCACATATTAATAGTTTTAAAGCATAAAGTATTAGAGTAAATAAAAGAAAACATGGCAAAAGACCTATCAAAAGTTCTCCTAGGGTATCTAAAGTATGCCATTAAAATGGCCTATCAACCAACATCAAAACCAGTAGTCCTGCTTCATCCCTATCATATTTGAGCCATAGATTACAGATCCCTGTGAGTGGTCCTTGTCTTAAAGTTGAAGACCAATTTCAAAAGCCCATCTTAATATGTTTTTTCTTTGTTTCTACCTTCATTTCTATAATTCAAGTGCAGTTAGACAACTAGAAATAATGTTGGTAATATTGTAAACATCTTATATCATCACAAAAGAGGAAAACACCAGCTTACACATCATTAAGTAAAAATTACATGTTAGCAATTTTCAGTATGTAAATTTGTGTGCATGAATAACAAATGACCCCAACAGGCATGAACACCAAGTTCATTTAGATATGCTTGTGAACAGAACATATAAAGATCGGACAGAGATGAGACTAAGCTACAACCCCAATAAGAGTGTACAGAGAGTTACAATGCCAAGATTGATATATATAGCTTCAGTACAATAATGAATGAAAAATTCAATGAATGCACCCAATGTAGTGAAAAAATCAATGAATGCACCCAATGTAGATCATTTATGTCCTTGATCTTATGCTACTCCAATCCCACATTGTCAGTGTATTAGGCCTTAATGCCTAGAAACTACAACAAAAGGTGCAGAGACCATTCGAGCATACAACGACCTATCAGATGTGTCCCTATTAAACTTCAATGTATTTCATTCTTAATTGTGATTTTTCCATTACAATTCCATCTGGGTGTGACTCCGTTTCAATTTAGCTTGTTGGGGTTTTCAATGTGAACTCATGTGACATTATGTGTTGCCCACTTGTTGTGCCTTATTTGCTTAGTGGGTATTTTCTATTTAGACACTTGTGCATGTCGAAATCATTTATGGCAATATGTCGATGTATAGTTATATATATGTATAATATAGCTATATTACATAGAATTATTAATAAGAACTTATTACATAGCTATATATATGTATATGTGCATATATAAGTACCATATATATACACATATATATGTATATAATTAAGTTATTATTAATCGTGATGATTATGAACACCAATATGTAGTCTTGTTGTTTATGTGCTTATTTGATCTTAGCAGATATATCAGATGTAAAGTAGTGAGTATATATATGGTGGGGTTATGATCTCCTTCATAAGTATCTATTGTTAATGGTTGGCTTATGATCTTGTTCATGAACACATGTATATATGATGCCAAACACTAAGTAGTTGTTGGGAGCAATTTACATAAATTGTACTAGCTGGAGTAGTATGGTATAAAATCTATATCTGCTCCATTTATGATCACATGGTATGCCAAAATCACTATTGACCAATATTAGTTTGACTAATTTCCTAATGCAACAATGCTAACAAATTCAACAACTATAGACAATAACTAGCTAGGAATACATATACAAACAAAAGTATCAATAAGTACACACGATAGACATAGTACATGGAACAAAATCGCGTTGTTGCATTTATTTTCTTGTCTTGACCTCTTGCTGCCTATGAGTGACAATTTTGTATCTCAAACCTTTGATGTTGTACACATTTCAGGTCATTAACGGATCATCCCAATAATATAAACATTCAAGGATGCATATCTAGGAAGACCATGACTGCTCATATTCTTGCAGTTGTTCTTGTTGTCCTTGGTGTAGCCAAAGTAGTGTTTGCACAAGACGGTAGGTGACAAACGCGTAAGGAAAGAAGTGATGGAATTGGTTTTTATAAATGCAATATTCATTCGAATGAGGAGGATTGTCACGACCAAATTTGCATGAGTACAAGAGCTTTCTTTTGACTAGCCAATCTTCTAAGGCATAAAGGAAGCCTTATAGATATGATAAACATAACGTTAGAAGAAAAACTAGTGATGTTCCTCCTCACCTTTGACCACAATCTGAGGAATCGTAAGATTTCCCATAACTTTGGCCACTTCGGAGAGATACCAAGCCGATACTTCCAAAAGGTCTTGACGGTTGTCTTAGCACTCCATGCAGATTATTTTTACCACTGGTCCAATCACTCCTCCTGAAATTAGTGGAAAGGATCATTTCGATTCATACTTCAAGGTAAATCCCATAGCGCTACAAATTTCTTTGCCTAAGTTTTAATCCTATTATTGGGTGTTCCTTGACTATAGTTTTTCTTTCTATAGGATTGTGTTGGATAAATTGATGGAATCCATATACCAGTCATTGTTGATGTCGACTTACAAGGTAAATATCGTGATAGAAAGGGGAACTTGTCACAAAATGTTATGGCTATCTCTTCATTTGATTATAACTTTCAATACATTCTTGCTGGTTGGGAAGGGTCTGTTGTAGATAGATGTGTTCTAGCTTCAACTCTTAGTAGAGAAGATCCTCTTGTAGTTCCCTCTAGTATGCCATTTTACATTGCATGTTGAATGAAGAAAATGATAAATGTTTCATGGTTTAACAATAAAATTTTTTTTTTCTAGGAAAGTATTATTTAGTCGATGTTGGATATCCAAATGTACCAATATTTCTAGCTCCTTATCAGTGTACACATTACCACCTGAAGGAATTTTCAAGAGCAAACCCTATAAACATCCCACAAGAGGTGTTTAACCACGGACACTCCTCGCATAGAAATGCAATAGTGTACATTTGGCATTTTGAAGTAGTGTTTTCCTATGCTAAGGCATGAAACGTCTTATCCAATCATGACAGAAGCACGTATTATTTTGGCATGCTACATACTGCACAACTTCATTACTATAGACGATGACATTCCATCCGAAGTGGCTATTGAAGAGGACAATGATCATGATGGGATAAATGTACCAATGCTTGAGACATGTGGGTTGAGTCAGCATGATATGGATGATTGGGGGAAGTTTTGAGATGATATAGCAAGTAGGATGTGGGAAGATTACAAACATAGACAATAGTTGCAGTTTTATGGGGCCTTTTTTTCTTCTTTAATGTGCTTTAATGCAAATACATTGATATGCATGATGGCTTCATTGACCTTTTGTTTGTCTCTTAATTCCTAGTTAGTTATTGTCTAATGCCTCTTGAATTTGTAAGCCATGTTGCATTAGGAAACATAAGTGGAATACACCAAGGATTCCCACATGATGAAGATCAATCATATTGTTGTAATGTTGATGCTCAAATCATGTGTTCTGATAGTTCACATAAAGAAAATTCTTTGAAACAAATGAAGCTTGTAGTCCATTTTTCTGGTGATACTCCTTAGTGTATTCCATGTATATTTCCTATTGCAACAGGGCTATTATGATGATGCATACCATTATTGTGTTCCATTTATATTTTCATATATTTTTCTGATGATACTCCTTATGCTATCTTCTCATTGATGTTGGGTTACATCCTCCTTTCTTACTGTTCTTTAACATTCATCTATATCTTTACTCCTCTGATCTGTATCTCATATGATAATTGAATGTATATTACAATGGTTATCTTTATAGATGCTTCATCCTCATTGTATGTATATTGTTATGGTTATATTTTGTCTTTAATGTACCAATCGGTCCCCATTTAGTCTAACTTAGAAATGCATATAATGTACAAAAGACAAGGTATGTCATTCGTTGCCAAAACTTTATTTGAAAATTCAAGTGTATGATTTGTTTCTACAATGACATCATATCTTTATTTTGTTTATTCCAACTGGAAATTCAAGTGCATGATTTGTAACTCTAATTTTTCTTTGATTTTGATCTCTGCTAAAATGTGTGTATCTTGTTTCACACTTGTTTTTTGAGATTCTTGATCTATTTGTGAGCATGACACTGTCTTTAAATATTTTTGCACGTTTGATATATATGTAATTTGAATCCTCATTCTCAATGAATGCCTTGATATGCTCCAGTATATATACTCTACTATATATGCTCATTATATATGCTCTAGTACATATGCCCAGTATATATGCTCTACTACAAAGAGAAACCTATGTACTAGAGCATATATACTACAAACCCAACACAACATACGAGGAAACCCACAATTGTTTGAACACAACACAACAACAGAGTAAATTCACAACCTATTCTTCATTGCCCAAGCAAATATTGGGGAAAATGATGCGAATTTCCTAATAAACTTGTTTGCATGCGGACCCGAAATGGTTTCAAAATGGGGATTGAGAAAATGACAATTTGGCCATATATACTACAACATATGTATATTGGAGGATATATAGTGACCATATATACTACAACATATGTATATTGGAGGATATATAGTGACCACATATACTACAACATATTTACTAGAACATATATACAGGGCAAATATGTTGATCAAATTGTTTGCACGGGGACCCAACATGGTTTCAAAATGGGGGTTGAAAAAATTAGAATTTGGAGATGTAATCCCAATTCCACCCTTTCAAGTGGAAGATGTATAGGCTCATTTTGGGTAAAGGCATAGATGTATACAATTCATTAAAATTTATTGTGGTGTTGGCCAACCATTATGAACAACTCACTATTTATATGCTCAACATATACATAACAAGACTATATGTTGTTGATCATAAGCAACATGATTAATAATAATGATTGGTTAATATGTATATTACACTCAGGAAGGAGACATTATCACATCCATAAATACAGAGCATGTATAGTGGAGGATATATAGCGACCATATAGACTACAACATATGTATACTAGAGGATATATAGTGACCATATATACTAGAACATATGTATAGTGGAGGATATATAGTGACCATATATACTACAACATATGTATACTGGAGGATTTATATGGTGACCATATATGCTACAACATATGTGCTAGAACATACATACAGAGAAAATATGTTTAAAAATATATGCTCAACATATATATGTTGAGTATAGATTTTGAGAACTACATATTGTTGATCATAATCAACATGATTAATAATAATGATTGGTTTATATTTACTTTACTCTCAGCAAGGAGACATTATCACATCTATATATACAAAGCATGTATAATGGAGAATATATAGTGACCATATATACAACACCATATGTACTAGAACATATATACAAAGCATATATAGTAGAACTGTATGAACATACCTATATACTAGAGCATATATATAGTAGAACATAACTCTATGAGAAAATATATACTAAAGCATATATATAAAATAACTATTTTACTTCAAATTTGAAAAGATTATGGCATAAATCTTGCTTTGCCCAAGTTTGACAATGGAAAATCTTGCTCAACAACACACAAGCTGGAGGACATAAATCTTCCGTACATGCACACTTAGCTACATGCAAATGAGGATGGATAATAAAGACATTTAATATATATTGCTGGATAGTGTGCATAAATGCAATATTTTGGATTATATGCCACTATAAATTATGAGTGTTTCTTTAATATCCATCCTCATTTGCATGTAGCTAATAATTGCAATTAACAGGTGGTGTAGGTGATGTCCTTCACACAACTCATGATGAGCAAGGAGGATGAGGTTCAAGTAAGCCAGGCAACTTCTTCCTCCAAGAAGGTTATGTGGACAAGAGAAATGGAACGAAAGTTCCTAGACTTTCTCCATGAGCAAGTTCAGCTAGGAAGGAAAGGCGAAGGGGGCTTCAAAAAATAATCCTGGACCACCATTGACAGGAGGTTCAATGTTGCGATGAGCCTCAATCTGTCAAAGGAAAATTTCAAAAACAAGTTGAAAGGATGGAAGCAAGGTTTTAGAGTTATGAGAGAGTTGAGGAGTATGAGTGGGTTTTCATTGAATGAGAGCACTCAATGTATGGATGTTGATGAGAGGGTGTGGGATGAGCTTTTGAAGGTAACATGCTCTTTTGAATATGTTGATCTAAGAAATATTTCCTTCTTATTAAGTTAGTGATACAAGACAAAGATCTAATTCATTCATTATGGAAACATGCAGAGAAAAGAATTCAAAAATACCAAAGTGTATAAGAGACAACCCTTCCAGTACTACAATGATCTAGCCTTCATTGTGGGTAATGACATAGCTGAAGGTATTGCAGCTACTACTGCACAAGAGACATAAGAAGGGCACAATATGGATGAGGGCTCGACTTGGATTGTGATGATGAAATCCCTATCGGTATACCTCTTGAGACTACAACTAATTTGGACGATGAATTATATCATTCCAATCAATCTAGTGCAAGTGGTAGGCCAAATCCTTCAACATCGTCATCAAGGAGGGAAAAGAGGAAGAAGGCAAGCATGGCTGGTTCGTTGGATGTGATTTGTGAAACTATAAAAAAATTGCAAGAGGACCTCAGTTTGCCTCATGTTATCAAAGTGGATAAATTTGATTCAGATGTTGTCTTAGATAGTGTGTATGAGGCCCTCAAATCCATCCCTAATTTGAGTCGAGGCACTATGCTAAAGGCATATGACACCTTCATGGTTGAAATGGAAAGAGCCAAAGGGTTCTTGAGAATGAATGAAGAGGAGAGAGTGGAGTACATTGTAATGAAGTTTGGAGAACTCTAGTTTCTTTTGTTTTATTTTAAAGCTTGTTACTTAAACATTGGCAAGGATAGCCAAGATACTTTTTAAGTTGGCAAGGTTAGCCAAGATACTTGTTTTATCAGCAACATATAGTTGATATCGGTGTGACATTGTTTTCTTTGTTGAAACTGAAATCATGTGTTTTGAGTGTTCACGTATGGATGCTCTCTATGGCTTCTCTTTGCCCAAATCAACATTGCTCTTGTACATATGGCTGCTCTACTATATATTTATTCTCTCTTCTGAAGTCACCAATCAGGATTAACTCACTACTCTAGCATGTACAACTTTTGTAGATCACTCGAACACCTACATTTTTGCTCGACATCATAATACATGCAACCTTGATGATATTGTTTTTACTGTTATTTCATGCATTATAGATTGCATTCATGATTTACTTAAAAATGGATATAGTTGTGATTCTTGCTTGTACATTTTTTGTAGATTTCTTTGACACCTACATTTTTTTCTTGGCATCATATTACTAATAGTCAAAGCATGTGTTGTAATGGAAAAACATGTAATATATCTATACCTGATGATTGTATATTGGTTTTGATTGGCATTATTTTGTTCCATTTTATATGTTTATACCTCTTGTCTTGGTTAGCCCTATTGCATTAGAAAATATAAATGAAATAGACCAAGGAGTAACACATGATGAAGATCAATTATAGTGATTAATTATGTTCTATTGCAAAGTATAGAACTGTACCTTTTGAATTCTTCAAAACTATTCCAATAGTACTCATATGGCTACTCTACCCAAATTTTGTGTTTTTCATACTAGTTTTTACTGTTATTTCAATTAGTATAGATCAGAACTGTTCTGATAATAAGAAATATAGGTAATTTATAATTTTTTTCTCCATATATAGAGTGAATGTAGTTTTTGATATTACTATACTAGTTCAGAAACAATTTTTGTGTATTTCATATAGAGGCTTAACTTTTTGTAGCAATTCACAAAAACTACAAGCTGGAGTAGTTTTTGAGAATAGTACTCCATCTTGTACAGATTTTGTACATTGCTCCAACACCTACTTTTTTTCTTGGCATCATATATACATGTGCTCACAAAGAATTCAAAATGGACAGTTATGAGAGTACACATATGTTGTTCATGATTTCAACTTGCAGTCCATATTTCTGATGACTACACATATTTATGATGTTACTCCTTGGTGTATTATATTTATTATGGGAACTTTGTTGGCCGATATGTTATGACCATGATACAAGAAGCTTCAGTTGGATATTGGCTTGTGTATATTTTTACTTAACGATGTGTTTTCACACCACCATTTTGTTCTTGGATTTTGTTCTTCCTCATCTTCTATCTCTTGGTATAGATGTTACATTGTATTTTAACGGTTTATAGCAGACATTGCACTACTCCATTTGGATCTTCCTTATGCACTACTCCATTTACACTAAGTTGTTTTTTAATGATCCATATTTGCTTTTTAATGCCATTCTGAAGGCTGTCAATTTGGAATGTTCGTGTCCCTATAGTTAATGTCATTTGATTTATTTTTCATGAAGCCAATCATTTCTTTGAAAGAATAAATGTGAAACTAGGTCATTAATCTCAAAGAATTATGAACTTGGACATAAGATCTGGTAGTGGTTGGTGAACTAAGGACATGGTTGTAAAATGAATGAAAATGATGTTTGGTATATCCTAATTGGTAGCAGTACATGAACCAAGTATTAAACTTTTTTTTTGTTAAAGCCTCCTAACCTGCAACTAATGATCCAAAGGTAAGGATTATCTAGGTCATCAATTTAGGGCGATGTTTAAAAGCTTTAAGCCAACAAAACCTCCTCCCAATTTTCAAGAAAAGAACAACAAAGACAAGGATTTTGTTGACAGAAAGATTCAACTGCAAGTTGAGTCCAGAAAGTGAAAGCATTAAAACCTTAGTTGTTAGAGGACTTTGCGAGAGCAGACAAAGATACTATGGTGACTTTTGGATTAACTGTAGGGATTGTAGATCAAATTGAGGGCAGAATCAATGTGCTATAAATATAAGTTTTCTTTATCCAGTTAAGGCTAGATCATTCCCCATTAAAATTGGTTGTGTGCATCCCTTGGTCTCAAATGTTCTTAGGTGTCAATCTTTAGTTCGTTTGAAATTTTCCTCGTACGTTTGTAAAATCTGTAGAAGGTGCTTGTATACAAAAATCCTCTCCATGATCTAAATGTCTACATAGTAAGCTGAGAATTTCAAAAGATAGGTACACACTCAAGGGCTTCGTTTTCTAATTCACTATTGCCTTTGATTAGTTGGCTAACATAGAGGTTGTCAAAATTATTCAGTCTTAGTAGATCCTTTCATTATAGCATGCAAGGTTTCTTTAATCAGCAATGGATTGTTAAAGTAGATTTGATTATGTGAAGTTTCTAACATTTTATGAAGCGTATATGAATGAATTTGTAGATATATAATGAGATTCTAAAATGCAGTTATGCTTCTCTATTTTATGTTGATTCACATATTGCTAATGGGCTCAGACTACACATGTGTTTGCACTTGATTTCAAATCTTAATTTTATCACTGATGGATTAAAACACAGATCTTTCAACAATTGATTCTTCCATATTTGAAATATGTTCTTTATTCTTTGTACAAATGTTGTCTTTTTTTAGTTTTTTTCCTGATGAGGTGTCATGACACGAGTGTGTGGGAGATTTGCACGATATTTACTTCTAGGCCCACCTTGTTTTCTTTGCAATATATGTTGGAGATTTCTTTGTTTGGTTAGCAATGAAAACAGTCTATCTCCAAGAGAAATGGGGTCAGCCATTCTGTCACAACCTAATTTTCACTGCCATTTCCAATAACTGTCACACAAATTCAATGATTTTTCTGACATAAGGATTACAAAAAACTTTAGTATACCATGACATAATGGATCATAATGATGCTCATGTAATTTCATGCTTGTTTGGTATCCATGACGTGCCTGTCACTTAGGAGTTCCCCACACAGAATAATTCATCCAGGAAACAAAAGGCATTGCCCATGTTACAATTCATTTGTCAGTCTTAGTTGTCCCTATTGAGAGAGCAATACTCCATTTAAAATCCATTAGTCAGTCTTAGTGTTGCAAATAGAGAGTGGGTCATATAACAAGGTTTCAAAAAGGATAAGGTTTTGCACACATATGTCTTGACTAATATTTGGAATGGCCTAAAAAAGCATAAGTTAACATAGCCATTTTGCAATGTAAATGCCCCAAAACGGAGCAATAAAACCAAAGGAGGGCTATTGGGTTGTTGGAGGACTTAAATTGAAAAATTTGAAGTATAAAATCCAAATTAGTGTCTCCCAAAGATGATACAATTCTACATTGGGCAAGGGCAAACATAAATCTTTCCATCCTATTTTGACCGCATATTGGCACGATAAGTTAATGTTTCTCTTAAATCATGTTTTTCAATTTTTCTCTCTAGTAGGTGATCTATTTCAGACTGGAATCAGATTTTTTTTTATTGGACAGACATGATACATTGTCTAGGACATGGGAAACATATTTATTTATTTTTATTTCTGTACAAGGTTCATGCCTTGATTCTAAGGGTTTACTTCTAA
This sequence comes from Thuja plicata, assembly GCA_018584345.1. Lineage (NCBI taxonomy): Eukaryota > Viridiplantae > Streptophyta > Pinopsida > Cupressales > Cupressaceae > Thuja > Thuja plicata. The sequence goes on from MU226565.1 coordinate 2,830,210, forward strand.
TACTAAGTGTTAGGGTTACAACTATTTTTATTTTTCTATCAACATAAGATCACTATTTCTATAGGTAGGATGGTTGTTAGGGTGGTTTGGATGAAGACCAACCCTTTGCATCTGTTGAAATGTCACATTATCTTAATAAATTGTTAAACTCTAAAGAATGACTTTGTACTCACTCTAATGAATGTCAAATCATGTTTTTGTTTTATTGAAATATTATTTATATTATATAGTGTGAAATTTAAATTGATTATGATGCGATAATTTGGATGCTATGACTATATGATAGCAAAGATGCTATGATAATTTGGATGCTATGACTATATAATATAACAAGGAAGAAGCATGCATGGCAATGAAGATAACAGAGAAAAAATTAGCTGCACAGGAAGTGGCCACAATCAAGAAGCACAGTAGTTGCAGATGATGATGTAGGTAGTACTTGATTCAAGGGAAATCGAAAGCGTGGATCAAAAACCACTATCCTTCCAGGCCCAAAAAAGGGTATAGTAGAGTACAATCCTCTTTCCCGGGAACTCCCAATTGTTTGAAGTGGAGAAGAAGTAATGAGAGGAATTGTAAGGACAATGGAGAAAAGTAACGCCCGCTCCATCCCCCACAAAAAAAATATTAAATAATAAATACATTCATAATAAAAATGAAAATAAAAGTAATAGGCTTGTTGAACCTTCTCATGTTGCAATCTGATTTGAGATGATGTCTACATTAGTATGTTTCTTTTTATTGCAATTATAATTAGTGTGAATGAACTAAATAATCAACTTAACAAAATGATATGTTGGAATGACAGTGCAATATTTATTGAAATAGCATTGACGACTTCACTCAATGTGCCTATGTGTCAATGTGGTGCTGGCCACTGCGTGTTGAAGACCTCACGCACAACAAGCAATCCTGGATGCCAATTTTGGGGTTGCCAAAATAGGAAAAAGGTTGTTAATGGAAATATATTTTATGTTTAAAAATAATGTAACAACTAATCATTTTAGGAAGAACTAATGTCGATTTGGTATTGCAATTGCAGGGAAATAGTGGATGTCAATACTTTCGGTGGGTCGATGAAACCCCATCTACATCTACCCCATCTACATCTACACCTAATGTAGGAAATGAGTGAAACTTGTGCAAGGCTCGAGAGGCAGCTAGTGCCGCCAAGATTGCTTCAATGGCGAGAGTAGAAATAATGTTTTCGTGATGCCTTGTTTGAGTTGTAATTGCACTACTTTGTTGATACCATATGTGTAAATGTGGTTAACAGAGGGCTATTTTGGATACTAGAACTTTTTTAGAATTTTCTTATAGATACATTGGACCTATTTTGGTAAACCCATTTTTTTTTTTATGACTTGATTATGATTTTCTATATAAAATTAAACAAAATTAAAAATTAACTTTATTAAAAAAATTATTACATTTAAAAAAAAAAAAAATTTAAGATTTTCTATATAAAATTAAATAAAATAAAAAATTAATTAATTAATAAAAATAAACTATTAAATTAAAAAATGTTAAAACAATTCAAAAAAAAAATCATACTCAAATTCCAATTCCAGTTTCAAAATGTGGAACCAAACAGAAGAAATGCATATTCTCAACCAAACAATCCAAACTATATTCCAGAAATGAAAAATTAGAATATCAAATCCATAATTTGACCATTTCCGGTATTTGATCAATTTCAACATTTCTTTATCCGCTGTAGAACTGAGGTCATTTCATTCCTTGATGTTTTTGGATTTTGGAGAATTTAGTATGGCGCATGAGGGAAGGGAAGTTGGCATGGTAGTCTCTCTGGAACACTGAGGACAGAATTAATTAAGATATTTTAATGATCATGGTTGGTCAAGCGTATAAACTGTGGTGGCATCCTTTTATACTGGCCTCTTTTTCCCTTGGAATTGCATTGCATTTTGATCATGGAAGTCCCAATTCGGCTCTACAATGAAGAAAGACATGTGTCTTTTCGTAGAGTGATCATGAACCTGAGACTTTAATCAATTTACAAGGAGTTGGGGCTTTTGGCCATGGAAGCAATAAGGATGGTCTTACGGCGGGAATTCTTTCCTCGGTAAACTAGTATCGTGTCAATACAAATATCTCCTCACGTTTTCTGGTGACAGTTCTGGATTAGGGTGGAACAAAGGTTGAGATTCTTCTGTTGATGTGCATTCTTCAAAGAGGAGTTTTTGGTAGGGTGCTATTGACATAGTTGTCTTTGCTGAATTGGAAGTCGATATCTTGTGGCCAGGGGATATCCCTGAGCTTTTACAACTAAGTGTGAAGGCAGCAAAACAACCATTTACTCTGAATTTGGATGTGGCTGCAATCACTTGTCATCATCTCTGGGCTTTCGTGGTACAAGATTTCCTGAGAAATAGGGTAGGATTTGATATGGGCTTTCGTGGTACAAGATTTCCTGATAAATATGGTAGGATTTGATATGGAAAGGAACTTCGAAAGGTTGGACTGGTTTGTGGATGGGGTTTCTTCGAATGACTTACAGGGAGCCGTGATGGGAGGTTGTGCGCACCTTCTTGGACATTTTACTCAACACTGGTTTGGAGCGACTTCTACTGATGTGCATTGGTTGGGGCTCCCGAGTTTGGTTGGTTTGGGAAGTCTACCATTTTTTAGCTTGTCTAATACTACCCATCTTTGGCAGCTTTTTGCATTGTGATATTGCTATCAGAATTCAACTATGTAGTTTTTTTTGAGTCAAACTCATTGACTCATGTTTCATGAGTAGTGGTTCACAAGAACCCATCTCTCATGAGAATGCATGGACCACTTAGCACTCATTGCATTGCATCTAGGTGATGCTCACAAAAGTGAAGCACCGAGACTTCTCGAGAGGTCACTCATCCCAGTATTACTCCACCTTGACCGCGCTTAACTACAAAGTTTCTTTCATGGTTGTTACCCCTGATTTTTGACTCATACCCTATGTTTTATCATTTCCTAAAATCAGGAGTTCACTGTCTTAAAAGCAAAAATATCTTCTTATCTTACAGTCCGGTTTGCATTTTCTCCTTGTCGGCTGAACTTGAATCTTGAACTTACTTAGTTCAAGGTTCAAGGTTCAATGTCGCCTTGCGGTGTGTCTTTCTTCGCTTTTATGTGAAAATGAGCGGCACAGTTTGCAAAGTCCAATCTCCCGTTGAACTCTGAATCTTGAACTTGCCTTTTTCAAGATTCAAGGTTCAATTGCGGGCTACATCTTGCATGAAGTGTGTAGAGTTTAGGTTTTTGCTGCTCACATAGTCTTTTATAAACACACGAAAAGGAAGTAATGTTTTATTACTTGTTGAACTTAATTTGTGAACTAAGCTATTTCAAAGTTCATAGTTCAACCGAAGCTTGCGTGGTGAAAAGACAGTGGCGACGTGAGTAAAGTGACAACTGGCGGGTGATAATTTTATCCGCGTGTGTTCGGGATATAATCATCATTAGATGTGACACTTATAGGTCATTTCAATCATTTAAGAGATGCAATATTTAATGATTGCATCACGCGAAAACTCTTGTCACATTTAATTAAGAGCCCTCATTATCATTTAATGCAAATCTTACGCATTTTGTGGGAAAATCTGTTATAAAATAAGAGTTCGTGTTGTCATTCTTCTGGTGAAGTTTTCTAGTGAAATTGAATTGGCGGAGAAGCAGAAGGTATACTCTCATCCTGAGAAGCTTAGAGTGTGTGAAATCTCCAAGTTAGTGTTTTTCTCTTCCAGAGTCCCTGTTCGAAATTGAAGCTCTTTGAAAAAGTTTGATATTGAAAGACTTTGTTTTCCTTCTGCAATTTTGGTCTTTTATAAGTCTTTTCCTTAAGAAATATGAAGTCCCCGCTCCCAATTTTTGGGCAAACCTCCCCTCTGGTTAGTTCACTTCCCGAGTGTGATGACACAATGATAAAAGCGGGTGGCTTAGAAGAGATTCACAGTAAAATCGAAAGCCCTGTTTCTGGTTCTATAATAGAAAAGGTGGTGTTAAGTGGTTTAGCTGATGCAGTAGCATTTCCCCTTGTGACCCCCTGTCTTGAGTTAGTAATGGAGTGTGTTAAAAGATATGATAGGGAAGAAAGGTGTATAAGAAGATTGATGGAAGCCCTTTGATTTTCATAAACCGAGATGTCATCCCCACAACAATGGGTATTCCTGAAAAGGATCCTTATGAAGGATGGACCATTGCTTCCTCCTACTCTATCTTCTCAACGAAGAAACAGATTTATAGAAAATGAAATTGCCAAACAATGGTTGTTGGAGGCAAAAAGGGGAGGGTCAAGGCTGCCAAAACCCCTTACAATAGATCATTTCAAGCCCGAAGTTGCAGAATTAGTGATCTTGTTGAATAGAGTCAAAGGTAATAGCCACACTTATTACTGGCAGGACAGGATGTATTTCTTTATCCAGATAACTTTGGGTGGGGAGAAGTTCATCGATTGGACAGATTGTATTGCTGAAGAATTGCATCATCAGTTGGCGAATTACTCAGAAAAGTCCAGTGGTTTCTATATGTCTTCTTATCTGTTCTATGCATTAGCTTGTACTAGAAAGTGGGATGGTTTATATCATGAATTACCTTTTCCCAATATGAAGGTATATGACTATTATCCTCATTTGCAGAAGGAATTCCATATTGACAATTTTATGAAAGTAAATGGTGTTTTTCTGGGAAGGTTGATTTTTGAACTGCAAGGGAACATTGAGCAGAGAATGTCAGAGGAGGCTAAGAAGTTTGTCAATGTCTTTGGAAGTTTCTTCATACAATTCAGAAGGTTTACTTACATTATAGTTGGTGGATTTGAGGGAGAGTCATTCAAACTGCCTAGATATGCTCTGGATTTGCACGTTATAATTGAAGTTGGGCGCTAGTTAGCCCATGTATACAAAGACCTCAAAGACAGAAAGGGAAGAGCCAAATCTAGTTTTCCTGTAGAACTAGGTTTTTATTGCTTTAAGAATTCCTCTGATGCTCTTAACTTAGAGCAAGAATTGAGAAAATTAAGATTGAAAACCTTCAAGGCTAGGAGAGATTTTGACATTAGGGCGTATGTTGCGCGGCATTTTAGTTTACCTTCTGAATTTCACCATGTCCCTGAAATGGAAGATTTATGGAAAATTGAGCAGATGATTTTGAGGTCAGAAGGAGATTATGGTGTAGATTTATACTTGTCCAAATAGTTAACTTGCAAACAGGTATTGATGCCAATGGAATAGAGGAGGGGGAAGATGAAGATGTAATTGATGAACAGTATAAAGAGAAGGTTCAAGGGTTGCCACTTCCTAAAATTGACTAGAACATAGAGGAAAGGGAGAGTATCCACATTAAGACTCTCGGTGTTATAAAAAGAACCAAGAGATGGATTGCCAGTAAAAGGTCATCTCCTCATAGAAGGCACAATACTAGAGGATAAACTCTTAAATCTCATGTTGAAAAAGTTATCCCATGTTCTAATGAGAATGTTTCTGTTGCAGGTCCATCTAAATCTAAAAATACAAAAGTTGCTAAGTCTAAAGTTAAAAAGTAGAGGTCTCCTCATCCTGTTCCACCCATGAGGACTTCCAAAAGAAAGGCTCTCAAAGAAGAAATCAAGCCAGTCGGAGAAAAGGAAGTGATCAATCTCGAGGAGATGGATACCATGATGACGGATAAGAACACACAAGGCTCTGTATCAAAAGAAGTTGTTTCTGAAGGAGATAATCAGCAAGAGGTCAAAGATTTTATGATTTCTATGCCCACCAACCCAACACGGGCAATGAAAAACTCCCAACAGTCACTAGTTCCCACTTTGAAATGGTTAGAAACATCCATCAGCAGAAAGAGGAATGTCCTACCAATAACACTACTTGGTGAAGACATGGTAAGCAAATGTCTGGGTTCCTCAGAGAAACCAAAAAGGATCAGGATAGAATCCAGGGTGGACATTGATGAAAAAATAGGGCATTGGTATGCCGAACGAGCAGTTCCCAAGAATTATAAGGAACTCTCTGAAGCTACTGTGAATGACTTCACAGTTGAAAAAATAGATCTTGGATATGCGAGCAGAGTGGCTGATGTGAAACACTTGGAGAAGTCTAAAAAAAAAATCATACACAGGTCTTTTAAAGATGAAAAGGATAAGAATGAGATGAAGGCAACAATCAAAAAGATGGCTGAATTCAATATTCAAGAAGTTTGGGACCCTAACCCTCTCCCATTAACTATAGCTTCACAGTCATTTGACCCACATTCACCAAAGGTTAGGAAAACCCTAGATCAAATTCAAAAGAATAAACTGATTGCGGATGCCTACACTAAATGGATGCAAGCCATGATACAAAAGGAGGGCAATTATATCAATCAGCTGATTAAGACTCGCGGAGTTGTTAGTTCAATTGTTGTAGAGATTCTGGTGGAATTAGTAGAGTGAGAAAAGGAGAATAAAAAATGGCTAAAAGTAAAAAATCAACTCTATGAAATAGAGAAATATGGGGTAAGTAAATTTCTAATTGAGAAGCCTGTTCCAGAATTGGATGAAGATGCTCTCTATGTCTCCATCAAGAGTATCAAATGGAGAAATTCCATTATTAAATCCGGTCATGATAAGACCACTTACTTGTTGAGTGAATCAAAAGGGTTGATGGACACTATGCAAAAAGATCTCAAGTGTTTGAACACCTCACTCATAAAAGAGGATACTCAAAGTGTCAAAGGAGCAGAGGAATTGTTGTTGGAATTTGAGCATGAAATAGCTGCCATCAGAGATACTAAAGATATTACTCCAGATGACTTCACAGCCCTTGCCAATATGGAAGCGATGCTAGTGGTATGCACCGATCACCTCGAGACACATATATAAAAAATCACCCAGGTCCACAAAGATAAGAAGTTCTTGAAGCAGAGGGTAATTCACATTAGCCAGCCACATCAAGCCACGATCAACAGCATTGCAAAGGCACACGAAGAATGGAGGAGCTCCCGCGTTACTGATTCCTCACAGGACCAATCAAAGGGATCCAACATATCCACCACTCCTTGATCATGCTTCACAGATCACGGAGTAGTGGTATTTTTTGTTAGTTTATATTTTCTTTGAATTTGGGCGGTTTTTTTAAAAGCAGTTATATACCGAATCCTGTAGAGTGTATCTCGGGATGTCGGTTCCTATTTTCTAAGACTGATGGCTATTTATAGCTAGATAATTTGTATTCAAATAATGGTAATTTTGGTTAAGTTAGGACAAAGAATTAATATTTATAGTATCTTTCAGTTAGTTTGTTAATCGAGAAGGAAACTTGGAAGTATATTTTTTGATATGAATGGAACAAAAATTTATGTTGCGTGAATCTATTGGTTTATATTAGCATATTGATCTCTGTTGGGATATTTCTTGAGTATCGAAAATTTGTTTTCAAGTGGATTTTTCTATAGCTTGTTTTAGCATAGTTTTATTTTTAGTAAGTGAGTTTTGAGATTGAAGTCTGTGAGCTTCATTTAGTGTTGAAATATTTGTCTTTCATTCAGTTTTCATAACATGTTGATGTATGGAATGCTGTAAAAACCTTATTTGCTTTCTGGTTAAAAGTGTATGTGTTTGCAAAAGCAATGTATGATTGTCAAGATTCATTGAAGATCAAATAGGGAGCTGTACCTTAATTCAGAGAATTATAAATTTATATATTATAATTCAATTGTTAGCTTGATATTGTTGTTTTTCATGGGCTTAGAGCAAGTGATTGATAAATTATAGAAAGACAGATCTGTATGCTAATAGATTTCTAGCTACTCTACTGAGGTGTCGATACACAAAGTATCAGTAGTCATTCCCTTTAAATAAAGCAACCATGGTGTTGCCTGCTCTCATAATTCCTAGCCAGGAAGAATTTCCCCTAGTTATTCAGCCTGACTTATACTTTTTATATACCTAGGAAGATATAATCTATGATCTTCATTCGCTGGTCTGGATTGTGAGGAAAATTGGCCAACATTATCAACAAGACCGCTTAGTGTTAGAAGAGGAAGAAAAAATTGGCTAGTGGTTCAGAGGTCTTCCAATTGAAGCTGCCATAGTAGATAGAGGTATGCAAAGACCTTAATTTTCTCAGCAAGACTAGATTCCCGACCTTTTACCAGGTCCCAAACAAGGGAGGGTATCTTTGATATTTTCTTCCAAGAACTTCAAAATCTTCATTTTCCTACCAACTATACTTGAAAGAAGAAGGTTAAAAGTAGACCCTCTTCTCCTAAAAATTCAAGTCCTAACATATCTTCATCCTCTCACCAGTGACAAGCCTTGACTCTTTCTGGAATTCAGGCACCTCCCCTTTAAATGATTTATCCACCCTCAATCATGGCACAACCTTTGGGTAATGTCGTTGGTCCACTTAATTTGGTAGGAAATCAGTCCTTACCTAAAGGAGCTAGAGATCTTTTACCCAATTCTATGGTGATGGAAAGGTTTCTGTCGAAGATCATCTTAATGCATTTAATACAGCCTGTGGAATTTTGGTTGTTCAACATGAAGATGTTTCAGTTAGATTATTTGTTCAAACACTTGTTGAATTAGCAGTCGAATGGTTCTACCGCTTGCCCAATGGTCAAATTACCGATTGGGATATTATGAAAACTTCTTTTGAAGCACATTTTAAAAGTATATCTGATGAACATGATCTTCTTGCCCAGTTGACACAATTAAAGAAAGAGATACATGAGCCCATGAGACAATTTGTAGCAAAGTTCAATAAAATTATTCATAAAATCCCTACTCCAAAAAGACCCACAGCTAAAAACAGAAAAGATTTTTTTATGAATGCCATGCCCCCAGACATTGGTTTTCATTTAAGACAAGCAAGGGTAGTTGATTTAGATGTGGCTCAGGCCACGGCTATTAAACTAGAAGAAGATCTAATCATAGCTGGCAAGTGGAGGAAAGATGTCCAGCAACCAAATTCTCAGAATGCTACTTCCACTGATTCCTTGTTGTAAAGATTAGTGAACGATGTAATTACTATGAAGAGGCAACTCCCCAAGGGAAATGCAAATTTCCCCCAACCAAAGATATTCCTAGAGGAAACCTTGATCAGGCTAGTCCTAGTCACATATATCTAGGAAAGTCACAGAATGAAAAAAGAGCAGTAGAGGTTCCCCCTAAAACAGTAAATATGTGTACCTTTCACCTCACTAATGAGCATGATGGCACGACTTGTCATGATATGGTGAGATCAATGCAAATGCATGTTAATAAAGAATTAGTTGATGATCTGTCTGAACATGTAGAAGTTTCTTTGTTACCTGGCAGCTTTGGAAATTATTTTATGGAATACGAGTCAGACTCTGAAAGAGGAGGCAGTATTCTGGTAACTCTTGAAGATCCCACATATTCGATCATGACCAGAAATCAATGCAATTCTCAAGCTAATGACTCTCCTTCGACTTCTCAATGCTGGGACAAGGATAAAGGTAAGGGTTTTTCCCCAAAGAATTCTTTTTCCAAAGTTTCAAATGCTAAGGAGGCTGAAGTTTTTCAAGACTCTTCACCTAATTCTACTTTTGATATTGTAAATTTCTGTAAAACCTTGAAAATCCAAGTGTCACCAGCAGAATATCTCAGAATGAATCCCAAAGAACTTGATAGGCTTGTCAGTTATGTTAAGTCAAGCCAAAATTCTTCAAGTCATGTAACCAGTGAGACCACACATGTTGTTTTACCTGAAGAAATCCAACCTACCCTGGCTACCCAATCCTTTGTCAATACAAGTCCTTTTGTCTCTCAAAAACTAGAGCCTTTCTATCTTTCTCTGTTTATTCATGGGTTTAAATTGAATAATTGCATTATTGACTCTGGTGCATCTGATAATGTGATGCCTGCTACAGTTGCCAAAGCTTTAGACCTCCCTCTAACAACCACTTTCAGGAGATGTTACTCCATTATTCCAAACAAGTCCCTTTAGTGGGACATATTAAAGATGCTCAGGTAGCTTTAGCTTCTCATCCCAGTAAAAATCACAAGTTAACCATTATGGTAGCCGATATCCCCACCAGTTATGGGATGTTGCTTAGTAGAACCTTTTGTAGAGACCTTGAGGGAGAAATCAAATTGGATTGGTTGTAGGCGACAATCCCTGTCGGTAACCAAAATATTGTTCTAAAACCTGAGGGAAAATCCAAGTATACTATTTTTCCATTAGAAGACCCTAAATCTCAGATCTTGTATCACGAATGTGAATTTGGAAATTATATGATATCATCAGAGGTGAACTCGAAGAAGGTTGATAGTAAGGAATCAGGTTCTTTGTGGTCTTTAGAGTTTGATGGTAGTTGTGCCTCAGTGGGCTCTAGTGTAGGGGTTATTCTGATATCCCCACAAGGAAATATTTGTCCTCACTCTTTTTAGTTGGAGTTTGGTAATACCAATAATACTGTCGAGTATGAAGCACTTCTACTTGGTCCTAAAGAAGCTAAAAAGAAAGGAATAAAAATGATGAAAGCTAAAGGAGATGCATAACTGATAGTGAGACAAGTAAGAGGAAGGTACTTAGTGAAAATGAGAGACTAAAACATTATAGAAACCATGTGGGATGAAATTGAAGGATTTGAGGCCTTTTCTATTGAAGCTATTCCTAGGAACCTTAATAGCAGAACTAATTCTTTAGCAGTCTCAGCGTCATTATAGCTTCCCCATACAAATTTCAAAGAAACAATTTATAAAATTGAGATGGTATATAGACCTAAGGCGTCTGACAATGCAGAACACTAGCAATTTTTCCAAGATGACAAACAGATCGATAAATTCTTGCAAATGATGGAAGTTTTTAGCACTACTTATTTTGAGGGATCTCAGTCAACCTGTGAAGAATTTTTTCTTGATTCGGGTAAGACTGTTGAAGAAGGAATTGTTCAATTGAAGGGAAATTGCATTCCTAAAGGTCTAGTTTCCCTTGAGAATTGTTTGATAGATCTAACACTGTCAGGCAAAAACCTGCATCCCATGAACCTCCTGATGAAGGTGACTCTGAAAAGTTGAATATAGGAGATGAACAAGACCCTAAGTTTGTAAACTTGGGAAAATGTTGTACATCTGATGAGAGGAGAAGATTTGTTGATTTTTTGAAAGAGTATAAGGATGTTTTTGCCTGGTCCTACCAGGACTTGAAGAATTTTAAAGGAGGTGAATTTCAACATCACATCCCTTTAAAGCCAGACACCACACCATTTAAGCAGAAGCTGAGGAGCTATAACCCTAGAGTGTCTGAAATAATAAAGAAAGAATTTGAGAAGATATTGCAAGCTCGGATAATATATCCTATTCATCATTCGACCTGGATAGCCAACATAGTGCCTGTGAGGAAAAAGAATGGCGAGATAAGGATTTGTGTGGATTTCAGAAATATGAACTAGAGTAGTTTAAAAGATAATTATGGGCTTCCTATGATGGATCATATATTGCAAATAGTAGCTGGTGCAAAAATGATGTCCATGTTAGATGGGTTTTCTGGTTACAACCAGATCAAGGTAGCTGATGAGGATCAACATAAAACAACGTTCACCACACCATGGGGTACTTAAGCCTATAGTTGCATGTCATTTGGATTGATTAATGTTGGTGCCACGTTCCAACGAGCAATGGATTCTTCATTCAACCATCTTATTAAAAAAGTGATTGTCATCTACCTAGATGATTTGACAGTATTTTCTAAAAGGTGTAAAAACCACCTGAAAGATTTGAGAGCTGTTTTACAAAGGTATAGGGAGCATGGGATCTCGTTGAATCCTAAAAAAATAATCTTTTGTGTTACAGAAGCGAAGCTGTTAGGTCACATTGTCTCAAAAGATGGAATTAAGATAGATCCTCAGAGAGTAAAAGCTATCCAGCAAATAGGTTTGCCTTCTAACCGGATAGGTGTTAAGTCTTTCTTTGGTCAAACAAACTTTCTTAGGAGGTTCGTTCTAGATTTTGCTGAGACAACTAAACATATGGTGAGTCTCTTAAGTGAAAAGAACCCTTTCAAATGGATTTCAGAAGCTATTCAAGCTTTTGATGATATTAAAAATGCCATAGCATCTGCCCCGATGTTGATCAACCCTGGTTATAAAAAAGATTTCATTATCTACTGTTACTCTTTAGAGCATACACTATTTGGGATATTATTGCAGAAAAATGATAAGGGAGAGGAAGTACCAATTGCTTTCATGAGCATACCCCTGAAAAAGCACAAGCTAAATTATCCTATGGTTGAGAAACAAGCATATGTAGTAGTTAAAGCTGTGAAACATTTCAGATTTTATATCTTGCACTCGCACTCTACCGTGTATGTACCTTCTTCTGCAGTCAAAGATGTTCTGACTCAACAAGATATAGGCATGAACAACAGAGCTACTTGGGTGGCAAGAATCCAAGAGTTTGATTTGAAAATTCGACCGACTAAGTTAGTTTGAGGGCAGGGTTTATGCAAACTAATGGCTCACCATGTACCTGAAGATGATGTTCCTCTCACTCTGTTTTTTGGTTTAAGAGACTCATAGTTTTCAGATGTGGCCTTCTACTTGACATATGGAGACTATCCAGAGCATCTAAGCCCTAAGGAGAAAATAAATCTTTGACTCAAGGCTGCAAAGTATGTTATTGTGGATGATATCCTATACAAGAAAGGAATTGATGGGTCTTTCTTAAGGTGTGTTGACAGAGAACAATAGGAGAAGTTTCTTACAAAGTTTCATAATGAGGCCTGTGGTGGTCATCTCTCATCAACTGTAACTGCTTTCAAAATTTAAAGAAGTTGCTATTACTGGTCGGGGATGTTTGTAGATGCATACAAATGGGTCGTTGGTTGTGAGAATTGTAAGTTATTTAGCGGGAAACCACAATTGGCAGCCCTCCCTCTGAGACCGGTAGTTATTGAAGAGGCCTTCAAATAGTGGGGATTGGATTTCATTGGTTCAATCAATCCTCCTTCGAGTGTCAGACACACATATCCTGACTGCTACGGATTATTTCACTAAATGGGTCGAAGCGGTTCCAGTTAGGAAGACCACACACTAATACATTTGAGTTCAATTTTAGACCTTTATTTTCGATCACATACCATTTTGGCTTGTGATGTTCTTTTTTTTTTGGTTTATGTCCTGATTTGGTCTAAATTTTGACTCTAGTTAAATTTATTGTGGAAATTTTGACCAAATCAAGATATAAACAAAAAAACAAAAACAAATGAACTCACTTCATTTTGTTTTAGGCGTGGGAGGGAGGAAGGCTTAAACAAATTCATTTTGCAGTAGATGGTCGGGTTGTGAAAATTGAAACTCATTGTTTATCGAAGCATTCGCGGGCAGGAGGAGGGATCGACTGTGCATCTGATATTGTTATTGTAAGTCATTGTTTGCTTGAAATTATTTTCTACATTGTGTATTTCAAGTTCTTTCTCTGCTATTTTAGATAGATTTTTTTATTCTCTGCAGATTGATTAGGGTTATTTTTATAGTCGCTGCTCTGGCATTATCCATCCCGTTCGACACCTTCCTCCATGTGTATTCTTCAATTTTGTTGATGTAATGGGGGAAATCGGGAGAATGGACTATGAGTGTTGACTAAGTAACATCACTCATCGAACACAACTCCCATCAGCAATTACTCCCATTGACTAGTCTACACGTGTAGAAGCATTAATACTCAGAACGTTTACACAATGGTAACAACAAAGATTCGAGCTACCAATCGAAGATGAGAGGATTATGATAGGGAAAAGGGAGGAGACCCTTTGATAGACATAGACTGAAGTCAAGAGCCAAATGCACTAATAATTGGAAGTATAGT